>JADDOH010001262.1:0-306610 GCA_016648135.1 Agrypnia vestita
TCCGCGTATCGTCAGCAATGTCCGATACCGGAAGATACTGGAGTGGTGATGACATTAAAAAATGTGCTGGTGTCAGCGCCTCAGGATACGGATCCTCAGACATAACACAAAGTGGCCGGGAATTGAGCAACGCTTCGATCTGTGTAAGAACTGTGAAGAGTTCCTCGTAAGTCAACAACTGACTTCCGATTACGCGGTGTAGATGTGTTTTAAAACATTTTATATTGCTTTCCCAGATCCCTCCAAAGTGCGGGCTATGCGGTGGAATTAATTTCCAACAAATGCGTCGTTTAATAAGCTCATCCTTTATAGCGTTTTGATAGTCCGAGGACAAGATTAATTTATAAAATTCATCTAACTGTGCCTTGGCACCTATGAAGTTCGAGCCGTTGTCGGAATACAGACAAGATACGGGTCCTCGACGTGCTATAAAACGTTTGAATGCAGCTAGGAAGATGTCCGAGGATAAATCTGATGCTAGTTCGATATGAACAGCTTTAGTTGTCAAGCAGACAAAAATACAGATGTAGGCCTTTTGCGACCTTTGTCCACGCTTGCGTTGGAGTGTTATATTTAGCGGACCAGCATAATCTACCCCTGTGTGTGTAAAAGCCTTTGCTTCCTGAATTCGGCAGGCTGGCAAATTAGCCATTTTAGGCGTGGGATGTAGAGGAGAAACGCGAAAGCATTTATTACATTTTCTCACTCTCCATCTAATAACGCTTCTTCCGGAAAGAATCCAAAAGCGTTGACGAAGGATTGATGAAAGTAATCCTGGCCCAGTGTGAAGATGCAATTGGTGATGGTGATCTATTATAAGGGCGACTACGTGGTCATGTTTTGGGAGCAGAGCAGGATGTTTTGCCTCGAAAGGAAGACCTGAATTGGATAATCTTCCTTCAATCCGCAAAATACCATCCTCATCTATGAAAGGACTAAGACGTTTTAACCTGTTAGAATAGCCTTTTCCTCCTTTTAGATCCGCCATTTCCTTAGCAAAATGAACATTTTGAACGGCACGAATAGCCGTGTTTTCAGCAGCAAGTAAGTCAGCGACTACAATTGCTGGGGAACGAGGTAATCTTTTCATAAAACGGAGGCAGTATACGATGATGCGCAGAAGTTTATCCCAACGAGAGATATTTTGAGCTAATTCGTAAAAACTACAAGGTACACTCTTAGCGGTAATCAAAGTTGTGGATTTAAATTCCGGGAGTACCTCATATTTTGTAGGTAAGAATGGTTGGATAGGCCAACTTGAAATGACAGAACGTAGCCATGCAGGCCCGTTCCACCACAAGTCATGGGTTACCAATTGAGATGGTAACATGCCCCTAGATAGACAATCACTAGGATTCTCAATGCCTGCGATATGATAGAAATCTTGGGGTTGTACATTTTCCTGGCATTGAGCTACGCGGTTGCTCACAAATACGGACCATCTATGCGGGGAAGAGTGGATCCATGACAAGGCAATTGTAGCGTCCGAGAATGCATATGTTTCTGCGATGGTGATGCGTGAACTATAAATATCCCGAACAGTCTTTATTAACTTCGACATCAAAAGGGCAGCGCATAACTCCAAACGAGCGAGTGAAATTATCTTTGTTGGTGAAACCTTAGACTTGGAACACAATAACCTGACTGATACGTTCCCGGTTAAATCTGTGGAGTGCAAGTAAATGACACAACCATAACCTTTCATACTCGCATCGCAGAAGGCGACGATGCAAACTGTACTGTTCTTTAGAACACCAATATGGCGCGGAATTCTCAAAGTCGAGAGCAAGTGAAATTCACTCGTAAGTGCAGTGAAGCGTTGAATGATGCTCTCAGGAGGTACATCATCCCAACCAATATCGCACAACCAGAGCTCCTTAATGAGCAATTGGCATACAGGATTACTGGGGCCACGATGCCTAGAACATCAAACAAACGAGCCACTAATGAAAGTATGCTTCGCTTTGTACATGTCTCTTGGACCTGCAGAGTTGTTAAGAAGAAATTGTCCTCAGCGGGTTCCCAAGATAACCCGAGAACTTTAGTACTGTTGTTCTCATTTGTGAAATCCACTGAACTTCGATGAGAATGCGGGAGGTCATTGAGTAATGCCAAAGAATTACTCGACCATTTAATTAATTCAAAGGATCCTGATTTGAATAACGAGATTAATTCTCGAGAGGTGCGGATGGCCGATTCGTCGTCAGGCATTGAATGCACCAAGTCATCCATGTAAAGTTTAGACTCGGCGACTGCAGCGGCATCAGGGTACTGAAAGCGCATGTCTGATGCTAGCTGACGAATAGTACGCAAAGCTAAATACGGACTAGGTTTGAGGCCAAATGGAAGGCGGTTGAATTGAAATACTCTGATCGTCTCGTTGCTATAGTCGCTAAAACGAAATAATATCTTTAAATATTTACGATCATTTTGAAATGTACCAATTTGTAAATACATCTGCATTATGTCCGCGGTCATAGCTACAGGGAATAACCGGAACTCAAGTAAAAGAGAGAAAAGGTTTGCTTGTAAGTTAGGCCCAGCATATAATACATCATTCAATGATTTCCCAGTATGGGTTTTTGAACTTGCGTCGAGTACAATTCGCGGCATTGGCTTATCTGGGCGTGTGACGGCATGATGCGGTATGTAATAACCCTGGTTTGAGACATCGATTGCGGTAATCTCAGTTAAATACTCCTTTTCAATGTATTCGTTTACTACTTTATTATAATTTTCACGAAGTTTTGGTTCTTGTTTGAATTTCTTCTCTAGAGCGATAAGTCGGCGATACGCAGTATTTCGTGAATTACCTAATTCCTTTGAATCTCCACGAAAAGGTAATGCGACCGAGTAACGTCCAGCCTCATCTCTATTTACAGATGCGCTGTATAACCTTTCGCAGGTCGTCTCCACGGGGCTCAGGAACTGCCTAGTTGGAATCTCTTCTAGATGCCAAAAACTTTGCAGAGAAGTCTGTAAATCACCATCATTTAGAGATAGAAGAGTTAAAGTAGAATCTTCCTTTTTGGGATTTTCCATAGACATCTCGCCCATTATGATGTAGCCTAAAGTCGTTTCTAACAACGGCGGAGCGGGAGAGGGTGCGTTTATTCGACCACCTAATATAAGATACGGGAATAATTCTGCACCTAAAACTAAATCGATCGGCTTCGGTATATTCCAATCCGTGTCAGCGAGTTGAACATTTTTTAAATAAGCCAGATTTGCCGTATCAATGTATTGCACAGGTAGGTTATTGGTGATTTTGTCAACAACCAAAGCCTGGATATTATAAGTCTGTGAATTTACTCGTGATTGTATGATGAAATTAGTGTATCCTTTTATTGGACGCGAGCTATTGCCTACACCCTTGAGGACTGCATTGTAAAGCGGCGAGATTTTTAAATTTAACTCATCACAGCACGCTACTGTGAGCAAATGATTTTGCGATGCACTATCAATTAGACATCGTATTAACCGTTTTTCATTTTGATTTTTGTAAGCTAATACTTGGGCCGTCGACAATAAAATATTAGCACTAGGCGAATAAGATTTTGACTGGTTTCGCGCGGTAACCAGTGATATAGATGCTACTGGATGCGCATCATCTCGATTATTATCTTCAAAATGAAGAAGCGTATTATGTCGTTTATTGCATTTTTTGCAATTACGCGTTGATTTGCAATTTTTTTTATAATGTGCGAGTAACTTAGACAGTTAATACAACCATTTTTGGTCTTTATGAAATTAAAGCGTTCGTTGATCGGCATGCCTTTGTACTTTGGACATTCGTACAAATGTTTATGATCTTCTCTCAAACATAATAAGCAATTATTTCCAGTACTTTTAGTCAAGAAAGATTTGTAAGTCTTATTTTTATTTAAATTATTTTGACCATATCGAACAGAAGCGGTGTTGCTAGTAGTTGTACGTTCTAAAATTTTCACCTGACTTCGTAAAAATTGTACCAGATCTTGGTAAGCGGGAATTTCCTTTTCACGTTGCGTCATCTCGAACATTTGTGAAGTTTGGCTATCCAATTTCGATAACGCGGAATACAAAAGAATGAAGTCTGTTAGATATTCGATTCCCAGCTGTTTCAAAGCGGAAACGGACGCAGAGTATTTCTCAATAAACGCGTTTAAGCCACCAGCGGTGTTGACATATTTTATTTCGAAAATATTTTTTAAGTAATAACAACCCAACGCCCTTCTATCCTGATATTTTTGTACGAGGCTATTCCATAAAGAATTGTAATTTTCTCCCGTAGGAAGTACCCCTGATGTCAAATAAAGAGCGCCGTGCGATAATTTTGAAATTAAATATTGCTTTTTCTGTGATTGCGTTAATAGTTTATTTTGATGAATGTTGGCCTTAAACGTTTCATAAAAAATGGGCCAGTTCTCCTGGTTGCCATCAAATGACGGAATTTGAATAGCCGGCAACTTCATTGGACTATCCAATACAGGAGCCTCTTGCAACTTTGTTTCCGAAAGTTGGGATTTTTTAAATTTGATATGAGAGATGATCCCATCAAATGCAATAAGTTTTTGATAATCCGGTACAAAGTCAGGATTCAATTCTAAATTCAATATATTTATTTCATCTGAAACGGCGGTGAACTGCGTTTTTGTTTCATCAATCGTTTGTATGTCTGCCAAGAATGACTCTGTCGTCCTTGTATTCTCAGACGAAATCCGTTTTGATTTTTCGTACATCATGTTTACGTGAGCGAAAACAGCGTCCCGTTTTGCTTCTAAAGATTTCAATCTATTTATCTGCGACATTTTGAATATTTTTTATCGGGAGGTACTTCAGTGATCTAACAATAAGTTCGTATTTATTCTAAAATACTCACTTGTGAAATGTTATTTGTTATGTTATGTTATGTTAAAATTGTTATTTAATATGTTTGAATACCGAATTTATTTAATATTTTATTCGAAATAAACAATTCTATAACTTTGTTACAAGTGCAAAGTATCCGTGCGTGAATAACACTGTCAAGTAAAAGTAGCTGAAAAAATATTAAACGATATTTATATCGACAAATATCACGCTGCGTAATTATTTCACTGAACAAATATTATGAAAATTGCGATAATGGAGTTGCTCAATACGATATAGTCGGATGTATGAATATATTAATTCGTTCGTTCGACCTTTGTATATGGATCGATCTCCGGTCGAAGGTACCAAAATTATATGGTGAGGCGGTTAGGTTATGGTTTAAATGGTGCGCTTTGAGCGTCCAACTATACGGAAACTTCCAAGGGGCAAGCAAGATGTCCAATACGTAGCGAAAGGCCCGTAACTGAGAAAACATGCAAGACACTTACCTCCTGGTTATCTTCGATTTATTGAACTGCGACCTGATGAAATGCGATTGAGTGGACTGTAGATGCGGGTGGCCGTCTTCACCAATAATGTAAACAAATCCACTGCGAAGAACGGATTTGAAAAGGCGGTTTTAAGATCGAACGACAAATTGAGGTTATTGCGGAACGTGCGTAAAAAATGTCACACGGCGGCGATGGCGAACGAGTATGTACTCACAGCGGCGGTCCAATATGTACTACTGCCGGCCCTGCTGGGTCTCGCGTCATTGGCGGAGACAGGTAACGCGGCTTGCCTAATTTCTCAATGAAAGGCGTTCGCTATACATTCCAAATATAGATATGGCCCGACCAGTAATATTATACTAAAAAATTACATACTGAAAAATTACAACTTCAAAAATATGAATGTGTTCTTGAATTTAAAAATAAAATTGACGCACGAAAATGAAAATCTCGCTTTAAATTGACTCGAATGTTAAATAATGTGTATATAAAATTTCCACACACTAAATATTAATTAAATTGATTTGAAAATAATCTGTACACCTCGTTTCTTAAATAATATATCATGCGATTGATTTTTTTTAATGTTGGTATTAGAAAAAAATACCTCGCCAGTTTTAATAAATTAAGAAATATTATTATCGTCTAAAATTCACCATCGTAATGGGTATCCATTTTGTCTAATTCCACACAACAATATACTTCCGAAATATGTAATATCAAAACACAGTTGCATAATGTCGGAATTCACCGAAACATATTTAATTGCATTATTGATTGTGCCGATCGATCAGTTAAGAAGGATGATTAATTTATGCCTGTTCGTGTGAGTAATTATTTTGTTTTTGAATGAAATATTGTAAATATAAATATTCGAATACTTTCGTATCAATTGCGCTTGTTTCTTACCATCCCCTAACAATTTGGTATCTACACAAATTTTTGGTATATAAATATATAATAATACGAATAAGCTTCCTTAATAAATAATAATGATGAATGAGCATCCATTCTATTATCCAAAACTACCCAGATCTTCATAGATATTTTAAAGATGTGTTTGAAAAATTAAAGATATTTTATTTTCTGACACAATTCATAGTGTTTATGTATATATTCCTCAGATTATAATTATAAAATTTTTCAAATAAATGATCCGTTTTTTCAGGAACTACAAGCGCATTTTAAAAAAATCATTAAACTAGTAAATATTCTTTAATTTATGGGACATTCTAATCTACAGGGAAAAATCTCCAATAGGCGGAGTTCGAAATTTCTTATCTATGGGCCGCAGCGCGTAGAGCTATGGTCATCTCTATAGTGAACTTATATTGAACGATTTTTTTCTCAGACATCTTTTATTTATCCAATTTTTCTCATTGATTTTGGTCGACTTTATTACTTCCTTGGGGGTCAGTTACAAATGACTTAAATCCGGTAGAAATATGTGAATTTAACCGTATGTTAAGAACTACATATTTGTAATACTAACTCCGGATGAGTCCTCGCGAGGAAATGATTTGTTTTACGAAGGACGAAGGATAGGGATGTAACCTATAAATAAAAACCTGGAATGCAAGAGAATACAATCGTTTATCTGGAAGACAGCGTTCTGGACTGTATGTAACTTTTAATTGAACTTTTCCACGAAACAAAACTTTTGCACAGAGACTTTTCTAACGGACATGGGATACTTCACATCATGTATTCAATTGATTTAACAGCATATTTCTGTTTTTTCTTTGTGATGATAGTTTTAACGTTTATTGTAAAAGATTACATATAAACCCAATATTTTATTTGACTTCTATAAAGTAATTTCTGTAAAATATAAAGTATTTTAAACTATAATATAGTGATAAATTAAGGATCACTGGTATGATGGAATCTACCGTTGTTATGTTAAGCAGGTCAGCAAAGTAATCCCTGGGAAAAGCTTTCTTCTTCTTCTTTTTGACTGCTTTTTAATTTTTGTTGGACAATTCAAGTTACAAGTAAAGGTACATGAAACGCATTACTTACGTAACTCGGGGTGTTTATTTTTGTTATTAATCTGGGGGCCACGCCCCAATCAGACATTTGAATCCTTTATATATTTAATTTATGAAACACTTGCATTCATCCTGATGAAGATGCAGTAGTGTCAAAAACGGTCAACGTTAAAAGTAATCAAGGGGTTATACTAAATTACTTTTAACGTCGAAAAAAAACGAAAAAAAAAATGGCCGCTTATGTCATTTATGTCATTGGAGTGGATCACGTGGAGTTCCTCCGCCGTAACTGAGATGCAACGTTACCAGGTGCACGTTTGTCTGATACTGAAATGAAATAACTAAACTTAAGCATTCGGATTTTTTATTACGATAAATAATTTGTTAATGACAATCGCTTAAAAAAGATTTTTTAGGAATTTATTTTATAGTTTTTTCAAAGTGCTCCCAATTTTGTAAGACACTGTTTTTTTTTACAAATCGGGATACGCTTAATTTTAGATATTGCATTTCTAAATATGTGATATGTGATCTTTTCTGTCTCGAATAAAGTTTTTGCTACTAGCTATGAGACACCCTGTATGTATATTTTTTGAAAAAAAAATGCTGAAAGAAATTTGCAGTTTGGATGTTTGTGACAAATATTTGTTTTAAATAACAAAATAAAATATTTATTTATACAAAGTGTAACAAAGCTGGTCCATAATACTTTACAGGGGGCCTTGATAATGAGTCGAAAACGTTCAAGCAACCATGACTTTAATATCAATATTTATGGATTTATGCAACATCAAAGTTTGCATTTTTCTTTCAATATTTCTGACTTATTTTTTGCAAATTTTGAAGTAACTTATATTGATTATGAAAAATTCATAATTAAAACTATATTCATCATAATAAAAACTCTGCAAAATTCCAATTGGAATGTATTACAAATGGAATTGGTAGGTTTTTATCACTTTATTTGACTTGTATTAAAGTTAATTTTTCAAATAAGATATAAGTTACTGTAGGTAATGATAGTTCAACGTTTTGTAAAAAAATACGTCAGAATTATTGAAAAAAAAAATGCAAACATTGCTGTCGCACATCTCCTTAACTATTGATTTTAGGTAATGGTTGCTTAAATGTTGCATCTCAGCCATGGACATGACTACGGGAATGGACATGACGCGGGAATTTTATTTTTTAATTTTTTTTTTTAAAATAGATTTTAATATATACCTTAATAAATGCCAATAAAATATAAACCTTAATAAATGCCAATAAAAAAGTGTTAAAAATTTAAAATATTTTTGTAAAAATTCACCGTATTTCTAGCTAAATTTCAGGCTTTCAGGGTGGTGAAACCCATTAATGTGATTTGCACAAAGCGTTTGTTATTTTGTTATTTATAATTATGTCCAACCATAATTTTAACGCAACGAACTTCAAATGTATGTGAAATTTTTATTCATTTCTAAAAAAGGTGTCAAGATTTTTTCTGCACAAGATAACGTTATTTGAAACTCAAGTTAAAAGCATTTTTTTTTTACCAGGAATGCATATCGGGTGAAGTTTCGTATTAAAGTTCACCGTATTTACATACCCGACCGGTCGCCGCGAGGGAGCGTCCGCTGCCTCGTCCCCACATCTCCCGGAAGAATATCTCCCTTCTTGCCTAGATTTGATGTTCGCCATGTTGCTGCTAACTCCGCGCGGGAATTTTAATGAAAATTCCATCAGTCTTTAATGTTGGCCGATTCTGCACATCCTTTGAGGTTGCCTTTATTGTGGTTTGGTTCGCATCAAATCTAACCGTTATTGCAGTGCGGGCGGACCGCGATCGGAATACCGCCCCAGCGCGGTATTTCAGTTGGGCTCGCGCTTTTTGTAGGGATGCTCGGAGAAAAATGGTCGTTTCCGTCGTTTCGCAACGTGACACAAGATGCCACTTTTACGGCCAATAGAGGGGATGATTTTTAAATGTTCACTTTTCAAATGAAGACATAGTTTTGTTGTAGGGGTAGTTCGAAACTTTTGATTCCGATAATGTACGACAATATATCGATATATAATACATTAAAAAATCACGAAATACAATAAATAATTGCGAATTTTTGCATTATTTATTCATCCTAGAGAGGAAGACAGATTCTTGTGTCCACTCGTGATGTTTATTATATGAGTGCGCGCGTAATGCGTGAGATGTTTTAGCAGAGGCAGGATAAGAATTATACTCACTCATTTATTGACACCATTTTACAAAGACAGAAAATAGTGCGCACGATGGCTACGGCTGTCGGCGAAAGAGTGGTTGTACTTGCGGGCAATCGGGACCGAGTTAGTCGCGGGCCTCAACCGACACAAATCTAATATCACGTTACGCGGGGGGAAATTTGAAAGAAGATTGATGTATCCACATATGGTACTGAATCAGCAACGCCAATGGATGCGACCGCAGGGAATACCTCGAAAAAGATGGGGCGATAATATCGAAATCGTCGTAAGAAAACTTGGTGTTTCTGACTGTAGGACCTAGTATAAAGACAGACGGCAGTGAATGACAGATACTATCTATTATATTGCTAAAGGTAGTAAGATAATAGATAGTAAACCTTGTATGATCAGATGGACCAGGTATAAGGATATCCCTCTTAAAAACTTCAATAATCACGAGCGTAATTGAGTAGACGTATGAAAGTGAAAGAAAGATAGAATTATCTCTATAGTCTACTGACTACTCTATTGTAAATAAGTTTTTATAAATTAGGTTGATACATTCAGTTCTGAATGGAAATTTCTCAAAAAGAAAACTAGCATGCTCATATCTACCTTTGTCAGAAATAAGAAAACTGGAACACTGTAATGCTATATTACGGCGTATGTGTACTATAGCGGTCGATATACTAACTAATTTTCGCATATATTCGAGTTTCTTTATGTCCACCTGATCGATGGTCACCCAGTTGGTATTTTTTCGGTGGAATGAATTTCGATTATCTGAGAATTATGATTGTAAAATGGATAAATATTTTTTTGCCGATATATTATTTCGTATGAATAAATTTCGCTTGCATGGGATTATTTCCAGAAGAAATAGAAATGCTTCATTAGCATTTGAAATTCCATCAATTTGCAACTGTAGTAAACTGTAGTAAAATAATTTTAATTGAGTGGTATTGTAATACACATAACAAATAATATTTCTTTTTTTCTAGTAAAATTATTGAAACGAAATAAAAGATACTGATCTATAATTGAAATGTAGTTTTATTCTAAACTTAATCGACACAACAAAATTATTTAATACCAGAATCACAGAGAAAAAGCAGCCATGACACACACATATTTCACTTTTACAAAAAATAGTGTTACCATAATTGATATCACATGTAATTGCGTTGTTATACTAAAAAAATACCTGTTGAAATGTTTAACATCAAATAAGGGGAGAAATATCCCAACATCATAATTTTTTTACTTCTTTTTCTTTTTTCTGTGTCTTGCTAGGACCCCCCCCTATGTTGACGATCATTTGTGCGAAAAACTCTCAATTCTGCGCTGCTTGGAAAAAATCCTATACCAGTTTTTTTCCGGTCCACTCTCTGATGTTGCGCAGCCAGAACATTTTCTTTCTACCAACTCCCTGTCTTTCTTGTATCTTGCTCTCGATATTTGTCCCCGCGTAGCAAATGACCTGAATAAGAAACCTTCTTAACTTTAACATTCAACAGTAGCGATCTATTGGCTCCAGCTCCCTGAAGCACCTCCGTGTTGCTGACCACATTGGTCCACGGTATACGAAGCGTTCTCCAATGTATCCACATTTCGAATGCTTCCAACTGATTCATAACATTGACTTTCAGAGTCCATGTTTTACAGCAATGTAAGAGGACTGACCATGCGTAACATTTTGTCATTCTCTGCCGAAGTTTTAGGCTTAGGTTATCATCGCAGAAGATGGCCTTCATTTTATTAAATGTAGCACATGTTCACTGTTTAACACCCTTATACTAAAATTGACAAAATGCCCTAGCATAAGAGAATAATGTACCAGTCTAAAGATGGTCGGATGGGCTAAACCGGTACGGTTAAAAAACAAAATGTACAAAACAATAAAAAATAAAAAGCAAAATGCGAATGAAAAAAACTGTCCAGTACTAAAAATAGTATCTTTAATGATGGTCAACGTTTTGCAGAAAATATGAAAGATATATTGAAAAAAAAAAACGCAATTTTTGAAGTCCCTTACTACACCCTAACTGTTGATATTAGGACAAAGTTGCTTTAAAATTTTTGACTCATGATTTAAGCAGGTATCTAACTCTAAAATATTGTGGATTAATTTTGTTACTTACAGACGTTTTTTAGTATTTGTAGTATAGTTAGTATTATTTTTAATAATGAATAAATCTGATTATTGATTCATATATTGTCATCGCGTATTGTCATATGCGCAAAATTTTAGCTCGGTTAAACATTGGGAAGCGCGTGAAATATCGATAATAAGATTACGTCCAGAGAGACAAACAGATGAAACTAATATATGTGTGGTAAAATAGAACAATTTCGTAAAACATGCTATAAATTATCGTTTTGTGATTTGCATGCGCAATGGATGAACAAATTCCATGCATAAGCTAATCTACTTCTGGGAACCACGGAAGACTATGGTCTATGAGTTAGTCCAAATAGAACGCGGAGAGAAACCTGCTTCAGTTGACTGTGACAATCAATATATCCCATCCCGGTAGTTTCAAATCTATACCTTTAAAACTCAATGTCTGTCTGTTCTCTATACAAGTCTACACCGTTTGTCCGATTCGACCCAAATTTTGCATACTTATTCTTTAGGATCCGGCGGGTAACAAAAGTAACATTTCCCTCCTCTCCCTTAACCCCACTCCTTCTTCTGATATATTTTCTGTACAAATCTACACCGTTCGACCAATCTGACCTATATTTTGAATACTTATTCGTTAGGACCCGGCGAGTAAAAAAAGCCACTTTTACCCACTTCCCCTTTACCCCACCTCTCTACTGATATCAAGCACGTGCAGTGGGAATATTGAAGCATGACTATTTTCTAAACGTATATTTTGGGAAAAAAATAGAAAAAAATCATTAGTGTGACAGATTATGTATCAAAATGTATCAAAAAATGAATATTATGATAATAATTGTGATAGAAATATTACGAAGTATATGTTGTATTCCGATTTTGGTTACGTAAAAGTCATGCTGCGATGTTCCCACTGCATGCCCCTGCTTGATATATTTTCTGTACAAATATACATTGTTTAAGCGATCTGACTCAAATTTTGCATTTTTACTTAGGACCCAACGGGTAACATAAGCGACACATACCCTCTCCCCTTTAACCTCACCCCATCCACTGATATATTTTCTGTAAAAATCTAGATCGTTTGACCGATCTTACCCAAATTTCGCATACTTATGATTAAGGACCCGGCGGGTAACACGAGTGACATTTCCTCCCTCTCCCTTTGCACACCTCTTCCCCTGATATATTTTCTTTAAAAATCTACATCCTTTAACCAATTTGACCAAATTTAGTAAATTATTTCTTAGGACCCGGCGGGTAACAAAGGCGACATTTACCTCCTCCTCCTTTACCCCACACCTCCCCCTGATTTATTTTCTTACAAATCTACACCGTTTGACCTAATTTTATAATAATATTCTTTAGGACCCGGCGGGTAATATAGGCGACATTTCGCGCTTCTCTCTTTCCCCACCCTCTCTCCAGATATATTTTCTCTACAAATCTACACCGTTTGCCAATCTGACCCAAATTTTGCATTATTATACTTTAGGTCCCGGCGGAATACAAAAACCACAATTCCCTCCTTGTTATCCCATCCAACTCAGCCTAGATTATATGGAAACATCGTTTTTATTAGAGACTTTGCAAAACAATGGAACCTTTGTGTGTGTACCCACATTTATTTTAAACTGAATCCCTAACCCGAGCAACGCCGGGTTTCGAACAGCTAGTAATGAAATTTGCTCAGCAAGTGCTTTTCGATGATCTAGTTTTTGGTATTATGGAAATCAACTGCTTCCAGATAATATCCAAAATATATACCAGACCTACCATTGAGGTGAAGAAATATGTTCGGTGTTTGTTTATACTGTAATATGAGCGCGTAATTCGGCGAGCATGACAGTGGCTTCTCATACCGCGGATTCCGGGATCGATTCCGAATGAGGTTCGAATAAATCTACGTGATTTTCTCAAGCCTTGTGCATGTAAAGATTTTTAAATGTTTTACCCTGCAGTAATTCGACCTCAAGGTTTGTAGCAAAAAAAATGAAAATGGCAAAATTATAAGATATAGTATACTTTATATTGTTATAAAGTAATAAATTTAAAAAACGTGTGTTCAACATTATATTTTAAATATAAAATTGTGGGGTATAAAAGTAAAGGCAGCGAAATCAAAAAAAATAATGAAGTCATCGAGGAATACTAATATACTGAATTTATAATGTACCTACTGAATTTGAAATTTTGTAGAAAATATGATTTTGGAAGGGATAGATTACGAGTTAAAAGCAAACATAAAAACTGCGTGCTGTGTTGTATACCTTGCGTTGGAACATAAACGGAATTTACATCATTGACGTTCTCCATCAACGGATAAAAAGTCTAAAATATAAATTAAATGTAGTAGCAACGAATCGAATTCCATTTTGCCTGTATCAAAAAGAGAAAATGACAATGCAATCACCGTAATAACACTTAATGAATTTGACAATTGTGCTACGAAAAAAAATCTACCCGGAGTATTCGCGATTTTCCTAACAGCTGTTTATAACAGCGCCTGGAGCATATGTTATTTTCATAACACCATTTTCAAACGTCCTGATGTCACGTCACTTATAAGGTTAAATATCATTCGGAAAACCGCCACTTAGGCCTTTGATTTTTGTGAGTCGTGACTTCATGGTGTGAAAATATTTCGTTGCCTGATGCGCGCGCATTTCGCTACATTTTAAAATTTCGCTCTAAACCCTCCTAAAAAAGTTTAACTTTAAAAATAAGTACTTAAAGACAATAAAATTTAATGTCTTGGACAAGTTAGACACATTCAGAGAAGTATCACTTCTTGCGTATACACAAAACAAAGGCATTCAATTCAATGAATGCTTTTAACTTCGCGTTGAACATGCTCCTCATCGCCAGAACCAAACAATTAAATCCAATCCCATGTAGAGTGCTACGTAGGTGTCTTGTGAATCACAATCCTACAAAGCATAATTTTCCGCCTCACTTTGTGCGGATGTTTGCGGAATGCCTTCGAGTGTACAATAAGGCGTTTAATCATGGTGTACCGCAAGTACTAGAACCTGGACCCTTCCTCGGCTGCGAAACAACCTATCCGCCCTTGCCCTTCCGGGCGCTTGGCACCTTTGTTTGGCGAGAGGTTAGTGTTATATTGCCTGTCGGTTCGACAGTTCTCATGAATAAGGTCCGCGACCGGAGGGGGGAGTGGAAGAAGACTGGGAGAGGAACGCTAAAGTGCTAGTTCGGCTAGATATGTGTACCTAGAAATAGTTCGTATACGAGATACATTTATTAATGTAGATAAAACCCTTGTTTCCCTAATAAACTTGTAAGCAAAATACCGCGTTTGAAGCCGTTATAAAAATTGGTTTATAAATCAATTATATTTATTAATCATACTCGTTTTATACACCATTGTTCAAGGATAAAAAATATTCACTTAACGTGCCTTGGACATGTTAATTGAAAGCGTGACGAATATTCCTAGTATTCCTTTAGCGATCCATGTTACATGCGGAAGACAAATACAACATGAATTCATTAATTCATTCATTCATTCCTTCTCATCCATCTTTCTACTTAATACGGAGCTATGGAAAGCACCAGGGTTCTCATGAGTCAGAATTGTATTGTAGTCTCTTGAGATAGATAGATTTTTTCACCGTTATTTAGTTAGCAGACTTGGCTGTTTCGGACCTCAGTTTCTTTTTCTTCTTCTCTTCTCACTCTCTGTCATCGTCGACTGTTGGAATCAATTCTCCTCGTCCTTAGTACTATAATAGGTAAGGTGTGAAATTGAGGTTTGCACCTCAGTATATATATTTTGGAAGCATGCTCTGAGTTATTTAAAATTGACTACCTTTAATTCAATTGTTGATCAAAAATATATTAGTAGGTATTTCACGGAGAAAATAAATTATTTAAAAGGCACCTACATGTTAATAATGTGTAATTTCTTCATCTTACCGAATTAATGGATCGTGTATTCTTTTACTATTTTACTATTTTAAAATGATTAATCGATTTGATAATTCTAACACGTATAACGTTATTTTCTCTGATTATAGAGCCTCGTCAATTAATTTTGTTGTAAATGGAGAATGGACTTTGAATATTGAATATTTAAATAATTGAAAAAACAATACAAATAACATTTTTGTTTTCAATTTTTCAGAAAATCGATTGTTGATCTACAATTAAGTCATAAAGAGTTAAAATACTCAAATACTGTATAAGTAAAGTACAATAAATTGATATATATTTACTTTTTTTTTTTCAATTAACCCCTATTTTACATTTCTTTATACATAGTTAAAAGTAAAGTATTGCTTATATAAAATAAAATAAAATGTTGGATGCCGTCATTCATCTATTTCTAGGGCAAGTTCCTGCTTATTCATTTTAACTTTGTTTTTGTTTTTATATTATTTATCAATTTTGTCTCAAAAAGATCTAAAATCTCTCTCAGCCGGAATATGTTAGCCGGTTATTTAAATTGTAAAAAATATAGCTTGTTATAATTGTTACCTATATAAAATTGAGACAATTTAAATTTTTTTTATTGAAAATATTAAAAAAACCAAAATGCTGGGAATAATTTTACTTTCGTAGAGAGATTTAAAACAAACACAGGGAGCGATTTTCTAAGATTTGAGACTTGTTATTCAAACTCGTGAATAAGACAAAGTACACGACATGTAATTGCAAAACTTTCGATGCCAAAACAAATTGCGTTACTAAATCGTTCCCGACGTATAGACTTTCCAACTACGTGGCTATGGGATTTTCTCGAGGAGCCGCTCTGGCCGGTCTCCTCGCATTCCTTCAGGACTCTGCCGGCTGGGGCTGGAGGTGCCTACCTGGGAGAGGATTGATTTGAAACAAATCACTGAGTCCGTAGAGGCGGAGAACTCTACTTCTTGTTTAACTCCAACGGGGATCCGGTACTCACTGTCAAAACTATTTCCGTAGACAGGCTTGTACTCGTGTATATATTATTTGATAACTAGTATTTAAAATTCGTCCTCAGATGTCACTAAAACGTAACTTTTTTTGAACGGGATCCTCTTCTATATTAATAAAACACCGCATGCTTTTAAAACGTTGAGAAATAGTATTAACTGTAAAAAACTATTATTGAAACGAAAATATGTAACGATATTTCTAAAAAATAAACAAACTTTCTATTTCTATTTGTATGAAAAATATTGCTGTACAAATATTAAAAAAAATTGAAAATATGAGTAAACTTTTTTGTTTAATAATTTTAAAATTATACTTCCATAACAAAACTATCACATAACCACTTTTAAAAGGAAATCAATACTTCGCTTCATTGAAATTTATCAATTTCCCTACGTATGATATATAGACATTGGTTTTTAATTATAAATATTTCACGTATGGAAATAAAAACACTTGTTTTTTAATTTTTATGAGACGCGTTTCGTCTTATGATGGCATAATCCATCTAAACATTCTACATTCCACAACATGAATTCATATGCAAACTATTGAAAAAAATGCTTATACAGCATTTCTTACTACACCTCTTTCAGCACTAATGAAAGGCAATTGAAATAAGGATGAAGATGGCTAAACAATTTGATATAAATGGGATAAAGACAGTGTTCGAACAAAATTGTTTCTAGGAATTGTGCAGGAATACAAATACTTACATTAATTCTTAAAATTATACAGCATCTCTCTTCAATGATTTTCCTACAAGATGTTGAATGTAAAATATTTAGATTGATAATGCACTCATAAGTAGAAATGCGTCTCATTAGAATGAAAATATACAACTAACAATTAAGTGATTATGGAGTTCTACGAATTTACCTTTGAAGCAATAAACAAAAATATTTAATTTAATTTAAATTGATAAATTGTTCATAATTAAAAACCCATATATTGTAGTTTTTTTAAAATTCCTTAATTACAACTTAAAAACTTTTATGAAGTTATATTTTCTCAATTTTTCCAGATGGTCTAGAAAGATCTTCACAATAACTATTATTTAAATATAATAACAGTTTATATGTTCTGTAACCGAATTACAGCGAGATTAATTAAAGTATTTTTCTCCCGCTTTGAAAATTTCTTCAAGCCCAACATACAAATTAAATAGCGGACGTTAGGGGTTGTACTCAAACCAAATAATGATTAAGTTTTCTTCTCTTAATTCACTATCGATACAAGATTCGAAAGCCATAATATTTTTTCATCACTGTTTATCCAATCTTAGATTTTTAAATTAAAAAAAAAAATAGTTGTTTTAAAGTGATAATCCGCACTGGGAATTTGGAATCTTAGCCCTTTAAAAATTTTCGTAAACCCATTTGAAATGAATTGGATGGAATTGAACGATCGCTGGGAATTGTTTTGACCACTTTATTTATGGCAGCATAGACTGAATATTTTAGGAGACGCTTTTTATATCACACATATCACAAGGCTTTGGATTTTATGTTCTATGAAAGGTAAGACAACAGTTGGTGGAAGTCTATATATAAATTAAAAAATATATATTTATAAAAAATAATTAAAAAAAAAAACGGTATCGAGTTTATACATGTAAATAATAGAAACCTTAGATAAGATAACTTAGAAATACTAGAAATAAAGAATGCTTGAACAGCTAGTAAAATTAATAATCAGACAAGTTTTATGAATAGCCCGTTACTTGATATATTCCCCATTTCGGCGTCGACTTCACAATTACCCCCACCATAGCTGTAGCCACGCCGCCGTTCAAAAATGATTTGTTTGATAGAATAGGTAATGGATAGTTAGTTTGCGTCCGTCCTGATGAAGATACAGTGGTATCGAAACCGGTAGACGTAGAGTTACTAGTAAGTGGTTAATACAAAGTTGTTTAATAAAAATTAATAATTATGTCTAACCACAAACGCTATAAACATCAAAAATATATAATTTTGTCTTTGGTTTGCTTTATTATTAATGTTCACCTCTGAAACCCAGTTCCCGTTACATGTTGAGAAAAAAAAAACATATTTGTCTCAAAAGTCTAATTATCTGAACTGATGGGGCATGGTGATGAGGAAATTTTTTGGAATAGGACTCGAATAAGTTATTCAGTTTTGTTATATTGGTAGGCGGTTGAGGTAAGTAATAAATTTAAAGTAAATTTAAACCTGCAACATATAATAGAAGAAATCTGTTGTAGAAGTCGGCGATTAAAACAATTTATATAAATCATATTTACTAAAATTAAAATTTAGGATCGTTTGTAAAATAATAAAATTTTGAAAACAGACTAGGTACCTACTTTTTTTGCTTTCTTTTAAAATTTGTTGTCACAATTATTTTTATATTTGATATACCTACTTCGTGTACGAAATTATATCAAAAATAATTGGATTATTGGATATTGGAAACCTAAAATATTATGGTAAACTTAATTTTAAAGCAATTAAAATTAGCGTAATTAAAAAAACGGGACTAATAATAATCAATTGGAAAATAATCTATTGTTTGATTGTAACTAATGATAAATAATAATTGATTAAGAAGAATTAAATTCTTTTCAACATAAAGTGAGTGCAAATTCTGAAGATTCGGTGAATATCGACTAAAACGTACTGATTTACTTCTGTTATTACTTTTTAATAAATTTGCAAGGAATATAGGAATACAAATTTATTTTCTGGTGTTATAAATTTCTGGAAAACTTTCCAGGATTTTCTTTAGATTAAATGCCTTGTTACCAGGCGCGTGCAGTGAGAACAAGAAGTGTGACTTTTTCCAAAACATGATTTTTATAAGAAACCAATTTTAGCGATATATATCGTAATATTCCAATCACAATAATTAACATAAATATTTAATTTTGATTTTTTTCCAAATATATATATGTACAAATAAAAGTCATGCGTCTTGTTCTCACTGCACGCTCCTGCTTTTACGTTACCTTGCATGTTTCCTTTTTTTATTTATTGATTCAATTCAATTAATTTTTTTCGATAATTTATACATATGTGTATTAAGATAATTATATTAGGAGAATTATAAGATGATTATAATGGGCTAAGAAAAAAGAAAATCCTAGAGAGAGAGAATAAATTAATCAAGGAAAAACGCATGTAATACACCATAAGATTATCGGTTACTTTTTATTTTTATTTTCATTGGCGCGGCGTATTGGTACATTTTTCGCCTTTAAAGATTAAAACAATATTTTTCCATTCCCAAAATACGTATAAAGTACTCACTATTGGGGTGATTTGCACCCTCAGTCCCACCTTTACCCTTTCCTACTCAAGTGTAGGCAGAGCAGTATTTAGGGGAGAGTGGCTACAGCTGATAGAGGTGACTTATCACCACCCCCAACTCTACGGTCTATGGGTACTTAACTCGATAACCACAGGCATTTCATAAAATAATTGACATCTTAACTATATATTGTTTTAAAAAATCGGTTATCTATACCTGTAAAACTCAATGTCAATAAAATAAGTATGCAAAATTAGAGGCCGATCGGTCGAATGGTACAGATTTGCATCGAAAATGTATCAAATGTCGCCTTTGTTACCCGCCGGGTAATAAGGTAAAAGTATCCAAAATTTGAGTTGAATCGGACAGACAGACATTGAGTTTATGGGTATAGATGAAGAAAATATTGGAAAAGCGGAAACCAAAAAGATGTGTAAATATTATGGACGTAAAAAAATATTATTTCAACTACAGAAGAAAAGTATATACCTAGGGACTTATTACTTCGGTCGATCAACGTGACGTTCGACATTCAAATTATTTACTTAGGAAAAATATCATAAGGGACGCACACACAGCCTAGAGTGAGACTTACGTTGTCTCGACCTGCTCTCGGCTAGGGCATTAGTAGGGACGGATTTCCAGGTGGAAAATTTAATTGTGTATTTATGTTTTTTTTAGTTTTTTTTAAAATACAGTAAGATATTATTATTACGGGATGCGGAAATGCTATTTAATCGTTATTTAACAGTCACTGGCGACATGGAAATTGTTTAGTGGTATTCTTTTTTTATTTTGCAAAAGCTGTTCGTACCCGGCGTTGCACGGGTTGAGGATTTAGTAAAAAAGAAGATCGTGAGGGGAAACAAAGATAGCCATTTTATTCTTTAGGATCCGGCGCGTAACATATTTGACATTTCCTATTCTTCATTCATTCCTATCCCCCTATTCTTTTAACTCTGCCCCTCCGCTGATATATTTTCGATGCAAATCTGTACTGTTTGACCGATCGGACTCAAAATTTGGAAACGTATTCATTAGGACTCGGCGGGTAACATAGGCAACATTTCTCCCCTATTCTCTTACCCCTTCCCCTCCCCACTGACATATTTTCGATGCAAATCTGTACCGTTTGACCGATAGGACTCAAAATTTGGAAACTTATTTTTATGAACACGGCGGGTAATATATGTGACATTTCCCCCATATTCTTTTAAACCTTCTCCTCCCCTGATATATTTTTGATGCAAATCTGTACCTTTCGACCGATTGGACTCAAAATTTGGAATTTTATTCTTTAGGACCCGGCGGGTAGCATATTCGACATTTTCCACCTATTCTTTTAACCCTTCCCTTCCCGCTGATATATTTTCGATGCAAATCTGTACCGTTTGACCGATAGGACTCAAAATTTGGAAACTTAATCCTAAACCCCGCGGTAACAAAAGTGACATTTCCTCCCTCCCTTTTTACCCTCACCCTGATATATTTTGGATGCAAATCTATACCGTTCGAATCAAACCTTTGTTTACTTCCACAAATTTATTTTCAACTTAATCCTTAACCCGTGCAACGCCGGGTATGAAATGCTAGTATCTCAATATTTTTCAATATCAAATTGAGTATGATAAAAACGTACACACATTGTGCCCTAGACAAACTTAAAAATTAAAATGTTTATTTTTATCGTCATGTAAGATCGGTCCGCGTGTTTTTTAAGTGTTTTTTTTTTTACCACGGAGCTGCAATAAACTACCCGCTTTAGCGTTCATAAACTTGTAATTGATGCGTTATACGGTAAAACTACTATAAAAATGAAGGAATATTTTTATGATTAGTGTTGCGAGTGTAAAATTATTAATTAAGCTTGAGGCTGTAAGGTATTAAAAAATTTGCTCATATTTTTATGTTGTCATCCTACAGAATTTTTAAATTTATTTTCCGTTTTATCGAAAGAAAAAACTTGATGTCGAAGGCATCCTTATCGACTCAGACCATTACGTAATCTTCAACAAGCCTAAAATATTGACGGTTATAAGATTGAGAAGACTGAGATCGGCTGGTTACGTTCTGGGAATGGGGAAGTGAGAACTCTTCAGAGGGAATTTTGGGAATCGAGGGAACTCTGGCTAAAGTCATTTACCCAAGAAAAACATGGGCACATACAGTGAAAGAGGATTGCATCCATTTTTTGGCTACTTCGCCCGCAGAGAAGATGGCAGTGAGTGGAAAGGTGGAAGCCCGGAGAGGAAGAGCTCGATCTCCAGCTCGATGGAGTGACCAGATCACAGACATTACTATCTTAGGCTATCATTTTGGAAATAGCTATACGGACTGCGGCTGCAGTTTATACTTTATTTGTCCTTTCAAAACATATTGATTGTATTATTTGTATGTAACGGAGCAAAACGCCAGTGTACTTCTGATTAATGAACAAAATAAAATTTTAAAAGTAATTCCGCTATATTATTAATAGATATAAATCCCATTTTTTAAATAATAAACATTAAAATTAAATAATAAACATTGTAATAATTTAATATTAAAAAAATTAAAATAAGGTAAAATTAACATTTATCCAGTAAAAGAAAAAATAATCAGGTATATACATAATCTTCTTCTTTCCTATACGGTACCATATAATTATATTCAGCAAACTTGGGTTTAAATAAATCCTTTAATTATTTTAAATAAAAATAGATTTTCACTTTTTTTTCTACGCTACAATAAGTCTGTTATATTAAGTAATTGCGTTACATAATTATATTCAAGATTATGAAGTGGAAAATGAAACTAATAAATTGTTCATGAATCTAAGAAACTTATGCTGTTTTCTTTCAATTTTATAGGAATATGTGGAATATGAACAATGTGTGGAATTATATTCGAGGATATTATCTGATATTATAATATCTCAATGCGCATCAAACGAGAGATCTATGAAAGAAAAACGCAATGCAATAAAAGGTCAATTTCGTTTAAAATATACGAATTAGCTGGATGTGCGATCAGTTTGATGTGAAGGATTTAAGGTAAGAAGAATATATATTTTTGATTAAATTTCGTTGAAGTTCTTTCTGGTTCACCGGTGCTGCTCGTATGGTCGCTAATGTGTAATCCTCAAAAATGAATGGCCTTGATTCAGTGTAAGAGACCAGCGGATCCCGTAATTATAATTGGTGGGCTCTGCTTTTTATGGTCCGGTATGATTTGTTGGCCGGAGAAGGGTCGCCTGCCAACTATTTTAGGATTTTCAAATTAAATTTCGCCCAGGACCTCTGGAATCAGCTGCGATGTATAAAGTTGCGTTTTATTAAGCGACCTAAATGATTTTTGGCAAAAACGAGAAAATTAATATACCTACCAATACAGAAGAATATTGCGAATTAGTGAAGAACGTATTTTTAGTACGTAAGTTTTGCAAAAAAATAGTCGGAAATATTTAAAAAAAAAGGAAACTTTCATGTTGCATATCTCATTAACTATTGATATTAAGTCATGGTTGCTCGAACTTTATCGACTCATAACCAAGGCAAGAATCTGAAAAGTATTATGGACTAGCTCTGTTACACCCTGTATATAGCGCTTGGACCTGAATGCCTAATCATATTGTATTGAAATTAACTGTGCAATAAACAATTTATTATTTTCCATAACGTGAAATTGCATATATATGACAACTCAAAATCTAGACGTTAATAATAGTGATTTAAAAGTACTTTGGAAAATTCGACCATTTTAAAAATAAAAATTAAAGTAAGATATGTTTCAAATCCCGCTTATTTATTGTAGGCATCTATTCATCCGATGTGTTTGTTTTTATATTTAAAAGTGAATATTTCTCGGTTTTCCGCGAGAATTGTTTTCCACTGTTTTCGCTATGCGTGGAATTCCTGTCCCAGCAAACAAAAATACAAACAGGCTTTTACACGCACGTCGAAATGATATATTAAAAATTACTCCCCCGCACTTTAAAAATTTATCGTATAAATTATACGAGTACAAGTGCGCTTCTAGTTTTATTTTAAATTAAAATTCCCACGAGAAAATAATTTACTTAATCATAAATGGACTCGTATTTAAAGGTATTACCAATTTTTAAATATTTATTAACACATTTAATTGTATTTGCACATTATTTGTACATTCTTTTAAATAAATAATAAACTATTCGATTAACTTAAGTCAACAGGTTTCTATTATTAGTGTATAAACATTAAATAAATCGTTACATAATAGGTATAATGTAGTATTTATTTTAGAAAATAAATTGTAGTTCATAATTGTACGATTTAGTTTAATAAACAATATTTTTTCTTTTTTCTTTGTGCATAAAATTAGCCAGTTAGTTAAATAAACAAATTATTCAGTTATTATTAGTGCTAAATGTATTTAAATATACTGTTATGAATGATAGCCTCAAACCCAATAATAACAAGGACAGTTGAAGAATTAAAAAATTCGATGTTTTCGATATAAGTAAAATATACGCTTATACTATTTTACATATTTTAAAAGTATCCAAATGACATTTGCTACAAGAATAAAATAAACTTAATTCATTAATCCCAAGAACACATATTACTTATAGGCAAAGGATTTTCAACTACATTGAACGTAAATTTTTTAACTGCACGATATACAATATAAGCCAATATAATCTGGGGATAAATTACACCAAAAATATAAAATATCACGTAAGATTCAGGAATAGAAATATGAGCACGCAAAATTGATACACTCACCCAAAAAATTATTGTATTGTTACGTGTCGTGTCTAGGGAGAAATGAATGAAAACACTGGAAATTAATTAATGATTTATTAATTAATGATTAAATAATTATTCAATATGCAAAGACACCTAAAACGAATTAAACTTAAAGCTATTCTTTAAATTACACTGTTTTGCAGTATATAACTCGTAAATTAACACTTTATTATCGCTGAGTAACACGTATTAAACATTCACTTGAATATTTTATCCAATTCTCGCACGTATTAATCGCTCTGATTTATTTCGCCAATTAGGTATTTTGCTCGGTTATTCGCTTTATTTATCCTTCGCAATTCATGACTAGCCATACTGGACGTCTTTTTGCACTCGCGCGTACTTCGGCACTGAATCGACCTGTCAAACACAATAACTCTATGCGGCGGCATAGATCCACGCTATTTATATCCAAAAACTGGATCATCGAACCTCCTAGACATTTCTTATGTTAAGGAGAAGGTTTTCGTTGCTTTCAAGCTTTTAGATGTTTAGTGTTGTAACATAGGTATTACAAAGAATTCGGAGAGTGCGCAATTCCTTTTGATTGCCATTCGGTGATAGTATTTTAATCACTGTATTGTATGTTTCCTAATCACCGTGTTACATGTAAAAAATACTAAATTGTACAGCTAAACATTAACTATGCCTATCTTAACACAGATTCTGTATTTATAATAACTTTATAATTTTTAAATATTATTTATTCTTAGTCACTTAGTAGTGTATTCTTAATTAAACTGTTTAAACGTGTATGGGATTCTTTATAGAGTAGCCCAGGGCTTATGGCCAGTATGAACTGACTTAAGCGATCGCTTTATACAATGTAACCTTCAACAATTCTACCGTAAGAACATCCATACATTATCAAATTTTTGAAAGTTGTATATATTTTATAAATCAGTATACTGATTTATAATAATTATAACTGTTTTAAAGTACTTATTCTCTATCTCATCTTGCTTTTTGTCATACAATTTATGAACACTGTGGTAAATATACTATGAAGTAGTATAGTAACCCAAAAGCACTAAGAAATATCATTGAAAAAATACCGATCGTTTAAAACAGAAGGCCTTATTGAGTGCAATTGTTTTTTTACATAGCGAAAGTTAACTAAAAAGTGCATTATGCCATTTTTATTACCACCGCATACAAATTTACAATAAAAGAAACATTCATTGTTAAAAGCGTAATATTTCACAGCATTTATAAGTCTGCGAAAGATATAATGCAGCATTATTGTTCTTGTAGTGTTATTTTCAGTCTGCAGTTTGGAGCTGGACCCATGCCACAAAACAAATTAATTCTTTAAAGTCTCGTGTAGGTACGGGGACGATTTTTGTTGAGCTTTTTATTTTGGGGAGACTTTTAGCGACTGCCGAAATACGACGATGCCAAATTATACGACAAAATACGTTGTACTTAAGCCGGCAAATATGTGCAAAAGATGGATGCATAAAAAAATGATTCATTTTATGGTAGATGGTATGATGTCAATGAAATGATATTTATCAAAAATATTATTTGTCAATATCTATTATTCTTTCATTTATCTAGTGTTAATGCTTAGTATTTAATATTGTAGATTAATTTAAATTACCTTTCGATGTCACAAAAATATTGTAATTTAAATATTAAAATATCGTGGCTTATCTCAATATCAAGGTAGAAAGATGAATGATTGATGACAGTTGAAAATAAGGTTAGTGCTACATTTCTTTTAGATTGGGAATATATGATACCAGAAATGATAAAGAGCTGGGATAATAAATGAAATCAGGTAGTCAAAGAAGGAATACCAATCTTCGGGTCCGGTCCTGGCGTAGTATACTTTTTGTATCGGGATTAGTATGTGGAAACCGAAAAACTTAATATATATAATAAAAAAATATTAATATTTTGGAATAATTTCCAGTGCCAAAATAAGATATGACTAAATGATGAAATACTCGATGCTTAGTTTTGACTTTTGAAATATTATTGATAATATTAAAAGTGTTACACATTTACTGCAGTATTGTTTGTTTAAAGATTCCATGAAATTAAAATAAATTAAATTTTTTGATTTGTTTTTTATAAACGTAAAATAGATTAGTAAAAGCTCATTTTATAATACTGTCTGATTCCGGGATCCCGGAAATATAAAAATTGAATCCCGAATGCAATTTTTACTCGGAATTACGGTCTACAATTAAAAGTGTACACGTATGACGATAAAGGGTTTGTTTTGGTGACAATAAAAAAATATTAAAACATTAATGGGTACTAGACTAATTCAACATCAAATATTTTTATTTATTTAATAGATAAATACATGTGTTTTTTTCTACAACAATGATAACTAAGAGATATAATTAATCAAATTATTATATATGTATACCTCACCAAAAAGAATCAAGTTTCTTGTGTGTGGTGAGGGATAATCACATACAAAGGAAAAATTTATACCAACAAAACAAAAATTTTGAATTACAAAAGAATACCTATGTTAAATTTTGAAAGTAGGTAAGTAGTGTAAGATATTGGTAGTATAGTATAGTTTGTTAACAGACAATGAGAATTAACGGTATACCTCTATAGAGAAAACCGTTTTGAAAATAAATTTAGGAATTTTTATAATATGTTCATATCTGCTAGAGTGACACGTTCATAAATTATTAGAGTTTTTTTCGTTAAATATTTGTAGTATCGAATATTTCTTATAAATTTTGTCTACAGTATTAACTTTAAATATCTTAAATAAAGTTTCTCTTCTGAATCTTTGGGGTTTCTTCAAAATTATTCTAATAATTAATCTTCGGATTGTTCTTATGGAGTTCGTTGTAACCCAGTATGACTCTAGACATCTAATAATAATAATTGCAGCAAGAATTATACGAATGAATAGTATTCCATTTTTAATTTTTAAAACATTTTTTAATCTAATGAACACATAAATATATTTTCTTAATCGTTTGACTAGTCCACAGTTTTTGGAACATTGGAATTTACAATTTAAATTTTGATCTGGGTATATATACAACAAAATATTTTAGTTTGTCAGTTGTCATAAGTAATGAGGATGTTTGAACAGAAGTAATTATATTACCTACATTACTTAATTTTAATTGGCAATAAGATTTATTCACAAATGCTATATAAATAATAAATATTCTTGAACATTATACTACTGGAAGAGCACTGTCTGCTATAATACAGTAAATTACTAGTGTAGCAGGCAGGGCGTCAAATCAATTTAGTGTTTACTTGCTGCCAAGACACTCAACAACAATGAAAAAAGCTTCATTAAATTTTGTAAACACTGTAAACATTTGTAACATTGAACATTGAATAAACATTTGAATTTGAATTTGAAATTTGAATTTATTATGATGAAAAATAATTATGGGTACCGGATCAATTTTTGTTTTATTTATGGAAAAGGGAATAACATAAGTATTTTCTGTGTTTAGTGATAAAAGATTAGTATCAAACCAGCATTTTAATTTATTTACGTCTGCATTTGCTAGATCATTGGCCATATTCTAGTAAGGACCCTCTATTATAATAGCGGTGTTGTCAGCGTAATGTATAACATTTCCGTTTAGGCCCTGTGTGAAAATATCGTTCACGAATGATGATATAAATAAATATTATATATTCAATTGTAATAGTAGGTAGGTATATTATCTGTCACACCAGTTTAGTTAACCACACGATTCGCGACGTTTGTGAGTGGTAAAATTTTAATTGGATGATTTAAAATAATGCTTTGTTCATGCGAGATAAAAGTACAAGAAATCAGACCCATCCATAATAAACGGCCGGGCGCCCGGGTATCGTGTGAGATCTACTAAAAAGTACCATCCCACGGAAGGGCGCAGTTTCGTTTTATTCCCGGGCAATAATATTTTATGCTAGATATTCGTCGAGTGTTCGTAGACGGGTATCGTAGAGCTTTCGGGAACAGCGGTACGCTGCGCTACGCCGCGCAGTCTCGCCTACGGAGCGGAGTCCTCGCGGATCACATAAATTATCCGGACAGCGGAATACGGAATAGGCCATGATAATTTTGTGAATGTGCACCGTCACATATTTGCGTATATTGTTTCTGTTTTTTCTACTGTCGACGTATCCAATCGCGGGTCTTCGTCCTACACGGAAACGATATTAAATAAACAAAGAAAAAATATAAAACGAATGTATGTCTACATTCGTTTTACAAATAGATATGCATTTTCTGCAAAAAACTTCTATATATGTATCCCATTTTCCTAACCTTATAAGAGAGATCTTGTATGTGTCCTTGCCAACTGAGTTTGTTGTCAATTGTAATCCCTAGGTATTTTATTTCTCATCTTTTTCAAGACATGCACAGTTGCAGCCATTTGATAAACTACAGCTGTGTAACTGTACTTGATAATTTATAATGGCTTTAGGTTGACCAGCTTCTGTTGGACTGAATGTTAGGTACTTAGTTTTTTCAATGATCAGTGAAAGTAGATTTTGGTCTAGCCACTTTTTAACGATCACTTTACCACTTTCTGCTATTTTGTGAGCAGTTTCCCATGTTCTTTCTGCCTATAAAAAGTAATAATTAATCATCTGCAAATGAAATAACTTGACCCTCAGTTGGCAAATCACACAAATCGTTAACATGTAGGAGAAAGAGGATTGGTCCAAGGACACTTCCCTGGGATACATCGTGTGTTATATGTTTTGGTGTACTATAATTTCCTTCCAGTGAAACAACTTGAGATCTCTCTGTAAGATAACTTTTAAACCAATCATGGGTCACACCGTCACATCCTATGCGCGACAATTGAACAAGCAATCTATCGTGTGGAACTGTATCGAATGCCTTAGCAAGATCAAGAAATATTGTCTCCATTATCAGTGTGTTTTGTGACATATTCAGTCATTGCTGATATGGCATCTCTATATGGATATAGAGTAAAGATTCGTTTTTCGTGATATGCATCATCCAATAATTCTCATATTGTCAATATACTTCATACCTCAACATATCCGCACTGACCTGTAAAAATACAATGGTCAGTGTCAACTATGATCTCTGAATGAAAAGTTAATCTTGAGAGTCTGTAAAAATACATATATACATACGTGTCATTCTAATCTCCGAAGAAAAAACACGCAGTGATAATTCATACAACGCTTCACGCTAAATTTGTACTCTTCTTTATTTACACTCAATTGAATCTCTGAGAGAAATCTTACTGGGGCATTTTATCTAATTAGCGTGATTTTTGTCACGTCGAAATAGTTATTTTTGGGACGGTAAATTTTTGGAGTGTACTAACTATTAATAATGTATCGCTTCCTATATTCTTTGTGTAGTATACATTGTGTCAATATTAAAATGTGCTCAGAAAATATTTAAAACCTTTCGTACTCTAAATATTAATATAACATGAAAAGCGAATAGCACAGCGAGTTATTAACTTATTATATGGATTCAATATTGTATTGGAAAACGACTTTGAATATCGAGAGGGCATTTAAAAAACTATCGGAGTTTCTCTTGTCAATATTCAGAGCGAGATGTGTACAGCAATAATGGAACATTGCTTTCACGGTTACACAGGTACCGTGACGTCATTTTAACTGAATTATTTTTGTATTTCAATTTTACCGAACCGTACTTTTACATTCCCCCATGCAAAATAATATCGTGCAACGGTCTCGCAAACTGCGAAATTGCAAAAACAAAAATGTTGAATATGGATAAAGTTCCGCTCCGTGAGGGAATTCAGTTATTGCAATGTCGCTCAGTAACAAAAACGACTACTCGGTACAACTTCACAAATTAGTTCTCGCTAACTCATGTTTAGGGAGGACGTAGGTCATTCTGCTATCTGCGGTGGTCTGGGCGTGCGGCCGGATATATTGAATGCAGCTTCGGCCCGTATCGCTCGCGGCCCGGGCTGGCGCGCGTTTGCTTTTTATTGTGAATCATGTTTTTTATGACCGAAGCCGAAATCCAATGCCGAAAACTTAGAGAAAATCTTGAGTAAACTTGTACATAGATTATATTTGACTATCTAGGATCTACCTGAGAAACGTCCTAACGTCACAACAAGTAGATCACTCAAAATCTCTGCTTCTCCTACTATAATACCAACTAATGGCAAAAGTCTTCTAAATAATATCGCTCGTGAGACATGTTCAACATTAAATTTGGCAACTTGCTTCTCTTCAATTAATCCCTTTATGATTTCAAGACATTCAAAAATTCACATGCGTTTGTGCGTACGTAATACTCGCACGTATATACCTATATATGTGTGTGTGTTATGTAGATGTATGCATACAAAATATACACGCATTTACAAACTTATCATTATACTATACCTATGCTGAGTGCTTATCCCCGCTACCATATATTTTTTATCTTTCTGTTTGTTACTGTGCAGCAATATACAAATGACTAATATGTCTAAACTTGTAAGATGATTGTCGTATTTAATATTCATATGTAATCCGTCTTTTTAAAAATGTACTATTGGTTAAAAGATTATTTTTTACCAAATTAACTAAAAATAGTATTATACATTTGATGTGATTGCAATAATTAAAAAATATTAACAGGCCCATTTAATGCACGGTTATGAATAAATTTAATTAAAATCAGTCCACCAGCAGAGTTTTCTATTTTGTTATTAATTTGAGGTGATTTGAAATTTATGGAAAAACATAATTATAAATTGATTACTCTGCCCATTTAAAAATGGATACAATTTTTTTTTTCGTCATTCAATATCAGAAATTCATATTTAAGTAGATATTGAATTTTCTGTGAGACTTTTCTAAGCTATTCAGATCCCATTGCAGGATGTATATCATCGGCACAGTTTTGATGATTGAATGAAAATGTAATATTATCTGAAATTTCAGCTAGAAAAGTTGGAGACAGACGGAAGTACAGCCTGGACATAAAAGATTCTGAACGACCGTGAAAATTTGAGAATAATTTAATAATTTTTCGGCGTTTCATAAGAGCGTTGAGGTCTCGACTAGGGCGTATAAGTTTAGTAATAACCGGTAAATCGGTAAATTTTTTATGTTAATACATACCGTCATTTAACATGGTAATTATGAAGGTGTCGAAAATGAATATTATGGCATAAAATTATGACATAAAACAACAAATTGAAGAAAAAAACATTTTAATAAAACAAATTATTACGTTTTGATATTTTTAATTTTTATTTATTTTTTTAAAATAGAGATTCGAACACGGAATACATGTCACATTCATATTCTTACTATTTTCGAACTAAGCTAAACGCTTGTGCTATGAAAATAGGACTTACTTGCTAGTCTGGAGTGAGGTTCGAACCCGCGACCTTTGGATCACGAGGCGAGTGCCCTAACCACAAGACCAACGAGCTACTCTACAAACATATTTCTAATTATATTATACACAACGTAATCTCAAAAAATATACTACTTTCAAATGTTATTAATTGAAACAATGTTTTTATTTTAAGGAATCAATACAAAAAATTCATTAATTTTAATTTTAATTTCACAGTACAGTAATAAAATAAAATATAGAGATTATTTAAAATACAACTTATCCCACAAATAAGGATATCATTTTTAAATAATTGATGACATTTTAATGATGAAACGTTGGAAGAGGAAATGTATAGTGCAACTGGACTTATGCTGCACGAAATTTTAGAGGACACTAAAAAGTGTGTATAGGAAGACGGAATAGCCGCAAAGGAATGAATAATAATCTGTGAATTATCATATGCTTGACCAGTAACATAAGTCATTTTTGTGATGGCTAGTTTCCTAACGCACGTGCCTGTATTGTATAAAGGGTAAACGAACCATACCGAAATTAATTCCCATGTATTTCATTTTAGTGTTTCAAAAAGCTTAAAAGTATGTAATATTTTTAATAAACAGCAACTCAAAACTATCTATTATGCTCTTGCCCAGTCATTTTTGAACTATGCGATTCCAAGTTGGGGAGGTACTTACAAAACCACATTAAAACCAGCTATAACGGCACAAAAAACCTTGCTCCGAGTCATTAATAAGAAACCATTTACATACCAATCAGACAGACTATTCAGAGAATTTAATGTACTGGACGTTAGACAGCTGTTCGTTAAGTCTACCCTCATCTTCTACATCAAAAACACAAACCACCTAACAGCGACCAGTAACTCGCATTCACATAATACTAGACAAGCATTACGAAACCTTGACGAAATACCAAAAACTAAGACAACACATGGACAGAAAAATTACTCATACATAGGGCCTAAAATATTTAACATATTTAAAACAGACTTCCCGGAAATCAGAATATACTCAATTAATAAAATAAAAGCTTTAGCAAACAACTGGCTTACCTCCAAAGGTAGAACAGCAACTGAAAATTTACTTACTGTAATTGCATAATAATGTCTTCAAATAAAAATATATACCTATATAAATTAATTAATTAATTAAGGAAAATAAAAAATAATCTTAAACAAAACTTTAACCCTTTTTACATTAAACAATTATTCTACACATATTTACACTTGGACTTATGACTAACTCAACTTTCACTAACATTCCACTTGATACTCTGTAGATACATAATAACTACCTTATGAAAATAAATACTACTGACGAACTCGAAAAAATATTATAATTGTGTTCTATAACGCCACTCTGGGACAGGCGTAGCCTAGTAGAGTGGCATAATCCACAAATTAAACAAAACAAAAAAATGTGTAATTTATCTTATGTTTTATCTTATGTTTTATTGTTAAATTAGTATTATGTATCTTTATTTGTAAACAAGGATTTTTTAAATAAATAAATAAATAAATGTTATAATTTAATGTAACGCTGTGTGAATACTACGAACGGAAAAAATTACAAGTTCATCTCTTTAATACTTGAATCAATAATTTTAGCATAATGCGGGGATATATTGACAAGATTAAAATAACTTTTCTTTGATGAAATTCAAAATTATTAACAATTTCTTCATTTGTTCCATTGCTGAAGACAAAAAATTTTCATGGATTGTTTCAGAAAATTTTCACCATTATTAGTGGGCTAAAGATTACGTTAGGTTAGCATTAAAAAGCATATTTTTTGATTATTTTGAATTTCGTATATGCGTGCTATTGTCGGCGCGTAGTTGTCTACACGTTGTTATCGGGGTTGTACTGCGTTCTTTAGTCATGCGCGCAGTTGTCTGTAGAGTCCGATCCATTAATACTGTAGAACTCGTTAATTTATTATATCTAGTTTTCAATTTCCCGAATGAATTATGTTTCAGAAAAATAACGGTAGGCGTAAAAGATGGATATAATTTTTCAGTTAATGAAGATATTCAAATAAAAAAGTATGCTAGCCGAAGTGCACGCCTTCCTCATCACCAGTTAAGAGATTACATTACCATATTCCCAGAATGAGACGCTCCACGTCTGTCACAGACTTTTTATTTTTATTGCAACTCCTTCCTCTTCCTTTTATCCTTCCAATTGAAGAAAAGAAACACAAGAGCGAGATTTCTTTATTTTATTTTCAAACATTACGTTGCTGAAAAAACATCCGCTATTTGTAATATAAATGCATTCTGTTTTGTATGCAACATTATGTCCTAGGGGTGAAGTATTGTACGATCTGGATGCTTTCATATCAGAAGATGTCGGTCCTATATGGAATTGCATAAATGTTGAACAGTGCATTACTAATAAAAAGTAAATAATACCTTAATATGTAGTTCGTTGGGAATCATTCACTATATTTATTTTATAAAAATAATTTTATAAAAATATTTTTCAAAGTTATTTAATTATGTCTGTAAAAATAAAAAAATAATGTTTTTATAGTCATCTCATAACGGAGCAATATTTGCGCGCATTTTGAAATTCATTTCTTATTTTACATTCACACATATTGCGACAGCTCGTTAGCTCTTCATTTTTCAATCAAAAACAGTTTTCATTATTATTGTTTTTGTTACACTTTCTTTAATTTGATATACCTACTACGTATTTTAAAAGAACTTATGATGAATTACCGGAAAATTAAATTTTTATATGAAACACTGTCAGATAAGGAGCAAAATTAATGAGCAGGTTATTAAAAAAGGATCCGAATTAGGAATAAGACAAGAGACCTGCAGTTTGAATTGCTCGTAGACTTGTACATCCAAATTCTAAAAGCATATAAAAAACAGATAATATAAATATGTATAAAAAAGAGGTCCTACAATGGCTTTAAGTCTGCAATATAAATAAATAAATCTTTTGTACTCGGACGTTCTAGTTTGATAAATTTAATTTTATATAATTATTATTTCACATTGCATGTATTATCTTACCTTGATCACGTTTTTTTTTATAAAAATGTCGATAGCAACCCCCATACTTCAAGATAATTCTTAATTGGAGGTGCATAACTTTATACTCGAATTTATTATAATTACACGTTTATGTAGGTACTTATTAATTTATGAATGTCTGTCACAGATATTTTATTTTTATTGCAACTCCTTCCTCCTTCTTATATTTTCTATATTCAGTTCCAAGCTCATTGTAGTACATGTACATATATATATATATATGTACATGTACTACAATGAGCTACTATTTGCGGAAAATATGTAAATAAAAAAAATATTTGTAAACGAGATAAGATGAATTCACTTTCAATGAAATTATTTTTGTAAATATCCCAGTTCACTGATTGATCCGCCATCTTATTTCAAAACGGTGGATGTTCAAAAAATTAAAAAAATTCCTTACTGCGCTATGACTAGTCCTAGAGAATTAACATTTTTTGAAAGAATAGACTAGATCCATAGGTAGAAGTTACGTAGAATTAATATCTACATATGTAGCTTTTATTTATGAATCGTATATTGATCAACATGGTGACCGTCCCTAGATGCTGTGGCGCGAAATAATTCAACACAATCAAAGTAGATTTCCTAAAATTTTGCAGAGATGAATTTCGTCTTAATCTCCTACTTTATTTCTTATTGATTTTCCCTGTACTTGTCATACTTATTCTTCCTCACGAAGATTCGCGGCATTTAACAAACTCAGTAATAATAATAACGCAGCACAAAGTGTTTCATAGGCGTGCGTTATAAACCGAGAACAATCAATCACGCAACTCATCGCCAAGTGACAAAAGCAATATGGCAGAAACTTTTAAAAACTTGCCTCCCTAAAAAATCGCAACTCTGGCGTTTCTTCATAACCGGAAAAAGTGGCTTTTTTACTTTTTTGGGTTATGCAAAAACGTATATGTTAATAGGCGCCCGGAGTCATACAGAAGTGACAGTGAAATGATGGTTGGGGCGCCGCCCCCCAATCTGCCGGCTGGATGCGTTACAGCAAAGGGGATGGTCAGACGGCACGCCACTGTTAATTTATGACCCGGGGGCCGCGGGGCGTCGCGGGGCAGCCGGGCCGCTGGGGCCGCTGGGGCCGCGGGGACCCCAGCCCGGCGGGAGGCCCGGCGGGACGGGAAATCACGGCGACCCTACACGCCTCCAGTATACATGGGCCGCGCGGACGAACCAGCGCAGCGCCTCCGATACGAGTGATTCAAGATGACATGGCTGTACGTGGAAAATATATGTCTATATACTCTGTATTTATAAAATAAAATATACATAGATACATTAATTCAGTAATGAATTTATGGCATGACCTGCATTTTTTTAAACCTTGGTCTACCAGTCCAAGTAAACCTGTAATTTTTCTGTAAGACATATAATATAAAACGAATATCCTGAAGTTAATACTCAATATATGTATATAATTATATTATTTATTGATTTGGCAATTACTTTGTGGAATGACTTGATCATTTACAGATAAATAAAATACTTGTGTAAGACCTACAGGTGAGAATATAAACATGTTTATATTCTCACCTGTAGATGAGAGCATCTGTGGTTCTCGAAACTAGTGGCGTATAAATTGAATTCAAAAGTGGTCTTACACAAGTACTTTATTTATCTATAAACGTATATTATTACGTTAAGCGAATTATCATTTTTAATTCTATTGGTTGTTAAATTGTTACGTTGAATGTCAGCTGTCAAAAATACTGTTTGTTGCAATCACGCAGATATCACACATTAATTAAAAAGTGAAAAGGTTAACAAACCTACAAGAATAAGTATATTTCAATTTCATCAATTCAGTGACGAGACATGAAAGAGAGAATCCTGTTGGATAGGGCTTGATAAATGCTCCAAAAAATATATCTCCTATTTTCACATTTTTAGCGCTCAATATTTATTATAAATGTATGAAAATTACAATTTAAAAGCCATTAAAGCTAGTAAAAGCGTTTAATTCTTAATTAAAATGTTAAAGAATTAAAATTTCTAACGGTATAACAAGTAAACAGCATGAATGGGTATGTATATTTTCTATCACGATATTGTAAATGTTAATGACTGTCTTTTAAGTTTTCACAATAAAAGTTCTACAGCACAAGTTTCTAATATAGTTTAAAATGGGTGGAAAAATACTGATGCAGAATCAATTCCATGTTTGTAAAGATATTTTTATTAATTACATCCCCTATCCTTTAATATTGTAATTCTCTCATTCTATTTTTTATCGATCTTTTATCTCTGATAATCGTTTAAATATATCTTATATATCACAATTTGCAAAATTTTAAAATTGACTTAACCAGGGAGAAAAATTGAGTTATACAATTAATTTGATTTAATATAAGCAGAGTCACAACATTTAGAATCACATTGTATTTTGATCTAAAGAATTAATAATTGCTAACTATCTCAGAGTGGGAATTGTAACCTATACTAACAATTTTTTTTTATCGCTGGTAATATCGCATTTCTCAAACGTTAAACAATGACTGTTGCGCAGTAGCCTGCCGGTTCCTTTTCATAGATAAATGTCGCTTCGCGATCGTTCAAGTATTCACGAGAATAGCCCAGTCATTTTGAGAGATTTTGATAGTGTGTAATTTCTTCCAATTCTATCATATCGTTACAGTATATTATAAAAAAATACATGTTCGTAAAAACTTAAATAATCATAAAAAAAATTCTGCTTATTTCTTCTTCTTTATGGACTTATTTTTATTTATTATTTGATGGAATAATTGATAGCAAAAATAAACGGTTAATGATTTTAAGCTGGTCCAATTAATATAATATAAATAAAGCATTTATACATATTACATATTGATATTACTTTAAAAAAAACAAAAAATATTATGTTTCACTAAGTCAGCGTAGAATATTTTTAAGGTTTACTTTGATAATGAATGAACGAAATGTTTAGGTTCACAAGGGTGAGGGTTCGACCTACCCGCCCGTGGGTGGGGGGAGGGTGGGCACCCGAGATGGGCTTCTCGCCGGAGTGTAAATAATATAGTGTAAAATTGACACCTTACAAGAGAATTGCAGTCTTCACTGCTACTCGAAAAAATGACCACGTATTGCGAGGATCTCTAGGATTTGTCATCATGTTTGCAGTTTAATTAAGACTATAACTCGTTAAAAAAATGTGTAATTTTATTCTTATTTCAATAAGAATAGTATTTAAAAATCTCCCCCTAAATGCTGACAAAAGTGAGTATTTGAATAAGTTGATGAATTATACTAATAATTTGGTCCTACGTTTCTATTGTAAGTATGGTGAACGCATGATGACTCTTGATTAGCAATTTTTGTTTCTCGAAGAGTCATTTATGCAGTGCATTAGAACACAATTTGCTATAATATTTTTTATACGTGATAACACGGTTGTCAATACGACGTAAAATGTGCACAACATTATGGCATCAAAGAATTGAGATGAGATGGTATGTAGATCGCAAATATTGCATTTTTAAGAATGTTCTAAGGTTTTCACGGCCACTCAGAATCTTCTGGTTTGTGTCTTCTTGGGCATTTCGCCGTGTTTTTACGACTTTTGGTGTGACACATCAGCCCTGATGATGGACCCTGCAATGGGATCCGAAACGTCGGCCCGAAAGGTCGTAAAAACACGGAATAATACCCCAGAAGACACAAACTGGAAGATTGCATTTTTAGATTTTATTCATATAATAATAATAATAATAAATATGTTATGAAAATATGGATCATGCCTTCAAAATGTAAAAAATGATTGAAATGCCTTGTTAAATTATAATTTAAACGTTGTCTGTTTCGTGAAATATTTTGATTAAAGTCAAATTAATAAATCGTTATTATAATTATAATTTTAAGTTCAAATTCATAAATCGTTAATGTAATTATAATTTTATTTATATTTATAAATTTTACATTAAAATCAAAATTAATACAATTACAATTAAAAGAGGGTGTTGTAAATTTTTTTGTGGTTGATTTACCTACTTGCTTAGCCGAATCGCAATCAATATTAATTGCTAGATCAGAATAAAATATCGTATTAATATTGGTAAAGAGACTACTCGGTTTGCTCTTGAAACAATTTATCGCTGAATCGTCAGTTTTTCTGTGATTACCGCCTTTCATTATTGCTACCACACAGCTCAAAACTAACAAATCCACGACTCGTGATCGCGTTTCCAAATCATTTCTCTCACAGTGTTCCCAGCGGCTAGTGATATGGAAGGATTTGTTTGCATTTAGCCCATATCAAATAGGCTTTTAAGTTTTCTCGTGTGTTTTTAATCGAATTTCTACAGGTTCCGTCACACAGACACAATGGGAATGTAAGAGAAGAGAAACATACCATTTTCAGTTTGAAACGGGTTAAACGTCAGTGGCGTTGGTCACATTGCGATTTTGACGGGGTCCGGTCCTCCCTCGGGCCGGTGACGGGGTCGGCCGCCGCAGCCCGCGCGGCGAGGGGTGATAAGAGCGGAGACAACCCCCCGGGGATACCGCGCGGCACCGTGTGAGCGATTGCTCAGCCAAGAGGAAAATTTTCGATTATCGCTGAAACGGTTAAATTTGGGAACAACGGAAGGGGATATAAAGATGTTCCATCTTTTTGTTTTAAAGAATCTTACCCGAATACTTTATGTACGGTATATGTAAGAAACTTCAAGAGGTCTACACGTTGTGAAACTTCCTCATTGCGTTAATTACTCACTCTTCACTTTGTTCTTTGCAAGTACATGAATGTAAAGACACATAACGTATTTATTATTTTTTTGCCATTACCTCCTTTTAAATAAGAATAAATAGTATAACCGAAATGAACATATTTGTCAGAAATTCATTCTCATTATGCATTATGCAACACGGAATATGTGTCACATCAATATTCTTACTATTTTCAAACTAAGCTAAACGCTTGTACTATGAGAATAGGACTAACTTGCTAGTCTGGAGTGAGGTTCGAACCCGCGACCTTTGGATCACGAGGCGAGTGTCCTAACCACAAGACCAACAAACTTTCCATATATAATTTGCGTTACATTTCTTTATTATTAACAATACCCTTATTTAGCTAGTTAAACGGCATAAATCGCTCTCCAAGGGCGGATTGTCTGTACAAAATACGAAGAGTTGCATTGTAGATGGATAGACTAATTTGAACACCAAGCTCTTACTATCAATATTCTTCGATTGATTGATGGTAACCTAAGCATGCCTCGCTAAAAATCAAACTCAAGTTCGTCGATACCATTCAGTTCGCTGAACCATACAGTTTATGTTTCGGTCCCGTAGAGAAAAATGATCAAGATGACATATCTCATTTTTATTATTATCGTTAATTTGTTGATATATCATGACCTTGGAATAAAAATATATCGAATTAATTAATGATAAATTATAGAAGTCTCATGGAGACAAAGAAGCTATTTAAATATGAGAAAAGTGAATAAAAGTCTCTTATACGATGGCTCAGAGCTTACAATATGTATGAGCAGGCTTAAGGAATGCACTACACAGTGCAAATATTATTATATTTTACACTTTGTTATTTTTGTGAAAACTTCACCTCATGGGCAATTCGCGTCAAAGAAATAATTTATTTATTTATTTAAATTGTGACGTTAAATATCTTAGTTTGATCTTAATATCAGATGATACCTTCCTTACAGATCAAGTGGCATGATATAAAAATATTTTTTTAGTAATGAAAATAAAACACTATTTAAAATAAACACAAAGTAAAACAATATTTTTATATGTATGTTCTGAGAACACAATTACTAATTAAGATAAATTGTAGAAGTCACACAGAGACTATGCAATCTACTAATCATAATTTATAAACCACATTGTTTAAAACAAGTTTTAATTTATTAATAAGCATATTTCAGGCCCAATGATCCCTTCATTAGGATACAGTGGATACTAAAAATTAAAATATTTTAAAAGAAATTAAAAATTAAATTATTATAATAAAGACACAAAAATGTAGGCATTAACATAAACAAAACATATATATAGAAAATTTGAAATACGTTGATTAATCATTAAAATTGGTTTTAGACGATTTGTTTTCTTTTTATTAATAATAATAATAATATAGTAATACCATAAAGTCATTATTGAAGTGAATATTACTTTGATCAAGAATTGTGATTTCGCTATTAATAGTATTTTGATGCTATGATTACTCAGTAGTGACAACAAAGAAAAAATGACTAATAGCGATAATTGTATTAAGTGTCGCCACTTCTCCACACAATCATACTCGCAAACAAAATGTCCTTGGAGCAATCTTTATTTTAATTTTCCCTCCGTTTCCGTTTCCGTCTGCAGGCGTCTAGAGGATGGTTCCCTTACCTTCCTTATAATATAAATAAACACCTCCCCCATCTTTTGCCGCCTTTGTGTTTCTCATAAAGTGCGAGTCTTGTGTTATTTATTATGTCTATTATTTAGCCAGTCTTACAATAAGCTTTGTGTACTCAGCCAGCACCTCGGCAGATAGTTGCCTGTATCTTGGTGCGATGTGTTTTAAGGAAATTTTATGAACACTTTGAGGAATTTGATTGCCGGAGCCAAGACGTCGAACGGGATGAGGCATTATGTTTAAGAACAATGTCGACTGTATTTCTGTTCTATTTCTGCCAGCTAATCGTCTTACTTATCGTCTGTGCAAAACAATTTTAAGAAATTACCAGCGGGAAAAATATTTGCTTTATTCTATATATAAGTAGTGACTTTGAAATTAGGTGTAGTTTATAGATTAACAGATGACTACATTAAAAAATATAGCATATTGGTTGTATGTAAAGATCTTGTGTGTATTATATGCATTGTTCACTGGAAAGGAAGGATTGTAATTTTGTTACTTTATTTTTTTCATATTTTATTGAGTAGTTAGAATTATAGAACGTAGTTCTTTATGATACATGACATTAATCAAATATATAAAATTACATTCAATTAGAAAGATATACTGAAAAAATTCTCAAAAATATTTGGTTTCCACCACGATAGGAACCCGGGACTTTTCCATATAGGGAAACTTCGATAACCAATTTCTATGCTATGTTAACCATTTAAAATTACGAAATGTTTTGTACTCCGTTGCGATATTAACGAAATGTTTTTCCAGTGAATAGATTTTTCTATTTATCTTTTAAATTGAATTTTAAGGTAGATATTGTATTCATAGAGACATTTCATATATTGAAACTAAACGAATATATTTAAATATTTGAACAAGCAATTTTTTCAAAAAGTTCAAGTTAGCTTCAATACATTAATTTGACGTTTATGGGTACTGAACAAAATATAACCTAACCTAACCTAATGAGTAGGTCGTGTTACTGCATATGTATTCTTCTTATTCGTTTTATATCCTCTTTATTCTAATCAGTTCAGCGGTTTATCGCTTGAATAGCACTTTTCCATCGCTTTCGGTCCTGCGCTGTGTCAATTACTTCGAGCCACCGATAGTTCAATATTTCTTCAAAGATTTAATGTTTTTACCTTTTCCACGTTCTTCTCGGTTGACCTACAGAAAAATACATATTAATAGGAAAAATTATATTGAAGGGGGAGTAGTAATTACTACACATAACAATTTTTTTTTTGATACGGTTAAAAACATTCCATAGAATACTCCGGAACGTTCAGTAATCAATGCAGAAAACTCGTCCCGGAGGCGCCCCAAAACGAAACGAGGCTTCATTCGCGAGTATGTAAGGCGCCGCGCACTAAAAAGATAAAGTTTTTGTTTTGACTGAACGCGACTTCTATGAGTGACGAAAGCGAATGATTTATTAAGGCGATCGTGTGGCAAAGTGAGCAAAATTCACAATTTTTTTCCTCTTGCGTTTTGTATCACATTTTTGTATGGAAAGATATCATATGAAAATTTATTCATCAGGTTCCATCTATTTTAAATACGGATATTTTCTTAAAATGATGCAAAACAAATTTACCTACTCAATTAATAAATTACAAAACCTGGTTTTAAAAATTAAGAAAATATCTTCAATTTGTGGGCCTTACGTGACTGTATGGACTCGTGTGGTGTATTTTTTTCCATAATATTACAAAGATAACAATTATCTTCACTTTGTTAAAATTATAGCAAATTCTGTCAGTTTGTTAATACTTACAATTTTTATTTTAAAAGCACTTTATAATTAACCTTAATATTTTATTTTTGTGTGCTTTTCCAACCCTTTTTACATAGTAATATAAAAACGACGTCAATGACGACATTATTACGTCCAACATCGCTGCTCTTTACGGAGAAAGACCATCGCACATAAATCTGTCATTTTGAAATTTTTTAAATAATTTGTTTATCAAAAATATTAAGTAATTTAGGCCATAAACAATGATGATAAAATAAATTTTATATGTGCAATAGTAAAGTAAAATATATATTTTTTAATTTGAATGTATTTTTTGATGCATCATGGTCATGTAACTCTTTAAGAGTTTTTTCCCTAACTTATCAGCACTCATCGGCTTGTAAATTCGCTCAACGATCACCCACCAGAAAATTAGAAAGCGTGTTGTGTGAAAATGAGTATATTGACATCAATTCCTGCAGTGTTTTATTTGAGGTATTTGCTGTATTTGTCACGGGTTTTGAGATCAATGGAACAAAGTCCCAAAAAAGCATATCAAAACCACTCCTCTGACTTCTTTCTGTGTTGAAAAAGCTAAAATTATTCGACGACTTTCCTCCCTTTTAGAGGGGAACATGTTTTAAATACGAGATGAATAATGTTTGACACGAATTTGCGACGTAGACAAAACACCGTCCCGGGAGTTCATACGATGCGGCAGGTGGAAACTGAGTTGTCGTGAGCTGTAAAAAGGACCGTCCCGGCACAGAATGGTTGATTCAGTTGGAAATTTCTTAAAAAGATCTGTCATACACAGTGTTTAATGTTAAAAAGGTATAATTTTGCATTTTTACTTGAAATTTTTCTTCATTGTACTCTTTTGTACGAAATTAGAAGCATTTTTTTAATTTTATTTTAGAATTAAATAGGATTTTTAGAGAATTTCAAAAATTAAATCTTATGCATAAAGAAAGCAACAGCGTGCAATTAGAACTTTGTAATATGCTGTATTTCAACAATAAATTCTACAAAATAAGATTTGATAATATTTGTTATATTTTTCTGATTTTAAAATATCACTATATTCTGTCAGAGAAATATTTAATTACAATTTTTTTTGCAAAATACGTGTTTACGTTCAACGCGGAATTTTCTTTGACGTAGTTTGTACTGAAAAATCCCGCTTCAATGCACTGACTGCATGCCCCCGCCATCAGGTAAGCGGTTATCGGTAATGGTTTGATGTTTTAAATTTTAATTTTTAAAGCAACAACAGGTTGTGATAGTCGACATAGAGATAGATTTAATAAATTTAGAAAATCTTAAAATAATAATATTCGAAAAAGCCAAGTATGGACATCAAAAATATATTTCTTCTGGTTTGAATCGTTTAAAATTAAAAAGCCTGATATATTTCTTCTCAAGATTCTATGTATTACAAGAGGCTAACAAAATATTGAATATTCAGCTATACAAGTAATATTTCTTAGATCTCTATTAGACCATAGATATAATTCTGTGTTAAATTAATATTGTTTGCCAATCCTAATAGACTCGACCTTGTGTGTAGGTGCGAACGAGCTTTTATTGTTTATGAATCGGAACGGCAAGTCTCGCGTGTAGCGGGTGCTTTACTATTATTTTGACGAAACGGACCAATCACAGGCACGCGTTGCCTTTCGACGGGTTGAGCTGGAGGCGACCGTCCTGATGACTGAATCCGGCCAATGGCGAGCGCCGCCGGTGAAGTCATCGCGCATAGGATGAGTCACTGCACTAGCGTGGATTTCGGAGGTATGGTGCAATCGTTACTATAAAAGGAGCGAACACGATATACTCAGCCCCTTCAGTTCGAGACCAGACTTGCAAGCGGAAGCGCTGCCCGAGAGACTACAGACAGAGCCCTCAGTTCCAGAACATCATTTGCGGACGGAGTTGCTGGCCGGACATGTGGAGGAATCTACCATTCGCCAGTACCAGAGAGGATCATACCGCCACTGTGTAACAGCTAAGGAACACATTTATATTGTCTATCGGTTAACTATTTTCACTATCAAAATGTATTTATTTTGGGAAGATTTAAGATTGGAGCAATTACGTGTGAATAATATCACGATTTCTTGTGTGATATTGGTTTAATTCGTACGGGAATATCTCCCAAACGAATATATTTTGATGCATGTGGATTTTCATACCATTTGTATTAACAATGATTTTACGGAGCTCTATAAGCAGCGCTTAATAGATTCATAATAATTATCGACGCGTTATGTATTGAGTAATCAGATATCAATCCAAATCGTACGAGAATTTCTTCCGAACGAATATATTTTAAAGTTCTTCCAAACGAATATATTTTAAAGTATGGGGATTTTCATACTATTTATACTAATAATTGAATACACGTAATTCTAGAAGAAACGCTTAGTAGCCTTATAATAATTGTATTGCATAAGTATTGCGCAATCCGGTCTTCAGCTACTCTTTATGATTTGAGTACCTCGGTACATCTGGCTTAACAAGTAGCTTCAGAACGACGAGTAAAGGACAGAATGGGGAGATCTAACTAAAGATTGGGTATATCTGGTTTGTGATGGCCTAGCTGGTTGGGGCGTAGATGGTTGCCGGCACTTGGGCGTGGAACCCGCACAAGCCCCTGCAGGGTCCCTTAAAGGCGGGGCCCTCCTTGTTGCTCGGGGTCGTCAATAAACCGACCTTTTTCCTCACCAGGCGCAGGGCCACATAACCCACAAAAGGTTCCCTTTGTCTTCGGAAGGATTTTCATGCCTGAATACTGTAAAACCTTGATAGCAAATGTTAACTTCTATTACGTCCTCTGTAAGAAAGACAGGGCCAGAATAAGTATAAAAATCATTCACTCATATGGAATAGCTGGGATATTATAAATATGTTACTAACACTCTAACATTTGTCCAAAGTAAATGTTGCAAGATGCAGAATCGTGGGACGCCATTCTGAAAAGGCATAATGAGATTGCACAATAATTTGTAACATCGCTGACTATGCCCGCAAAGGAGGCTAATGTCGTCATCAATTCGTACCAAAAGAGTACATGATCCTTCAAACACCGGCCTAAAAGAAAGGCGCCTCAAGACAACACACATCATCAGAAACTCGTACCAAAAGAATTCGGCCATCTCAATTATAAGCCTAAAAGAAGGGCGTCACAGGATCACATCTCGTAAAGAAGAGATAGAGTCTCGGGATACAGTAAGTTCCGGAGGAACAAAGGGGGCCATTTAGTCACTTAGGAATTAGGTCACCGGGTTTAGGCGGGCGCGGAGCCTTAACCCCTCTCAGCAGAGATGCTGAGGGTTTAAAGAACCAAAATTCAGCATTCAAAGAAACTATTATTTCATATAAACTCACGGGCTGTTGTAGAATCCTTTCGAACAAACCATCCCCGAGACCTTATCTACTTATTTATAAAGAAGTTTCGCTTCAAAAATGTCTTATTTCGTAGATAGCAAATATATGTATTATTTTCCCCAGGAATTAATATGAACAGGTTCATGCACGTCTAGAACGAAACCATTCAAGGTAAGAATTTGCTAATACAAAGTGTTTATAATTATTAATTTCAGTGTTATTTAATATGTGTGAATTTTTCCCTTTGCGCCGTTCGAACGATTTTACTGGTTTGTCTCAAACGGAAATGTTTTATTTCTAATACACGAATTCTTCTGGTGAACGTATTTTATTGTAACATAAATGTATAGATTATTAGGTTCGTTAGATGTTTTTATTACGTAATATTATGCAATTGTTTCCACACTGCTCCTATAAAAGAATTTGAAGTTATTACGATACACAACGGGGTCCTTCATCCATTAGACGAATCATGTGCCAATTCAACGACGTATTACGAATAGTATATATTGTATTTATTGAGATTTAGTCGCATTTATTATTTCTAGTAAGAGTTTTAGTATTAGTATTAGTTCCAGGCGCCATTATGAGGCGGAAATAGTTCATATTCATAGCCCGACTGCAATAGGTATTTTTGTCGCGTAAGAGATAGCACTTTTAGGAGTATAACTGTGTCTTATGTTTCGTCCCTGACGGACAGGATGGTATAGCTGTGGCTATTTAGGTAATACACTTAGTAAATGCAAAGGGCATTAGGTATTATCAATTTCGTCTGCGAACCCAAGATGTGAGTTAATATTTTTAGTTAATATTGCATTCAAAAGCGCAATTTTCACAAAATAATTATTTTCAGTTAATACGTATTTTTAGTTGATTTATCGTATAGAGTATTTTCGTATAGTATAGAACTTTATTTCATATGAAAAGTTAAATTTTAGTAGTAGTAATATTTTTGTATAGAATATTTAATTTTTAATAACTGTATCGCTACATCATATGGTTGAAGTCGACCGGTTGCATCTTGCCGCTCAATCGCGCGCGCTCACATATAAGAATAATGAAATATTTAATAATCCAATAAATTATATTTTGAACGCGACGTTTTGCTACTTACTAACCATCATTCTTTAGTAGGACCCACATTAGGGTCATCTTACACCGTTAGCCGTGATAAAAATATGATTTATATTGAGTTACATTGGAAAGATTTGTATTATAGATTTGCTTCGCCTTATATAATATATTCAACACACACCCCATGGGTTGTCTCACTCTGGTGCCAGACCAGGAGCTATACTAAATTATTATAAAATGTATCAAGACCCCGATGCCCTACTATCTACCAGGGTCATCACAGTTGGTAACCGCGACCAGGAGGTGGAAAATCAATTATACATAATAGATAAAATTATATTTCAACTCCCGACGAGTAAGCATCGATATTTTAAATAAATTATTAATACAGAATTCATCTTTAATACGTTAGGAAGACTCCGCTATCTACCTGGGTCATCACAGTGGTGGCCGCGACCAGGAGATCGAAATGAAATAATATACCTGATGATAATAAAATTCAACTCGCGTCAACTATTTTACGACTGTATAATATTTTTCATATAACAGAAAACATCTCTAGAAAATACCGTCATTTGACGAGGACCCTCTAACTACCTGGGTCATCACAAGGTCATAAGGTCCAATTACTGTAGCGAAACAAATCAAAAAAATACTCAGCTTGGGAAAATCACACAGATGCATTGTGAACTTGCCAGAAATCGAACCTGAAACTTTCGATATGAGAAGCCAATGTCATACCCAATGAGCCATGGGAGGACACAATTTACAATCCATTAAAAATCAATGATTGCAATCATTTGTATCCAAGTAAAACTTGTAGAATCAAGGAACATTTAAGATATTTCAATAGGAATAACTATTCTAAATTTTTTGAGCAGCTTTTGTAAACTAACCATTATTTTCATAATAACATGGTATTACAGTTAGATAAATTAGTAATTAGAAAATGTATTAATAGCAAATTAAATATTATAAATACTCTAATCTGCTTTGCAAAAAGTATCATTTTAAACATATTTTCAAATTAGATCTGAATATATTTACTCAACTTCCGTATATTCATTTTCTGTTTTTGTTAATATTTATACTTCCAATTTAAATTTTTAGTAAAGTTTTAGTAAACAAAAAGTTTTATCCCGATGAAGGGATTATTGGGCCGGAAGCATGTTGATAATTCAATAAATAGTTATTTTATACAAGGTGTTTTCTTTTCATTAATATTAAAATTCATTTGGATAACTGTATCCGAGATATCTATACCTATAAAACTCAATATCTGTCTGTCTGTTCTCTATACAAATCCACACCGTTTGTTCGATTCGATTCAAATTTTGCACACTTATGATGCTTCAGGACCCGGCGGGGAAAGATAGGTAACATTTCTTCCCTATTCTCACACCCCTTCCCCTCCCCCTGACATATTTTCTATGCAAATCTGTACCGTTTGACCGATCGTACTAAAAATTTGGAAACTTATTCTTTATGACTCGGCGGGTAACAAAGGCGATATTTCACTGCTATTCTTTCACCCCTTGCCCTCCCCCTGACATATTTTCGATACAAACTGTACCATTTGACTGATCGGGCTCAAAATTTGTAATCTTATTCATTAGGACTCGGCGGGTAACATAGGCAACATTTCCTTCCTATTCTCACACCCCTTCCCCTCCCCGTGACATATTTTCTATGCAAATCTGTACCGTTTGACCAATCGGACTCAAAATTTAAAAACTTATTCTTTAGGACTCGGCGGGTAACATAGGCAACATTTCCTTCCTATTCTCACACCCCTTTCCCCCCTGACATATTTTGGATGCAAATCTGTACTGTTTGACCGAGCGGACTCAAAATTTGGAATCTTATTCTTTAGGACTCGGCGGGTAACATAGGCGATATTTCTCCCCTATTATTTCACCCTTTCCCCTCCCCCTGACATATTTTCGATACAAACTGTACCGTTTGACTGATCGGACTCAAAATTTGTAATCTTATTCTTTAGGACTCGCCGGGTAACATAGGCAACATTTTCCCCCTATTTTATTACCCCTTCTCCTCGCCCTGACATATTTTTGATGCAAATCTCTACCGTTTAACCTGACCGATCGGACTTAAAATTTGGAAACTTATTCTTAAGGACTCGGCGAGAAATATGTGTGACATTTCCCCCCTATTCTTTTTACCCTTCCCTTCCCTGATATGTTTTCTAAGTAAATCTGTACCTTTCGACCGATCGGATTCAAAATTTGGAAAATTATTCTTTAGAATCCGGCGGGTAACATATTTGACATTTCCTCCTTATTCTTTCAATCCTTCGCCTCTGCTGATATATTTTCAATGCAAATCTGTACCATTTGACCGATCGGACTCAATATTTAGAAACTTATGCTTACGGACTCGGCGGGTAATATATGCGACCTTTCCCCCTTATTCTCTTGACCCTTCCCCTCTCCTAATATATTTTCTAGGTAAATTTGTACCTTTCGGCTGATCGGACCTCAAAATTTGGTAACTTATTCGTTAGGACTCGACGGGTAACATATGCGACATTTCCCCCCTATTGTTTTAACCCTTCCCCTACGCTTATATATTTTCGATGCAAATCTATACCATTGGAATCGAACCTTTGTTTACCCTCACAAATTTATTTCATACTTAATCTTTAACCGTGTAACGCCGGGTAAGGACAGCTAGTCATATATAATTCAAAGACGAATCAAATTTTTAAAATTTAATTTAAAATTATAAAATATAATTTATATTTCTACCGAGATAAAATATTGACTTATAATAATAGATGATACAGTAATTTTTTTTCACTATCTGCATATTACAATATTTGAAAGTGTCCCTATAAAATGGGCCTATATGGTACATCAGGTCATAAAGCGATTTTATTGTTTTAAAAATGGTCTATAATATATCAGTATGCACCACGCATGATATTTTATTTTTTATGATTTCAACTTAATCTTGGCGAAATTCGACCTCAAAAGTTAGTTATCGTGCAAAAGAGGATGATATTTATCTATGTATATATAATAAATATATCCGTCTGGTAGTAACAAGTATAATGGCTGCCGACAGTTCGAAGATGTCACTGGGATTGCTTAGCAATATGAATAAATAAATAAAACTTAAAATTTATGTCCATTATTGGCAAGTCAATATTAGAAAATAAAAAAAAACGAAATTAAGGTACTTTTTCTCTATCCTGTAAAAATTTATTTCTAAATAGAGACCTTTTTTTTAGGGACGCCTCCATTTAAACTAATATAACTGATTATTTAGCGTCAAAACTTGACTAAACTTCACTCAAATTCAAGCGGTAAGTTTCATTACTCGATGTATCTTATAATTATTTGCGCACGTAAGATGTCAGTGTCTGAAATCGGAATATTTATCAAATGAGTTACTTGGTCTAATGGTTCAGCTGCATTGGGATCCGCGCTGGGTAATCGAATGTTTACAGTATATAACTATATGGGTGGGTAAATTCCGTTCATGATCCCTGTCCTATACTTAAACGTCCCAATTTGAAGCAAACAAATTAATTTATTGATGGATTTGGCGTTAACATTGTAGAGATTATTCATGATGATTATTAAATTAGGTAAACATAAACCTTTAACAACCTAGAAATATCAACAATGACTAAAAGAACATCGTCGTTTTCCAATTAGCAATAATTTTTGTGAATTTTCTAACCACGTAATTAATTCTTTTCATTCATGGTTTTTCACCATTAAATTACCATTCACTATTAAACTTTTCCTTATTGTCGCGCGGAATTGTAATAAAATTAATAATTTTGAAAGAAAATTAAAGAACTTTGAACTCTGAACTGGGTATTAATTTACTAAATAAAATATAACTTACTATTTAATTACAATAATTACTTAACAATAACAATAACGAGTAGCTTGTTGGTCTTGTGGTTAGGAGTCTCGCATCGTAATCCAAAGGTTGCAGGTTCGAATCTCACTCCAGACAAGCAAGATAGTCCGATTTTCATAGCATAAGCGTTTAACTTAATTTTAATTAGTAAGAATATTGATGTGACACGTATTCCGTGTTAAGATCTCTATTTAAAAAAAAAATACCTTCATTAACTCTTCTCCTCTTCTCTCAATATTCCCCTTACAACTACCCTTACATCAGTAATTTCGTCTATTTTGTCAGTACCTAACCAATTAATTATTTATATTTGAATCGAATCCGTAGTCAGGTTGATACTTCACCTGTGGATGAGAGATTCTGTTTCACTCTAAACTTGAGTAGTGACAGACATAAAAATATAATTAAACTCCTTAATGTTTTTCCGAATTTAATGATCAAACAAATTAAATTTATCCCTTCGTTTACTGCAGCCTGCACTTAATTAAACCTATTGCGTATGCTTGTCGCACGCAATTCCTTCACGATGACAAACGACAGTACATAAGTATTTAGCAATCAGATTGTGTGATAACACTTTTATTTTTATTCTGAAGTTTCAAGTACTGGAGCAAAATATGTCACATAAACCCCCTAACTAGAAAAAAGTCTAGAACGTCACACGTTTTGCTTGGCACACCTCTTTTTTCTCGTTTACTTTCATACGAGGGGTATTAAACCAAAGGCAACAATATTCCACTGAGGTGTTTCTGAGGTAAATACGAAAAACCTGTCACTACTCAAGGAAATTTCTCTGAAATCTATGAATTCTATATCTTATTGGAAATAATTTTTGAAAACTTCTCAGTTTCCTTGAATACAATTACGTGTATTAATAAATATTTAATGTTAAATATGAATATTGCTGTGTTTTGGTAACAAATAGTGGACATCGCTGATTTTGCTATTTACATATTGAATGTTTCAGTCTAAATTCGACGTCAACTCTCACTTTAGTGTGAAGCGGCCATTTTGTCACGCGACACAACCTTGAACGTTGATTGGTTGAAGTGAAAATTGCTGCCTTTGCTTTTTACACAATGAGGATATTGCTGTCATTCTTTTTAAGCTATTAGCAAATATGATTTTGGAAGGGATAGAGCTATATTTCTTATAAAATCTTGGATTCAGTAGGTACATTCTAATTAAGTAATCCTCTGTGACTGCATTCAAAGCATTTTAAATTTTTTTTTGGGTATTGCTGCCTTTGTATTTATATCCCTCATATATCTTTCAATGCATGTTTTTCTATTGCTGAAGCTTTTAACATGACCGTTCTCTATATTAGATTATCTGATGCCAGGTCTTTCATGGACGGCGATAGAAACAGAGGTTGCCTTCAATACTTGTCCCATACATTTTATTTGTTATCCTTTTTTCGCTAATATGTTTTACATGACCAAACCATCTCAACTACCCATTTTCTATTCTACGGCTAGCACCTTATTCATATAATATTATGATTTGTTCATTCTTTAATCATAGGTTTTCTCCACATACCTATGCATATTATTTCCAGGCTTCCATACATTAAAGTTGGCATCAGAACTCCATTATGTACTACTAGTCTTGCTTCGTGTGACATATTCCTTTTCGCGGTAATACATAATCAAACAAATAATAAAGTAGTTGATTCATTTCAATTACAAATAATTTAAAAAATAAATCATTTAAATATTATCTCCATTCACACTAAATTAAACTTTGTAGGGCACATACCTTGAGTTCAAATTCTTGAAACTATTTTTAAATAACTTAAATTCTGAGAATATACTTATGAACATCATCACATTCCATAACACATCTCCGATCCTAAATTTGTTTCCCATAATGACCAAAATAAATCCCCCCCACTACGCGTCCTGCTGCACTACTCGAATACGTTAACAAAATTCTGTATTAAATTACCCGATGATGAGAGGGACTGCCCCTCTCGAAACTATGGTAGAGATAAATATAACTCAACGTGTGTGTAATACATTAGTGCAAATTAAAATGTTGCACTTCAAAGTAACTGCCATATCAATCAATAATAATATTATCTTTTTTACAAAAAAGAATAACACAAAGAAGTAAGTAAATGAAATATAAAGCGTTTTGCTGCCATCTACAGTGATTGTTCAATAGTCAAATATAACTCGACAATAAGATATCAGGAAACTACACGAGGTTCCATTTGAAAGCCTTTACTATTTACCCCGACAATGTATGGTTGAAGTGTCCAGGGCTGTCTGCGGTCAGATTGGGTGAACAGTATATTGCCCCCGATGGACCAATGGCAACCCTTCATGACTCCCAACACACGAAAACCGAGTAAGTTAAACCACAGAGTAAAAAATATAAATTTATTTTATATACGATGTGTAAACTGTGTATTGTGTCTTCGTGCTATGAACATCGACGAACTCAGCGGAGAAAGTATTCGTAAACACTTAGTGTACATGTCTTAAAAACGATTCTGTCAACCGTTAAATAAGCTTATGACGAAATGCACCTTTTGACAATATTCCGCCCGCAAAGGCGTCATTTGACTAGTTAAGGTTTCAGCTTTGGACCACCAGGGGTGGTTCAAGTTTTTTTACTTTTTTTCTTGCAAACCCTCGTCACTTTTCGCCAGTCTCCCTTTTGGAAGGTTATCCTTTCAGTGGAAAAGTTTTTGTGAGTTTTGTGTTCACCTCTCTTTTCTTGGGCGTTGCTTAATTTTAAAGTTTTCAAACATTAATTTTATTTATTCGTATATATCATTTATGTGAAATTTGAAAAATTCCACACTTAACTGGAAATTTAAAGATAATATTTTTACCGATGAATAGTTATTTAATACTTGCTGCAGTATATAAAATGGTTGTCATACTTTTAAAAATCACAACAACTATAAATTTATTTAATTAAATTTAGGTATATTTGAAAATATATATACCGAATAAATCTTTCGACGGAAAAATTTTTTGGATGGGTTATTATTACCACGAGGACACTAACTAACTAACCAGGCCAGGAATTTTTACAATCGGGGACCTGCGATTATTTTATTTTTGTCGTCTTTCGTAAATGAAACAATTATTTAATATGAATGAAAAAAAAACACTCTCTGTAATCAAAATGTCAAAATAAAAATCAAAATGTTCCGAGGCCAATGGTCCCTTCATCAGAATGTAACGATTACAAAAATTAAAATTGGATGTCAGGATTTCGAAGTATAGTTAAGACTTAGAAGTATAGATTTTGAAACAAAAAAAATGTAAGGGAGTTGAATATCTAACGAGGAAGTGAAGTGAAAACAAATTTAAAACATAAATACATATTTGCAAAAAGGATTTGATTATTTATATTCATATATTTTTATTTAGCGCTCTTTTGTTTTTTTCTAAATTTCTAATTTATCTACAAGTATTAGAGGATGGCCCTGTTAAAAGCCTCAACAACCGTAGAGCATACATGAGAAAATGCATTAATATAGCCGAAGCTTAAGGAGTGTGCCAAGATAGAGGAATATGGCGTTCTATCTTCTCTGCCTACTCCTGCGGAGAAGCGGCACGATGGTTAGTTAGTTAGTTCTAATTTATCTAATTCATCAGGTTATTCGTGTATATGTATATATGTTAAATCGAAGGCTTTCACGGGTACAATATGTGTTAGTTCTAACTAATTTGGGGGTAACCCGCGTCCAATTCTGATCGTCAGGATTAGTCGTCTGCCGACGTTTCGAACAGATCTCACTGTTCATCTTCAGGGCGCCTTGTCGATGAGCTGCTTCTCCAAAAAGCGTACAACCGTTTGGGTCCGGAGCTCATCGTCAAGTGAATGTTTGAAAACTTCTGCGTCAGGTGTTTGTGGAGGAGTGGGATTCTCCAGCGACGCCGCTAATGAGTTTTATTCGACTATATATATATATATATATATTAATATGAAATATGAGTATATAGATGATGATGACATATAGACAACAATATATATATAAAGAGATATATATATCTATAATATACGAATAAAATATATACAGGGTGTCTGGTAACCGGTATCAGAGCCTTTCCAGGTGGATTCCTGCCATGATAATGAATCGAAAATGTTTAAGCAACAATAAACATAGTGGATATGGAGATATGCAGTATCAAAGTTTGCATTTTTTTCAATATTTGACTTATTTTTTGCGAAAAATTGAACTATTGTTAAGTAGAATAACTTATATCGATTATGAAACATTCATTCACTCTTATACATGTGTTTTCTTTTTAGTTTTTTTTTTAAATTAAGTAACTACTAAGTTATGTTGTTAATATTATTGAAATAATAATTATTCCATTTTTGTTGCTATTCGAGTTTGTGTCTTGATAGTAACCAAATATTTTTTCGATGGACAGAATTTTTCTCTACAGGGTTATTTAAAAAAATTAATAACCTCGCAGAACTATATTCCTATTTTAATCATGAGTCGAAAATGTTCAAGCAACCATGACTTAATTAATTATTGCATAACTCCATAACTCCATAACTATTGATATTAGGTCATGGCTGCTTGAACATTATTGACTCATAATCAAGGCAGGAAAATAGTCCTGTGAGGTTATTAATGTTTTCCAAATTACCCTGTATATTTGTCTAATTGATTTATATAATTTCATCTAAATATCTTGGAACCATGTGCTAAAATTGCATTATCACAGTGAAACATGTTTATTATTGGGAAATTAATATACATACACATAATGCACCTGATAGCACCCTCTCCAGCACTGTGACGCAATCTTCACTTAAAACTTTTAATAAAATATGTGGGTACTTTGGTCCTATGTGTGAACAGGTCTTAGGGTATATTTTGGGTGTAGAAATACAAAGTTTGAAGTTGGTCATGCCACGTGTTTAGCAGCTAATATCCACGTGTTACGGCCGTAGTGGGAGATCCTGATAAAGTTGTTAGGGTTTGTATTGCGTAGACCTAAGTGGTTAGGGGAGTTGACCATACAAGCACACTCAGAATATTATCAGACAAAGGAACGAGTAAAATATGAATGACGCAAAAAGTGTCTTGTGATGTATAATTACTTCATTACAAGTAAGTGCTTTTAATAAGACATTTTATTTTTCTTTAAGTTTTAATCTTTTTTGGCCTCTCATGAATTTTTTATTTGAAAAAATAATAATAGACAAAAAAGAAAATTGGTCCAATGCAGATATTAATGTGATAAATTTTAAAATTTAGACTGTTGACGAGTTGTCACTGGATCGCAAATCTTATCATAGATAGGCTTGGGGCCTAAGACTCGACAAGGCGCTTCCATCTTCCCCCACCAGACCAGAGAAGACCAAATTTAATTTGTTTTTTTTTATGCATTCCTCACTATTACGCAGTGACTAACTGTGAAATCTACAATTAAGTATTATTTTTCTTAAGCTTAGTTAAGCATGAAATAAGCAATATAATATATTTTGTAAATAGAGCAGAAAAAAATTAACTGATGTATGGCGATCTTCATCGATCATATCTTCGAATGATCGATTCTTCTGATTCGAAACTGAACGAATTCGAAACTGAACGAATTCGAAACTGAACGAATTCGAAACTGCAGATTTTTGAGTTGAATGGAAATAATAATTCTGTAACTTATTTAAATGAAGACCGGTTCTATGTTATTCTATTTTTGACTGCGATTCAGAACGAGATCTCTGTAAACTAAAAACCATTAAATTGTTTCTGTATGATATAATGTTCTGTATGGTATAATGAGAAATGCAGTTATCTCCTTTATTTAACTAATAAGGTTGCCTTCTGTTATGTTATTTTGTTTTTCCAAGAATATGTAAACCATACAATTATTGAAAGATGTTTGTGAATATTCATAAAAAGCACGTTCATATTTTTCGAACAAACAAGCAATCCTTTTGTGACATCAAATTTATTTACAACATTTCTATTTTAAGAAAACATTTTTGTTGAGGTGCACTAATTAAAAATGAAGTCAGATTACAAAATATACATAATTTAGTTCTGTATTATTTTTGTGAAATATTAATATATTGTTACGGTTTGTGACTTTGGGAGGTAAATAAAAATACTGAAAAATAATTAGCGATATATTAATTAATAATTAATTAATTATTAAATTTACAAAGTCATTTAGTATTAATTAAACTTAAGGCTATTTTTTAATCTACACTATTTCATCGTTTACAAAATCTTTATTATCGCTGGGTAACACTTATTTATCGCTCGTAGAATATTGAATTCTCGCACATACATAGAAGTCGCACTGGTATATTTCGCACTAAGGCACTCCGCTTGATTATTTTGCTGGTATCTATGGCTTCGATTATCTTACTACTATTTGCCCTGGTCGTCGCCTCGCAACCGATTTCGCACTGAAAAACTGTCAAAACACGACTCAGCTAAACTATGGTAGCGAAACGGCTTCGCTTTTATAGCAAACATGTTGACTTTATGAATATTCCAGAATGTTGTAGTTTTTTCTCGTCGCTTCTGCGTTTCTCGTTCTGTTTCAGGCGTTTTTTTTTATTGCGCAAAGATTGTACAGCGTTTTATATTGGAAAAATCGGCCATGATTTTAATAAGTCAAGAAGCATTTGAGTTGTTTGAATAATCGTGGTTTTTCTAAATTTTCAAATCATTTAGTAGAAAATGATCACGGTTTTGATAAAGATTTAGGACTTTCTATTTTACACATAAATAATTTTGGTCTGAAATTGAATAATTTAGAATCATTAAAAATTAGAAAAGCATGTAAAAATAAACAAAATATAAATAATAATCAATTAAATTTAACTACTAGTCAAAGTCTAAATTTTTTTCCAATAATTTGGTGTAATTAAGAACTTCAGTAATAATATTTAAATTTTTTTTAATAATAATTTAGAAAACCAAAATAAAGACATCATTCATTTTGATATTTTGACATATATAAAACACCCTGACGATGGAAAGGTTTTTCCGAAACATATGGGTGTAATTAATCAAATATAGGTATGTAGGTTAAAACAAATAATAAAATTTATATATTTTTAATTATTATGTTAAAATATACTATTTAGATATTATTTCATTAAAACTTCTCAGAATACACACATAAGAAAGATTGAACACATTTTAAAGATGATAACCATATGAAAATTCGCAACATTTCTCATATTGATTTTCAAACGTAAAACATTTATTTAAAAAAACTCAACAAGTTCGTCAGGTAAAACAATTTTGGCTCAAGTTTTATTTGGAAAACTTCATATTAAATATTTCATACATTGTTAAAAATTCATGCTAAGAATATTTGGTTAAAAATCCCATGCACATATTTTATGAATAATATGTTTCTTAATTAATTAACATTTAAATTAAATGTTTTCTAATCTGTCCAAAAAAAGACCCTTAAAATCTTGAATAGCAAATACCTGAAAAATTGCGTAATTAAATATAAAGCCCGGGCAACTTTTTTAAGCATGTTTTTGTCCTTGAACTGTCAATGGGATAATTATAAAATTAAAATCATAATAAAATGTTATTATTTCAAATCAACTGTAAAAAGCTAGTAAAAACAAGAGAGTTTCAAGATATATTTTTCAAGATGAATTCAAATTAATACAATTATAAATATATATTTTTAAGAAAGTCTGGACTTGATATGTTGAGTAAATAAAAAAATTTTTGCGCCATACTAATTATAAATCTTCCATTAATAAAATTAAGCCCTTCGAAAAGTGCATAATTCGTTTAAACTACAAAATCGAATTATCGTTTAAGCAAACACCGTAGTTAAATATTCCAAATGAAGCGATAAATTAACCGCAAACAAAGCTTGGATTAAAGCGGGAGGCTGCACATTGGTTCACGTTAGTTACGTTTACGTCCACAATGTACGATATCGTAAAAATCCACCGCTATACGGAATCACAAGTATTGTCACTTCTGTGTAACAAAAGTCTTATAATTAGTTAGTATCAAATAAGGTGGCGTTATTCTAGTGCAAAATCGGAGACTTTATTTGAAGGTTTGATATTTTCATAACCATTGCTCAAAATTGGGAGCAATTGCTTAATGCGGGAAATTGAAATATTTTCATTCCGTTTTAATGAACACACGTAGACAGAAGGCATTAACATGTGACAATTAGGTAAATTATTTAATTTGTGTGAGATTTGTGAAGAGAAAACTGCTTTGTTATTTACTTGACGCTAAGGTAAATAAATATGCATTAGGAATATATTGTAAAGAAGCGTTAGTCATTCGGTGATAAAATTTATGGATAATGTCGTGATAATAAGCCTCGAAATATATTTTATAATATATGTGTTATGCTGTATATTTATATCTATACCTATAAAACTCAATGTCTGTCTGTTCTCCATACAAATCCACACTGTTTGTCCGATTCGATTCAAATTTTTCATATTTATGCTTTGGGACCCGGCGGGTAACAAAGGCAACATTTCCCCCTATTTCATACCCCTTCCCCTCCCCTGACATATTTTCGATGTAAATCTGTACCGTTTGACCGATCGGACTCAAAATTTGGAAACTTATTCTTTAGGACTCAGCGGGTAACAAAGGTGATATTTCCCCCCTATACTCATACCCTTCCCCTCCCCCTGACATGTTTTCGATGCAAATCTATACCGTTTGACCGATCGGACTCAAAATTTGGAAACTTATTCTTAAAGACTCGGCGGGTAACTTAGACGATATTTCCTCCCTATTCTCATACCCATTCCCCTCCCCCTGACATATTTTCGATGCAAATCTGTACAGTTTGACCGATCGGACTCAAAATGTGGAAACTTATTCTTAAGGACTCGGCGGGTAATATATGCGACATTTCTCCCCTATTCTTTTAATCCTTCCCCTCCGCTGATATATTTTCGATGTAAATCTATACCGTTCGACTGATAAGACTCCAAATTTGTAAACTTATTCATTAGGACTCGGCAGGTAACAAAGGCTATATTTCCTCTATCCCCTTTTATCTTTTCTCCTCCCCCTGATATATATTCGATGCAACTCTATACCGTTTGAATTAAACCTTTTTTTCCCCCCACAAATTTATTTTCAACTTAATCCTTAATCCGTGCAACGCCGGGTACAAAAAGCTAGTTCATACATATTTTAATATGGATTATAATTTGCTTAGTATTTATGTGATCATCTCATGCTTTACTTTTATATTCTTGAATACTTTTATTTTTTTACTTTTTTATGCTTTATTTCTATTTCTCTGGATAATTCTATTTTCTAATGTATAATGTTTTCTTCCGTTATTTATGCTTTGTGCTCTAATTTTGCATTATTTCATAGTTGTAAATAAATATAAACGCAATGAGCGATATGCATATTATTTTAGAATTATCGCATAGATTAATTTTTAAATTTTTTGATGCTTTGTTCAATATGTAGAGTAGCTTGTTGGTCTTGTGGTTAGAACTCTCGCCTCATGGTCCAAAGGTCGCAGGTTTGAATCTCACTCCAGACTAGCAAGTTAGTCTTATCTTCATTGTACAAGCGTTTAGCTTAGTTTGAAAATAGTAAGAATATTCCGTATTCACATCTCTATTTAAAAAAATACATACAAATATATATATATATATATTGTACCGAAATTAATCGCGACAGATTTGAGTACTGCATCCCTAGCCGTAGGTAACTATTTAAACCCGAGCGCGGAAATGAAGGCTCTTTTTCTATCAAGAACGCTCGAAGATCTACATACAGGGGTTGAGGAAGGATCGGACATCTAGCCTGCCTGGTAATATTCCTCTGTGCACCTCGACCGTGGGATCAGCGGACCTGCAAGGTATTTTGTCTAATATCGTTGTATATTCTTTTTGCAGAATCCCTGTGCTCCCTATGGAACCGATAATACCTATTCAACACCTGCAACCGATAAGATGCTGTTTCCCAAATTAATAGTAAATCATAAATATTAACACTATTCCATCATGGAATTAAATACAACACTCTTCGATGGAGTGTGCTATCATTCATAATTATTCCTAATATTCCGTAGTATTCCATCACGGAATATAACCCAACTTTCATAATGTTTTGTGTTAAAGATAATGATTAATCTCAATATTTAATATTTTTATCCTAAATGTAATAATAAAAAAACCCTCCCGCATGCGGAGAGTCTAATTTATTGTTAATTCTAGTTTAATATCATTCCATAATGGAGCGGAAGTGAAATTCTTATGGAATTCCATCAATTATTAAATCATCAAAGTCCAGAATCATACTGAAATGCATCTTTATCGAAATCCTCGCGAGATTAAGATAGTTCTATATGGAATCGTAGTGTTAACAATCCTAATATTAGGTACATCTGTGATAAAATGTGAAAGAAGTCAAATTCATTGTGAAGCGGACGATTAAAATAACTTATGAAAAATAAAACTAATACCGTAACACAACTGAGGGACGGATGTCAAGTCGCAGAGGACAATGGCAGAAGCAGAAGGAAGAAGATTCGGGAGGTCTCGGTTACGCGAACGACCAGGCATTTCCGTGAAGTATTCCCCAGGATATTGCATCTTACATCGGAGAGCGAGTCCAAGACTAAAACGGTCCAATAAACAATTGTAACGGCACCTGAGCTTCGCATCGCGACGACGTCATGATCTTTACTATTCGTGTTCCAAACCATTGTATACCAAATTCATGTACTCCCATATTTTGATATAAATGTTTAGGTATTACTGAGTATAATGTGATAAAGAAATAGCTGCAGAAGTAGTTAACGGCCGAACCTCACAGTATTCATAAGAAATCACATTCAGTTAGGTATAGAAATAGTCAGCTGTAGGTAAATTTAATCCATGATGATGTATTTTCTTGCGTAATAAATTGTATCAATAATTTAATATGATTTCAGTTCCCCTGTGTAAAATCCATTATCCAGTCTAGAAATAATATCACATTAGTCACTTTGCACCCAGATTCTAGCCTTCCATATCACTACGCGTAATTTTCTGATGAAATCCATCAATGACCCTGGTCTCATGTTCTCGCTGAATAGCCAGTGAGGGAGTAATCTTGTATCAACTTCTGGTGCCATTCATAGCCTCTCAGATTGGTGCCATGGTCTCGCGTGGCCCAACGAAGAGACATAACCTCGCAGATGGCGCTTGTAACCTAGTTAGCCTCCCAGTTGGGACTCGAGAAACATAGTATACCTCTCAGATAAAAAATATATATTCCGGAACAAAAACAATTCACTTAAATAGTGCACAATCACTATACTCCTTTTTTTCAGAAGCGTGCGAGAAAAGATTTTTATTGTACTCGAAAAAGTATACGATTATGAAAAATTTGTATTTTAATATAATAGATAATGAAGCCTTCGACAATATACCAGTATACACGTATCGACGAAGAAGAATTGAGTAAATTAATTAATTGCGTACATTGTCAGGAGCCCACAACTAGGCACGCGTTGCGGGTGGCCAGTAATACAATCAGAATAATCGATGAACGCCATCACGCAACACCGGCGCTGCTAACACCGTTAACGCAATCATCGCGTTGTTTGACCTCTAATTATTCCCGTTTCATTAATATCATTTCGTTTGAATTAAAATCGGGGCATAAAATAGCAATTAATTTCCTTACAATTTGTATGCACAGCGTTAATTGCAATAGCAATGGGATTATAGCAGTCGTTTCGAATATTTTTGTCGACTATGAAAATATGTTCATTAAATCGGCCTTAACACGACTCTCCATTGCAACATTAATCATAATTATTCTTAACGAGAATAGTTAAATTGTTTTTCGTAAAATAATTTTATTAATATTAAATTTCATTTGTTTTATTTTATTTCGTGTATTGAGATCATAAACAGGGATTTATATACACGTATAAAATTAAATATTTTTTCATTTTAATATTAAGTCATTTATTTACATGAATGAATATTATATTAGGTCCTTACATATGAAATTGGCGTTTTGCCGTACTGGCAAATTTGATCTCAAATATCTTCTCTTTGGTTAGGAATTCCAAATCCAAATTTATACAGCTATTTACTCATGTATTTGTGTTTTGAAAATTATAATTCATTTGTTTTTTCCTCAATTGTTTTTTTCTTTGCGTCACTCAGTTTACAAAATGAAAAACTTGAAATATCGCGTTATTTACGAGTACGAGTTCCACCGTGGCACCAGTGCTGCAGAAACGGCTCGAAGGATTAATGATGTGTATGGCGACGGTGCCGCAAAAGAAAACACAGTGCGTTTTTGGGTCCAACGTTTTCGTTCTGGAAATTTCGACCTGCAGAACAAGCCCCTTGGACGGCCGGAGACCAAAGTTGATAATGAAGAATTGAAGGCTATTGTGGAAGCGGATCCATCGCAAACCACATCCGAGTTAGCTGCAGGCTGCGGTGTTAGTGATAAAACTGTTTTAATCCACTTGAAGCAAATTGGTAAGGTGAATAAGCTTAAAAGGTGGGTACCTCACGAATTGAGTGAAGCAAATCAACAAACGCGCGTTGACTGCTGCGTTGCATTACTCAACCGGCACAATAATGAAGGGATTTTAAATCAAATCATTACCTGTGATGAAAAGTGGATCCTGTACGATAATCGGAAGCGCTCATCGCAATGGCTGAACCCCGCCGAACCAGCCAAACCATGCCCCAAGCGAAAATTGACTCCAAAAAAGTTACTTGTGAGCGTTTGGTGGACTAGTGCTGGTGTCGTTCACTACAGCTTTCTTAACCCTTATGTTACTGCCCGGGTACCTGGGTACCCATTTTCGATTTCAAGTTTAACAATTTTTATTCATTTGGATCTTCATTATTTAAATTAAAAGGGAAGACGGATATTGCTGTGAGAAGTAGCGACCTTCTAAGAAGCTGTCTAGATGTCAATTTGTGAGATACAAAACAAAAAAAAGTATATGGGAACGTTCATCCAGGTTGAGTACCCAGGTACCTTGGGTAGCAACTAGTATGAGAAATTCTGGGTAGTAACATAACGGTTAAATCTGGTCAGACGATTACGGCAGATGTCTATTATCAGCAACTGCAAACCATGATGGAAAAGCTAGCTGCTAAACAACCGAGGCTGGTTAATCGCTCTAGGCCACTGCTGCTTCATGATAACGCTAGACCACACACTGCACAGCAGACGGCTACCAAATTAGAGGAGCTTCAATTGGAATGTTTAAGACATCCACCGTACTCTCCGGACCTTGCCCCAACAGATTACCATTTTTTTCGAAATTTGGATAACTTCTTGCAAAGGAAAAAATTCAACTCCGATGGGGCAGTCCAAACCGCCTTCAAAGATTTTATTGATTCCCGTCCGATTGGTTTTTTTACTAAAGGGATCGATGAACTACCTATGAGTTGGCAAAAGTGCATAGATAGCAATGGTACATACTTTGATTAAATAAATATATTATAATAAAAAAAAATCGGCTTTATGTTCCTCCCATACTAAACGCCAATTTCATATGTAAGGACCTAATATATATACGTCCATTACAAGGGCCTTAAAATAATGAAACCAATCATATATTAAACAAAAAATAATGATATATGAGGTATCTTATATGAATCGCACAATAATCAAATAGATAAATATATCATAATATATTAAGGTCAAATGGAGTTAATATCAAACAGTCAAGGAAAAGGGGTTAAAACGAAGCAATTTTGGATGAGGAGAATAAGTATTAACTTCCACCATTGTTTGGGATGAAACATAAAAAAAATATTTGATTAAACGATCCTAAAAATAAAACATTTATCACCCTTTAATAATTTTAACGCTATAACTTTAATGTGAAAATATATATTATCTTACAATAATAATACTGATCAATTTTATATATTGTGTATTTTTAACTATAGCACAAGCGTTTAGCTAAGTTTGAAAATAGTAAGAATATTGATGTGACACGTATTCCGTGTTCGCATCTCTATTTTTTTTAGAAAAAAAAAACTACTGATTAAACAACTTACCCTTAGTTGCGTTCATAATATTTTTTTGTATGGTAAAAAAATGTATAATAAGCTCAAACACATAAAAACCGAATACAGTAAAATTTTTGTTTTTAAACTGATCTTGCGTCATTTAGAATTTGTCCAACGGAGAGACAGGAAAATATATGTGTGGATATGAGAGCAGATAAAAGTATTCGATATTACATTTGAATGCATCACGAAAATGAAATGGCAATAGGCAGGCTATATCGCTGGAAGATTGCATTCTTCCAATGGTACTCGAGGAGAATCAATGACCCTGTTAACTAAAATCAAATTCGGAGGCAAAATATGGCAGCGGATAACAATTGACACAGAAAAGTGAGTTGAGAAAAATGACCACTTGGAGAGGCCTTCATCGAGTAACGGATACAAAACGACTGATGATGATGTATGTGTCATTACATTTACATTTTTTGTACTCTTTTTAATTAATAAAAAATGTAAAGCAACCCATTTATTCAAACTGACAATTCTCGATCATGTTTATTTTGAAACGACTTTATACGCATTCATAAAATTATCACCATTCGTCAACCCCAAAACGGAGATACGATTTTATTTAGAGCCAAATCGCCGATAAATTTCTCCCGAAATCGACACAATTACCTCGTTTAGAGGCGAACAAGCTAAACGAAAAAAAACATCGAGGGAAAAAGGCATTCCCGAAGCGCGAACAATGCAGTATATTCGGGATTTCCAAATGCCATTGTAACGCGGGATTATGTCGGCTAACAAAAGCTTCCAACGAATTTGTAACTCCGACACGTAATCGGTCGGTGTGTATCTCCGGCCGGGGGTGGGCGGCGAAGGGCGCGACGGCCCAATCAAGCAGGCGGCTAATTGCGCAAAGTATCGCCGTTTTTTAACCCCCGAAATCAATGCCCTAACAGCGAGCGTGATCCGCTCCTAGGCCCGAAGATCTGGCCGCGGCGAGCCATTATTGAGGGTAGCAAACATGTCGATATCCAAAGGGCTCCGTGGATTGATTCGCCAGTGTTCGCTGTGATTAAATAAGCTGATTATTTTTACTACGAATATTGTTTGATCATGCTCGCAGTCAATTTTTTGTAGCGGTGAACCTGACGATAATGTTTTGTCTGGTTTTTGTCTGGGCATTCACAGAAGAATTTGAGATAAGTTTTTAAGCATTTTGGTGTAACCGATTGTATTGGATATACGAGTATGAACTAGTGAATACATTATGTTTTTAAATCAGCAAATCATTAAATAATGTAGGGCTGGACTTAATATAGTGAATACAATTAAAAAAAGGTTTCATCATGTTGAATGAATGAATGAGGAGAAAATGCTAAAAAGATATATATATATATATATATTTTTTTGTTTTATTTATTTATTTAACGCCCTTATGGGCTTTTACAATATACAGAATAATTTTTTTTTTAAATTACATAAGACAGTTAAAATTAAAATACAGTTAAAAGTTACAATAATAATAGTTAAAAGTTAATAATGATAATAATAATAATAATACAGAAAAACATAAGAAAAACATAAGATAAAATAATAATAAAGTTAAAGGTAGAAATAATAATAGTTAAAGGTAAAATAGAAAGATTTATTGTCCATTTCCATTTTGTTGGGATGTAAACAATTGTATTAGCTTTGTCCTATATATATATTTAAATAGAAATGCGAACAAGGAATACGTGTCACATCAATATTCTTACTATTTTGAAGATGAAGATTAGTGTGTTAGTATGGAGATACGACTAACTTGTTGGTCTGGAGTGAGGTTCGGACCCGCGACCTTTGGATCACGAGGCGAGAGTCCTAACCACAAGACCAACAAGCTACTCTATATATAAGACGCAAGTATTTGAAAATACCAACAAGCTACTCTATATATAAGACGCAAGTATTTGAAAATACCAACAAGCTACTCTATATATATAAGACGTAAGTATTTGAAATAGGGGATAGTCGCGGAAGACTTTGCTGTTAACCAAATACTGGAAGGTGGTCTTATTAGAAGCCTCGAAAATCGACGAGCATGCGTGAATGCGGATGAGGAGAGAGTTTCAGGACGGAAAAGTGTTGCGCTCCATACTTTCTTTTGACCCGCCACCTTCCTAATTGATTGAGGTGCAAATCATTGCTAGTATGAATGTATTTTTGTTATTCTATGTCAGATGTCTCAAAAATTAATGGACACAAATTAAACGTATATTCTTTATTTGATACCTGCATTTCATATATTCTGTGTGAAACTTATGACAACTTTTATTTAATCATTATAAATATGAAATCAAATGTATCTCAAATGCGAGATTTAATAATATAATTAACAAGAAGGAATATTAAATATGTCGGTGTTCTCTAGGTAATAATTAAACTGACGTGATATTTGTAACATTGGGATTCTTTCGTACGTATTGTTCCTTGATAATATTACTGAAAATAAAAAAATCACGTTAGTTACTTTTATAATTTTTGTAAAGGTTGAAAAAATATTTGTTTAATAAGTATTCAATTTGAAGAGCTCTCAGAATATTAGAAATATTGTTGATAGAGAAAAGGCTTAGCAAACTTTTTTGTTTACTTGGAGAGTCTGTTTCAACTACTGGTTATCAATATCCCACAATTAACTCCGCAAACAGTAAAATGTTTTCAAATCTCTTTGTAATATTCAGTAAAATAATTATTAGCAATAATTTTTGTCATAAATAATCTGACCTCTTTTGTGGGGTGTCATAAAATAAGGCGGCGCTTCCACTCGTGTGTTGCGGAATATCCAAACGGATCTATTCTGGTATGTCTGACCTAATAATGGATCTTTTCACAACAGGTAACAATAACACCCCCTCTCTTTCTCAACTCTCACCCCCGCCCCCACCCGGCTGGGGTGGTCCTGAAAAGACTCAGTGATTACGATGCCGAAAGTGTGCCGCCAAATGAAGTAACTTTCTGTAATTTGGGAGCCGCTGTTCATACTAATCAATTGGTGAAGTGTGTAACGGGGGAGGGGAGCCTGGACAAGAAACGGATTGTCCATAGAGCCATAGTGAAAATTTGTATGATAAAATTTAATCACTTTTCATTATGTTTGTGAAGATATTCAAGTGTTTTTGGTGGTAACATTATCATAAATAATAATAAAAAAGAAATTATAACTGTATAAAACGATGAATTACAATAATAATTTTATTCCAAATTAACACACAATATACAAAAAAAACTTTATAATCAAAATATCTGCATTCACTAATGTTTGATACGCAAAACAGAAAATGTAGTATAACTAGCCCCATGGGCGGCTATGGTGACAGCTCCGCGGCCGATGGAGATGAGATCACGATACTAAGCCTAGGTGTTTTTGCCACTAATATTGCCTCATTCCTGTTTTCGCGTTAATAAAATTAAAAAATACACATCGACTTGCTGGCCTTTTAAAATTTTTGAATATTCGAGTATGTACATAATATCAATATAATACCTAAATATGGAGTATGTTTCTTTTTTTATTATTGTTTCGGAGGTAAGTTTATAAAACTACATAAACACACATATACAAATAAAAACAAATCTTTTGATAGATTGACAATGCTCAATCAACGATAAATAATTTGAAAGATTGATGGATAAGGCGAAACGTGTCTCATAAAAATTAAAATGCAGAACTAAAAAACAAGTGTTTTTATTTCCATATGTATGGAGTATTTTGTTTTTATTATTACGATCCGCTCCGCTAATTTAACGTTGATTTTTTGTTATATTTGACACTCTTCGCCTGCTATTTGATTCATACATTATTTAACGTGTCGAAATATTTTATACATTATTCAATATTTGAGTCAATTTAAGAAAATAAACTATAAATATTTAAACTTATTAAATAATCCGTGTGATTAATTTAATATGTATTTTAAAATAATGTATATACCTTAATAATCTGCAAGCCATGAGATAAAAAATTTGGTAGACGAAATTTACGAACAGAGTGTGACCAGACGAAACGTTATCGGACGGCCATAGAAAATGGCAGTCATGAAGGGAATTTCATCCAGCAATAGATTATCAATAGCTGAAGACAATGATGTCATGATAATGATAGTTCTTCTTCAATAAAAAGTGTTTATTTTTCTATCATCCGTACTTTATTGTATGTAGGAACTCGTTGTACCAGTAAATAACTTTAAAAAATAATTAAAATAAATAAAATTAAAACCAGTCATCAGAAAAGCGACTCCCATGAAATTTCATTAAACTGCTGTTATAGTAACGGATTTATGGAGCAAAGAGGAGCAGTCCCTCTCATCATCAGGTATAATTAATAATTATCTAAAATAGTTAAAAAAATAAATAATCTATTTACGTTGGGCAGGGAGCCGCGTTGCGGGGACATTAACGGAAGCAAGTCTAGGATCGGAGAAGTGGTTTGAAATGTGATATTATTCATAAGTGTCGTCCTTAGACGATAAATCATCATTTAATTTTTTTAGAATTTCAACGGATTCCAAATTATTCATTATTTATTTATTTATTTATTTATTTCAACGGTTACAAGACCTATTACAGTAATTTGATGTTGTACTAATAACCTTATAATATAAAATGATAGTAAGTAAAAGTAAGCATAAGATAATAAAGATAAAATATGTAGAATACAGAGTTAATATAAAATAACATAATAATAAAATAATAATAATTACAGAGTAAATATACAATAACAAAAGTATTAAGAAGAAGTAATATATATTCAATAGTATAAAAAAAGTTAAGAAATGAGAATTAATTACAATTTATGAAATTATGTAGCAACAGAGTTAGAAACTAAAATGGACTGCCTTATTTCTCTAAGAAGTAATTTTATGTTACACAAAATACATCTTATAATATAAAGTGACAAAGTAATTTATGATATAAAGTGAAAAAATAATTTATAATATAAATTGAGAAAGTAAATAAAAGTAAGTATAAGATAACAAAGATAAAAAAAAAACAAAAAAAAAACAAAGATAACAAAAAAAAAAAAACAAATTATCCATCCTTTTTGAGGAACCGCGAGGACTAGTATTAATTTGTGAAAATCGAAAGAATGGTTGTTATCAATTATGTTTTTGGCTAACTCTGAGAAGTTGTAACTTTTAAGGCAACGGCGATATTCTTTTATTCTTGTATTTAAATTTCTCGCGGTTTTGTTGTATATTTTTTATTATAGCCTCCGCAAGTAATTTGATAAATCCCGTTTTTCCCGAAATATTTTTTGAAACAAAAATTATTTTTGTAATATCCTTTATTCGTGAAAAATATTGGAATTAAACTAAATTTAAAATAAATTAGATGAAACAGAAAAAAAAAATATATTCGTCACTTTAATATCATTGAATGATTTGGCAGTCAACTTAAAGTATATTTTCTATTTAAATTTTGTGCGATACACATAATGTTTACATTATTTATTACTACTATGGCTCATTTCGAAATGACAATAGAAGCAAACAACTTAGATATTGTGTGTTTAGTAAAAAAAATAATTATTATATATCTTTTTCAATAACTGCAAAATGATATTGCCGTAATTATTTATAAAATTAAAACATTTTGTACTCGTACAAATGAGTAATTTGTTGAATTATCAATATGTTTCGAGGCCAATGGTCCCTTCATCAGGATACAACTAGGGAATGCAATCCCGACACGGGATTGCCCTTTCTGGATCCCTCGAGATTAGAATTTCCAATCCCGCGGGATCCCGAATACTTTTTTTTTGTTTATCGAGCTGAATAGAGCAATTAACGATAATGTCTCGCATTTTTATATCAGAAATTTTAATAAAATTAATTTTCATTACTAATCATTGCATTAAAGTTTTTGTAGGCTTTTTCCCAAGCATCAATCAGTCAATGTAGTAGAGTTAGTAGTAGTTTTTATTACTATGTTAGGTTGATAAATTACAGCAAATATTATTCAAAGCTATTTTCATTATTTGAATGTGACATGAACATAAGTTTTAATTACTTGCTAAAAGCTCTATAGATAAACAAAATTAAACATACAAAACATAAAAAATGTTGAACAATCCCGATAATCTCATCCGATTTCGTAAAATGCCTCGAGATCTCGCGGAATCGGGATTGCATTCCCTAGATACAACGTATACTCATAAATCTGTATTCTAGGGTATTTAAAAAAAATTAACTTTTTTTATCAGGGCACACTTTTATATGTTTTCAATAGCCAAAAAAACACGTATTTTTTTTTGTCAAAACCGTTGAACAAAGTATCCAAAACATGCGCTGTTTAGGGAAATGACTGAAACGCTTCAGACCAAACAAGTCATTGCATGCGGCATCAATAAGCCGTGGATAGGTTAAACACATCCCTCTCCGACCCCTGTAGTATTTTAAACAATAAGACGCGCGTTGAAACGTGTTAGAATCGCAACATAAGTCTTAGAGAAATAACGTGCCCCTTATATAATGGCGTTTACAAGTGAAGTGAATTAAAGAAAACTCGAAAAAATACGTCTTTGGTATCTGTCTTAAGAGCTTATTGCTTTTGCATACTTCGATGTAGTCTTGCGCTTACGTGCAACTACTACTAGTTTGCAGATCCTTAGTGAACTAGGTCGATCTTTTAGTTCATCAGCTTCCGTCAATAAATCGTTCAGCACCAAAATTTCTAAGTTATAAAATATAAAATTTTTAAGTTCTTCGATTTTTCGTTTTTTATCTACTTCAACTTTTGTGAGTGAACTGTTGAGTGAACACTTGCCCACCAGCATATCACCTTGCCAAAATTTTCAAATCTCTACCAAAATTTTTAAATGCGTGGGGAGGGAGGTTGTTTCGTTTTCCAGAGATTTCATCATTCAGATATTCACTCTGCCAAAATTTTCAAATTTCCGTGGGGAACAAACAAACTTTTCCCAAACGCCGCAAAATTTTCATTACCCAAAATATATGCCTACCAAGAATTTCAACTGAATTTAATGAATGAATTATTTTTCATCTACTTAACTAGTGAACGACCAGTTCACTAAAGTGAACTGTTCTAAAACAACAGTTCGTTCATGAACGACCCATCTCCAAAACTTCGTCTATGTGAGCGCTCTTACGACTTAGTTCGTTCGCGAACTACACAACACTCTTTCGATGGTGAAGTTTCCTTGGAAACTAAACAGAGGGTCGTCACAACCTTCGAAAATCAACAATTGGAAGGTTTTCCAAAGCGAGCAAAATGTTATCGTTAGTTAAACCTCAGAAGATATTTTTAAAAATCATATTATATTGAATTTCAACACAATCGCCGTTTCACATGACGAAAGATGTGAGGACATGCAAGGAACTACAAAGAATCTAAAACTATATTTCATATTTCTTTATTTCAAAACAGTTTTAAATAACATAGTAGAAACAGGAGCAGCGCTCACGGAAGAGTCATCAATGAAGAGCAGAAGCAATATTTACTCATGACGGTTAAAGATTATTGACGAAAATTGGCTCTCAACTAGCAATTCAAAAAGTTGACGTTATCTTGATTAATTATTATTCCTTTTAATTATATTTATTTTTAAAATATTTCATGTAATTATTTCGTCGATTTTAATCTAAAGTCAAACATAATTTTCGTATAGAATTGTTCAAAATAATTTTTTACAGTTTAAATACCAACTAATATTTTTTAGCTAAGCCCTTCACTTTCACAGCTGATAGCGACCCTTAAAACTCCTTTATAAAACCTGATAAAAAAGTTATTAGAAATATGAAAGGGTGGCTCATAGAAAAAAAATTTAAAAATATAAATTTCGTACATTTTTGAAACAAACCTTGCTGTATACGTCGTATCCCAATGTTGACAATTAAACAAATTAGTGATTAATACACAGTATTTTCTTGTTAATTATGTATTATTGTCCTAAGAATTATAGCGAGCAACAATATAAGAATAGCAACTTCCCAAAAAAAAGTACTGTCGTTCAAAATAAATACAAACATAAATTTGATAAAGGATGAATAACAACATGTAGTAGCTTTAAATTATATTTAAATTTTATTTAAATTTTAAACGTATACAACAACTCGTTACTAAGACTAAATAGCTCAAATTGGGGGAAAAAATCTGATTCACGTCAGTAATGAGAAACTTTTCGATTCACCAACAATTAAGTTCATGTTTAAAAAACTAACAGACATCGAACGTCTGCTGTTCGAACCCTTCCCCCCTTACGCCGAGACGTTGAGCTCGTTAAGAGACCGGAAAATAATTGTTTATTGAAAACCATCAGTGTATCCTTCGAGGCTTATTAATGTTTACGACGAACGCCCCGTTTCCGGCAGGGTTTCTTTTCCCATCCGCGTTATTTGAGAATACTTCCGGTTTGGTCGTTTGCCAAATTACATTACGTGTCTTCCGGAAGCTTTGGCGGTGCAACCAGATCACCTTAAGCTGAAACATTTGCGCTTCTTTTAGTTTCAGACTGAGGTTATGGAAATACTTCGCTGATGTTTAAAATAATGGTTTCTTGTATTATATAAAATAGTAACGTATTTCAAATTTTCAAATATATCCAGGATGGATAAAATATAAATAAAATAAAAATAGACATATTTTTTTAACTGCACCCACCGAGAATGAAACCCGCGATGGATTGATTCTAATACTTATAAGTGAGATGATATATTCGTTAAGTGATATTATATCATATATTATCACAGAATGGCAAGCAGAAGCAATTGCGCAATGTCACTTTAGAAGAGCTTTATGGAAGGCTCTAGCATAGTCTACAATTATCTACAACCTTCTGGAAATGTCTACAAACGACAAGAACAGCCTAGAAGCAACGGAATCTTCTTCTAAATATTAGAAAGGACAAGAATCTTCTCGAGAGTTCGAAAAAATTATCGTTTCGATAAAAATACCGGGACTACAGACAGATCGTTCAGTGCGAGACGACGGCCAAGTGTGCCCAGTCATGAAATTGTAAAGCGATAAATATCGAACAAAATAAGGAAGCGAGTCCATACCTAAGTGGCGAAATAAACAAATGCGACTATTTCAAGTGAGAATTGAATGTTTTACGAACGATAAATTAAGTGTTTCCAGTGATAATAAAGTGTTCATATACATGTGATAAATTAAGAAACAGTGTGTAGTAATAGCGTATTAGTTTAATTCGTTTTTAGTGACTTAATCCAGTTAATAATTAATAAATCACTAATTAATAAATCGCCAATTAATTTTCAATGTTTTCATTTGTCTCTCAAAGTCATTCACGTGACAATATCATAAACCTTTACTGATATTTCTTTACAGAGTTTGACATGACAGATGAACTATAATATTTTATACGTAGGTATGTTCTGACAACACGGTTACTGGATTTTGCTCTCAGAGGGATGATTAATTAATTAAGATAAATTATAGAAGTCTCACAGAGATGAAGCTGTAAATATGAGAAACGTGTATAGAAGTCTTTTTATACGATGGCTCAGGGCTTACAACCTTAAAACTATAAAAATACTTCCACGTCGTTTAAGGCGGATAGTTCAGAGCAATGTAAATTTATTTCAAAAAATTTGGTGGTAATAAATCGAATAAATAATGCAGATAACTTTAATTAGATTACTTCTTAGAATTCTCTATGTTTTTGAAGGGTTTGGCAATTTGTTCGGTGCTAATGAGTTTAAATGTTTAATGGTGTGTATTCTTGGGAGAATTTGAGCATTTTCTAATATATTAATTAAGCCAGGTGTTCGATAATCTGACACTGTCATCTCTGTTGTTTAGGCTGTTGGGTCATTTGTATATTTCGATTGCTTCTCTATAGATTCCTGCCGAATCATTATTTAAACTTGCAACCGTAGATGCTCCGTCAAAATCGATCTTATGACCTTCTGTCATAGCGTGCTGTGCTGGGGATGACGTGAGCTTTTTGTTTTTTACATCCACAACATGTTCGGCTATTCTGGTGCATATCTTTCGGTTGGTTCGTCCTATGTAACTTTTATCGCAAGTGCCGCATGCTATCTCGTATATTTTTTGGGATTCCAGAGGGATAATGTCCTTTGCGTTTCGCAAGTAGAGAGGCAACCTTATTTTCTGTTTTGAATGTTTTTTTGACGTTGTGTCTTTTAAAATGTTTACTGATTTTGTCTGAAGATCCTTTGATGTATGATAAGTGTAGCGTGGCTTTGGAGGCTTCTGACAGTTCATCCTTGCATTTTTAACTGTTCTGTCTCAAATGTTTGTTTTGTCAGTCCGTTTAAAAACAGGGCGTTTTTTAGTATATTCAGCTCGTTCTTTAAATGTTCTTTGTCTGCTATTCGCAAAAAACATTACTTAATACTCCACTTTAAAATATAGAGGTTACTAGCTGCAAAGTCCATGTATACTGTTATGAGAAAAGATACATATGTCTCTAGCATAGTCCCATAAAACAAATGAATGATCCCAATATGGAACATACACAACTTTAAAAAATTTGGTAATGTGTGGATATTTTTACGATGGAATTAGTGAACGTTGTATTGTGTAGAGTGATCACTTATGCTAGCTCATACAGAAAAAAGACTTCCATACATCGGTGTAGAGACTTCTATAATTTATTTTAATTATAATAACAATGTTTATAAATAATTATCACGAATACTTTGTGGTTTTAATTTCGGTCAAATTAATAAAATCAGGTTTGCATCGTCAGGATGATAAAAACTAAATAAATTATTAAATCATTTTTACTTTTTGATTAGGTACCTAAGTAATTTTTTGAATTCTAGTACCAGAATTTAAATGCATAAACATTATATGGTGAAAAAAATGAGAAAAAGACAGTTTACATCGAAATTATTGTAAATATTTAGTACTTATTAATATACATTCATTCATGCGATGTGTGCAATTTATATATTTCTTGCCCACCTTAGCAGACGAGAGTCCAATGTCGAAGTGAGCAGTGTATTTCTCTAGCAATATTAGCATTTTTTTTTTCAATTGATTCAGCAACACTGTAGATTGACATTAAAAAAAATATTGATTGTATTATTTGTATGTATCTACTTATTTTATTTGATTAATTACACCTACATGTTTCATAATATAATATGTTTGACGATGGAAAGGTTTTTCCGAAACATGTAGGTATAATTAATAAAATAAAATAAATAGATACATACAAATAATACAATCAATATTTAAAAAAAATATTTTCAATAACTCAATGAATAAAGATGGTAGATTATAGTGGTTAATGATACATGATTAACAAGTTAAAGGAATAATTTTGCGGATAAATTTGCGTTAGTAATTGCAGGATTTTAGAAAAATATTAATTTAAATAATAATATTTTTATCAATTTATCTGACTAGTTAAGTCGTAAACAGTTAAAAATCATTAGAGTCAATAGACAATGTAAATATCGTAGCTCAAAAAAAAACTTGTTGATAAAACATTAAAATACACAAATAAAAGATTTTTATACACAATTTGAACCAAATAAGATTGTAATGGTAATTTGATAATGATTAATTTTTATTATTTACGATATTTAAATAGGACAGAATGATTTATGGAGTCATTTCCGAATATTTGCTAAATGAAAATAATGATTCAAAAATAAATTAAATTATTAATGTTTATAAGAGAGAAAAATTGATTTTAGGTGAAATATTGAAGACTGTTTCAAACTCATAAATGAACCAAAAATTCGCGATCCGAATCAGAATCCCACCGTGACCATGAAATTTTCATAGGAGCGAATTTATCCTTATAAATATGCAGGATACATTGTTACCCGATATCAGTTCTGATACTCCCCGATGCACTCACACCACGTGCCCTCTGGCTAGAGTCGGGATAACTTTTGACTCCAGCCTGTAAATAATAAATGCAGATGGGTGTCAAATGGAAGCACGTAACAGTCACTATGTATAGAGATCCTTTGAATCCAAACCAGGCCTCGAATGTACCGGGTGCACAAAATGTCACGCAGAATTTTTTAAATTTGGGATGACTGTATTAAAGAATTTAAAAATGTAAACCTCGCACTGCACACTCAATATTTGAGTTATTTATTACTACTTTAGTTTCAAGAGGAGCTGTCCCTCACATCATCTGGTAAAGTTAATAACTAACTTAATTACAATATTTTATCGATGATTCATTCGGGTATTACAGGGGAGGGTGTTTTGTTCATATCTAGAAAATGTGTAGAAAACACTTCCCCTATCCTAGACATGTTTCCTCTCCACCACGCGGCTCTCTGCCCAACCCCAATAGATTGATAAAATTTTGAATTTAAGTTGGTTATTAACCTGTATATTAATTATATCTGATGATGAGAGGGATTGCTCCTATCGAAACTAAAGTAGTAACAAATAAGTCAAAAATTATGTGTGCAGTATCAAGTCTAAGTAAAAAATTGAATATAAAAATATTTTAAATTAAAATATTACCAAAAGTAATTTAAAGGTTGGTGACCAAAGATGGTGGTGTTAACTTTTATTCAGAAATTTGTTTTCCAAATTTCGATCAAATTGTTGGTCTAGTGGTTAATACTTTTGTCTAGCGATCTGTATGTAGGTCGGTGGTTCGAGACCCATTCCACAAGACCAGCAAGTTAGTCCTATTTTCAAAGAACAAGCGTTTAGTTTAGTTTGAAAATTGTAAAAATATTGATGTGACACGTATAATATAGATACGCAGAAAGCCGCAAAAAACGCAAGACTGACTGCATTTTATAAAAACACTAAATCATAATATCTACAAAATATGAATATTTTTAACCATTAAGAATATTACATAGTTAAGTTTTGCATACCAAGTTTTAAGATGAGTGTAGATGATAAGGATTTAAAAGATTTTTGAAGGTTTTAAGCGTTTTCTGCCTTTTTGTGATCAACAAAATATTCAGATGGCGATAATCATGAATAATAGTACAAAAGTGACCTGCCTGTTTTCGTCAGAACATAGAATTAACCGCAATCAATAAAAATAATTTTATTATTTCAAAACTCTGGGCAGACAATTTAATACATAATGATTTTCAAATATGCATTAAAAGTACTTATTCAATCATGAAATCATTTTTAATTTCTTGTCCGTTTTATGAATGTAAATAAAGTAAAAATATTAACTTATAGTAAATCAAAATTCCACCCTAATTACAGTTCCAGAAAACGAAAACAAATTAAAAACTATGGTACCCTTGACAGTCGACGGTAAGCAACGCCATCGTCATAAATTACGCGATATTTTGTAAAAAAGTGACGAGGATAACGGGACACAGCTACCCTCACAAGGCACTAAACGAAATTTAATAATATACATAAAATTATTTTTTGGAAGTTCACGTTTCGGAAAAGTTTTCTTCCTATTAAAAATAGGAAATGATAATTACAGAATTACTTGGTTTTCGATATTTCAGCAGGCTTGGAAAATGAATCAAAGATTCTCTTTTAAAATTGTGAGCAAAAATGAATATTTTTTTCTAATGAAATGACTTCTTCTAATATACAAAAAACCGCGGTTCTTTTCCCCTATGGTTTACGATTAAGCTGATTTTTATATAATATTTTTTTTTATAAAATTAATCAATATCAATATATAAAAAGAAACCCGTGTTTCCCTACACGCCAAGTTTTCTTCACAACCAGCCACAACCACCCACCGGTAGTTATGGTGGTGGGTAGCCCTTGGTGTCACATCGAAAATATGTGAGATTGGTGGAGGTGGCTGTGCGTGGGTGGGAGTGAGTGACGAAAATGTGCTTTCTAGCACATTGTTTTGTTATGGGAAGGCCGCAAATGCTTCAGATTGTTTCAAAATAGTATCGGTGAGTCTAGAAGGTTCCGGAAAAACCTTTTCTAGAAAGTTCTGGAAGGAGAAGGTTCTAGAAAATTCCCGAAAGTTCTATAAGGTTTAAAACTGAGTGGCGAAATGTGTCGGTGTGTCTCAAAGGTTCCTGTACATTCGAATTTCTTGAAAGTTCTGGAAGGAGTATGTTCTAGAAGGTTCGCGAAAGTTCTATGACGATCCAAAGAGTGTTCTAAAAATCTACGCGTGCGAAGCTGCCCGGGCACAGCTACTTGGTTTATAATTCTCATACTGTAACCTATTGACTGATTGAAAATTATGTTAGAATACTGTTAAATTAAACGCACTCAAGTTGACAAAGTGTCACACGAGCCGCAGTTTGAGGCCACTGGTTTATACCAACAAGTAAAAGTAATAGGTTATGTATATGAGAGGTTCAAAGTATCAACAGTATTGACATACAGATGAAACATACAACAATTATGTAAATAGTGAATCTAATAAACTGAGTTCATAGAATAATTGAGCTGACAAGACGAAACTTCGTGATAACAGTTTTGGACAGGTGATACCAGCTAGAAATATTTCATAATATTTTCATGATATTTTTATAATATTTCAAAATATTTTTGTAATATTTTGCAATGTAAAAAATAACACTCAAAATAATAATATTATAATCTTTTTTCTATTTTTTCCTAAAAAAATAAATTTATTCTTATTCCATGCATTACAAAAAATCGTGTCACACTTTGATAAAATATATTAAGCGGTTTTACAAGTAAACTATTGCAATAAATAAAAAGACATACAACTTTCCGTTCACTCTGTATTGACTTTACGATTCAAAGAGCAAAATGAGTTGATGGCACTATATCAAAATAGCTATTTTACTAACTCTGCACATTCAATCTTCAAAGGGAATTCTTCAAACGTTTTATATACGAACCTAGGAGATACCTTGTATCGTTTTTGTCGTTCCGTTAGGGGTTGGGGTGATTTGATCAGAGACAGGTGGGACGTGCCAATCCGTCTACGTTACTTACCTCACGCGGACTCAGAATAAAGCTGATTATATTTCCAGACCTTGCTTTGAAATATTTCGACGAAGCACTAGTTCCGTATAGAAAACCCAAAAGTTTTCTTTTTTTCTAACCGGCGCTAAAATTATTGTATGTATGTGCAATAATTTTATAAATAACAAATATTATACAAACATTATTTAAAAAATTCATATTATTACGTTTCTTGTTTCTTACTTTAAAAAAAGCATGAGGTTTCACGTGTTGGTATGAATAATTTAATATCGTTGTTATTCTATTCCAATGCTAGAATTTACTATAATTTACTATAATGTATAACAAATATTTAAATAGTATGGATATTTTTATCTTGCATTATATAATTTTGCCTCTCGAATTGCTGTTTTTTCTTATTTAATGTAATATACTGTCATGGGACTTGATTATGGGAAGCAAACGAAAACACTAAAATACATTAAAAAAGTTAAAAGTTTTAACACACGAATTAAATCGGGACACTTTTCTTAAATTGACCAAGTCCTCAAATGTTTCTAGAATATTCCGCACACTTATCATTACACTGTTTCTTAATTCGCACTAATTGACTATAGTCGCAACTGATTCTATTGCATCGATCACTTTCTGGAATATTCTTTTCAATTTACGCACGTAGAAAAACTTCTCTCCCGTGGAAGGCGCTTATTTTATTTACTATCGCTGTAATATACGCGCTGGTCAAACTGCGTTCTCGTTCCGTTGCTAATGTCGCGCCGGTTAAACGTCGCACGACTGACATGACTGACTCCGCATCACGTGACGCATTTGTATTTATAGGTAAATAAAAGTCTTTCTCGATCTCTCGAGATTTTACGATAACTGCTTAGTCAATTTGAGAGGCTTGTGGAGCATTCCAGAGATTACGAGAGACCCCAGACGTTTCCAGAGTGTTTCATGATGTCGTTGTCAGTATAATGTAGTGATAAATTTCGAGAGGTTTTGATAGCGCGCAACTTCTTTTGGTTTACCATATCATTTCAATATAATACCTTCAAATTTTATTTGGGTATTCAATACTATAATAAATGAACTTCGTATTATTTTTTTGATATATTGAAATATTGACTGATATAAGATGAATATTGAGAATGTTATTTTGATTTTATATAAATATATAATAAAAAAATATGATAATTTCATTTATTTATTTAATGTTTATGGAAGACCAACAGCACAAAAAAAAGCATAGAAAACATTGATACAATATAGATGGCCAATTATAGGTCTCCACATTTAGAAATATGTCAGTAATGATAAATATTTATGAATGACTAAGGCATATTAAAAATTATATAGAAAGAAAGAATAAAAAATTTAAACAAAAGATAAAGAAATTTAATTATTACGTGGAAAAAAATTCAGTACTCAAAATTTTTCTTAATCTTGTGTGGCTGCACTCGAACAGATCAATATCCAATAATCTTATCAGTTTATTGAATGCATCGCATACCCTCAAGAAATATGCATTACGACGATAGTTGGTGCCAGGTTTCTGACAACGAGTGCGACACGTCCCGGATGGAATCTGAAGCATTTAAATAAGATCAAAATTTTCTGATTTGCATCATAATACGACGGTTTTTCTTCATCCGGGTGCTTTTCCTTATTGAAACATGTACGGGGGTGGTGTCCTAAGAACGAACTAGCGCCGAGCATTATCACCCCCACCCTCAAAGGGGGCCGCTTTCCGTTATTGGGTACGTGACTGCCTGATATCAATCCTCTACTACCCTCCTTACATTTTTCACCCCCTTTTCCCTACTGCAGATACTTGCAGACGTTGAAAAACACATCGACTCCAATAAGTTGACTAAACCAATTTTATCATTTACCCTGATAGGTAACCGGTGAAAGTGAATCACCCAAATCATTTTATGATTTGACCACCTTTTAAATAATGTATTACATTAAATAAAATGATTTTGGTTAAGAATATGGTCAAATATTACACGAAATTGTTATTAAAACATTTAAACATAGTATTGTTATTGATATACATTAATTTTCACATCTTTAATTACATTTACACAATTCAACTAACAACATCTTTAAAAAAAACTAGACACACAGTGAAAAATAGTCTGTAGGTTCACTATAAAAAATTAAATTGCTAATAAACTAATACATTACGGGTATTATGAAAATGACCCCATTTTTCTAAGAACTTTCACTTTTACGCTTTCCGATTTTTATTTTCTCATTCAAATTTTTCAATATTGAATCTATAAATTGTCAAGTTCTTACTCGCATGAAATATTAAAGAGAACAGATCATTTTTATTAAATCAATAAACAAATATGTACATGAAACAATTTCAATTTTTATGACATTTTAATTATATACTACATTGCCAAATCACTCGACAGATATTTTGGAGGAAACAACGGGAATACAATATTTATATGTATTTCTATGTAAAAATATGTAGGTAAGAAGCAAATAAAGTTCTCTGCAGGTATATATTTTAAACTATCAAGCAATACATGAAGAAATACTAGCATCAAATGAAATTTTAACTTAATATTAAAATATGAAATTATAAAATAAAAAAAATAATAAAAAGGACGGAAAACTTTGTGAGTGTCTAATATTAATACCAATCCACTACTTTAAACTATTTTTAATAATATATAAACAGGTAATTGATAATTATTTGTTTAAGTTGAAACAATTCATTATCAATTACCAGTTAAAAAAACTATTTTAAAAATACATAGTTCACCTAGCAAGAAAAATGATCAAAAAATATAACTAGTATATAAATATATATAAATTGGCCCTCAGTCGGCACGCGGAGTAGTTTTCTATTGAGGGTGTATCATTCCCGATATATTTCTTAAATGCATCAAATGTGGAATATGTTCCGACACTGAAAATATTCTCAGCACAGTGCGTACCCTTCATATAGTGCGGAACGCGTGAAAGCTTTTATAGAAATATATCAATGTTTTTGTGCGACAAATAAAGCCGAGATCGAAATATCCCCAGGAGAGCCGGGACACTTGGAGCATATTGGTTGCCGGGATGTGGGCACGTGACGCGTGGCTCCGCATCCCGGCACAGTACCTACTCGCTCAGATTCCTCGACGTTTCAAGTAAAAAATATACAAGGTTTCATTTAAACATCCCTGTACTCTGAATTATCTGTTAAAACGAATCTATAAAATTGAAAAAGGTTTATTTGTATTTTAGATTAAGCAAAATATGAGATACGCTTTTGAAGACAGTTTAATTAAAAAATGACATTACGAGTGAAAACGTCGTTTATTATTCGTTGCAGTTTAATATGTGATTTACGTAAAGATTCATTTTAATTTTTTGTTTAGTATTTATTGTTATCAAAAATAATTATTACGATCTCTCTCCGTCTATCCGTCCGTCTGTCTGTTCGTCTGTCTGTCTGTCCCCGTATCTTCGTTTAACGTCCGTAATTTCGTTCGAATTCACGCCTAAGCGCTTGTTCAGACACAGCGGGAACCATTCAGTTTTAGAATCGCGTTTCAAAACATGCGATTTGTGTCATCTGTTCACACAGCCGCGGTTAATAAGCGATTTGTGCGCGCGAAAATAAACGTCAGTTTGACAGTTCTGGTGCCGTTCTCCATCGTTGAATATCAGAGATACATTCGCTCATTACTTTGTTAACGACGGCCGTGTTCCATGGCAAGACACAAATATCATTCTGTCGGTTCATTTTTGGTGAATAAATACGTACTTCTCTAAAATACTCTTTTTTTCCACCATTTCCAAATATCTCCACCAACTCCTGCCAAGCTTGGTTCTTGGCATATTTGAGTAATCCTCACACTGAAGATCCCATATTACAGGTCTTTTCTCCACTTCATCAATAAAAATTTCAGTGTCAAAGCGATCCATAACCATAGAAAAGAGAATATAATCCACGCGTGCTCCTGTTGTGACATGGAACCGTGCGGTGCCCGCAACGCGACTGAACGCTCTCGTAAGCCCCCATAGTAATAGGATCGTGCGGGCGCCGTGCGGGTCTATTTTCTAGCGGTTGGGTTGCGGGCACCGCAGCGGTGGACTAACCGCACGGTTGTGTCTGAACAATCACATACAAAGCTAGGTAAATGAGACCCGCACGGATCTCATGCGATTCTGAAACGGCACGGTTCCCGCTGTGTCTGAACAAGCGCTAAAAAAGAAGATGGATTTTGAACCGCGGGCCAGCAAACCGGAAGGCGGTAACGATAGAGATGATGCTATCGCCGAGTCTGCGTTACCCGTTAAAAATACAGTACATATAAGACTCAGTACCGACGCGACGCGAACCATTTCATGTTCCGCCCAATCGCCAGGATAGCTTCTGACTTATTTTTTGTAAAATGTTGGACTATCATTACAGTAACTTATATCGAATACGAAAAATTCATTCGTTTTAATACAAGTTAAATGAAATGATGATGATGTCTAAAGTTTTACAAAAAAAAGTCAGATATATTGAAAAAAAAAATGCAAACTTTGATGTCGCATATTTCCATAACTATTGATATTAGGTCACGATTGCTTAAACATTTCCGACTCATAATCAAGGCAGGAATGTATTCCTGCCAGGTTATTAATGCTTTCCAAATAACCCTGTATATTTAATTTAAAATTTAAATTTAGAGATAAATAAACAGATAAGTCAAGCTAAATAAATGCGCGTAGAAAGACAATTTCTACATGTGAAATATTAAAAAAAACATTTTCTCATCCATTTCAAATTTATGATGAACTTTGTTATTTAATCTTCTACTTCTTCATGTGCCCTATCCATTCAACGGACATTAGCTATCGTGTTGTATAGTAGACTGGCCAAACCACTTAGGTTTTTCAGTCATGATGTTCTTCTTCTTCCAGGGCCCCGCCAATCTTTCTCTGCATTATGAGGTACAAGATATCATACTTTTCTGGATGTCTCTTCATATGTCCGAGGTGAGGGAGTTTTCGGATTTTTATTGTTTAATTATGTACTTCTTTTTCTTTATTCGTCAGAACCATCTTCACTGGTAACGCTGTCCATCTTCTCTGACATTCCTCTCTATATCCACATCTCGAATGCCTCAAGTCGCGTTATCAATTCTCCAGTAAGCGTCCATGCCTCCATTCCATAAAATAATATTGAAAACACGTATCATCTGACCATTCGCATTATTAATCGTAGGTTGAGATCACGACTGGAGAATTTCTTATTTATGAGGTTGCACGAGCTTGCTCAATGCAGTATTTGATTTCAATAGAGGGATCCCAAGTGTGTACCTTGTCTAATTTCGTTCAAGCAACATAACGATTTTTACTGTCAGCTTTTTTATGTTTGCAAATGAAAATATATTTTGTTTTAGTTGCTTTACGTTTAATTCATTCGCTTCAATACAAGTCAAATAAAATGAATAAAACCTTGCAGAAATATAAACAAATTTTTTTGACTAGCTCTGTTGCATCCTGTATATGTCATCATAATCAGATCAATACAAAAAAGACATCCAAATAACATTGTCAGTGAGAGTAATCTTGATCATGAAACTGCGGCCAGATATTGCGAATGACGGCAAGGATGATCTATCGCCAATTATTCCGGTCCGAGGGATTTCTTGTGCAGTCCAGGAATGGGTTGAAGTTCTAACCAGGTCGGTCCGTCTTGTTGGCCACCTTCCATGGTATCTGATTCTATATACCCTCTGCTGTACCACCAATTTTTCCACGGTGTTTTATATAATATTTAATGTATTAAAATAAATATTTAAATAATTTTACTTAAATGTGAGTTCAAACTCATATTTTTAATATAATTACATATAAAACTTCTATAATCAATGTCACTATTTAAAGAATTTAAGACGCCAAAATACACGACTAAATTTTTAATCATGAATGTACTCCATGGTCAAAGTATTCATATTCATAGCCAAGAACACAAATAAATAAGCCAACATTTTGTAATAAAATTTAAATACTATTGTAATTGTTCTCCATCTTTTGATGTTTTCTCCATTTTTATTAAGACGGTAATGATGGGAAAAATTTATGTAATTTAATATAATGTGTAATGCAGTATGATATTATATGTTATTAAAAAAAATAATAAATTTCTCATCACACCACGCCTACGAAAGGTTATTATTACGTTATTTAAAAGAGTTTTCTCCTCAAGTATCATATGTTATTTCATTCCTAATAAACAAGTGCATTGTGATTTTGTTTCTATTGAGAATTATCACCATCGTAGCACTATTGACTGTATGTTTCCTGGTAGGAATTAGCATCCTCAATAATTTTCCTCCATTAATTCCTATTACGTTTCCTTTTCTATTCACTTCTAGATTTATAAGACAGATACGTTATTGAATATGTTATTGCTTATTTTTGTTTATTTCAAGCTCCTTATTTAGGCGATTGCTGTTCGGTCATTTTTTCCAGATAGCTCACATCGAAGACTTTGCTTTTTAATAAACCACAATATGCTTATCTCATTATACATAGTATCAAGATCATTATTATTACCATCACGTGGCTATGATTTAAAGTATTCTGCCCAGCATAGTTTTCACTGCTATCCATTTTCACTGAAAGCCCTCCAGTGTTCCAAGTTTTCTCGCTCTCGTTTTTCTAAATATTATCGTTCCATCTTCTTCGAGGTCTTCCCTCGCGTCCCTCAGGGTTTCTGATACTGTGCCGTAGCAGTCCAGTTTAGCGTGAATGACGATATCTGATTCGTTCATGGTTCCATCTGATTCTCCACTGTCCATTTTCCTGGTCATTTTTCTTTTGCAATACCTACATTTCTTTTTTCCCAGTTATTCTGCATACTATTTTTTATCGGGAGAAAAGCCCACGTTTCACTACCTCATTTTTGTACGTATTGAAAATTATAGACAGCATTACAAGAATATGACATTGTCACGTAATCTGTCACGGGCCTTGAATAATTCGTTTATGAACGATAAAACGACTTAAATATAAATACAAATATTTCCCAGCCTGAAAAAGGCCGAATCTAAAACCTTTGTATAAAAATGGGAAATCTGTAGTAATTTTATACAAAGGTTTTATTGTATAAAATTACTACAGATTTCCCATTTGTTTTAACACCTTTAGGAATCACACATTTTTAATGGTTAGGTGATTGGCAATGACGCGATTAAATTTCGTGAAGTGTGCGGTTTTTTATGAACGATAAAACCGTAGTTGCCAGCGTTATAAAATAGCCATAAAGAAAATACGTGTGTTAACAATTTTGGTCCATTGTCATCTTAACTAATTGCGAACGGTTTAATGGCAATAAAAACCTATTACGATGCTGTTGGTATATTCTGTTATGATCCAATCTCTTGGTTTAATTTTGATTTTCATTTAAGATTTGCTTATTTCAAAATAAGTTTTACGATATTTCTTGAACGAAAATAGTGTTACTATACTTACCTTTGTAGAATGGTTCATGTAAAATTTTAATTTATTTATTATATTTTGTTTGGAAGTCTTCGCCAGTGTTGATAATGACTTCTAAAATGTTGAATTTCAAGTTCCCAAATCGTTGGGGACGGCAAAAAATAAACGACGTCTGCGGCCATATAAAATCTATGATTTTGGTAAGTATATACATATTTATGTTTTTATGTTAACTTAATTTTAAGTAGTCACTCAATTAAACCCTGTTAAAAACAAAGGTACCCTTATCTAGCCACCTAAATCCACTTTCTCCCGACGATATAAATGTTGTGTAATTATGAACGCCTTTCAGATTTCGTTCAGTTGCACTCTAGAAAATAAAAACCTTACTAAAAAAATAAGTAACCTTACTTCACACCAGTTCAAAACAATTACACCACACTTCTTATGCCAAAAATGCTAATTATAAATCTATACCTATAAAACTCAATGTATGCCTGTCTGTCTGTTCTCTGTACAAATCTATACTCTTTGTCCGATCTGACCCTATTTTTGCATACCCATTCTTTAGGACCCAGCGGGTCCTAAAGAATGGGTATGCAAAAATATTTTCTATGCAAATTTGTACCGTTCGACCCATCTGACTCAAATTTTGTATACTTAATATTTAGGGCTCGGCGGATAACAGAAATCACAATTACCCCCTTCTCCTTTACCACTCTCCTCCTCCTGATATATTTTCCATGCAAATCTGTACCATTCAACCGATCTGACTCAAATTTTGCATACTTAATATTTAGACCCCGGCGAATAACATAAGTGATATTTTCCTCCTCACTGTTTGCCCCTCCCCCTTCATCTGATATATTTTCTGTATAAATCTAAACGGTTTGACCGATCTGACTCAAATTTTGCATACGTATTCTTTAGGACCTAGCGGGTAACACAGGTAACGTTTCTTTCTTCCCTTTAACCCAACCCTAATATATTTTTTGTACAAATTTACATGGTTTGACGGATCTGACCCAAATTTTGTATACTTATTCTTTAGGACCCGGCGGATTACATAAGAGACATTTCTTCCTCCCCCTTTACCCCACCACTTTCCCCATAAATATTTTCTGTATAAATCCACACCGTTCGTCCGAGCTGACACCAATTTTGTCTAAGCCGACGGATAGCATAGGTGGTATTTATCCCTCCCCTTCACCCCACTTCCTCTTCGAGAATATATTTTCTGTACAAATCTACATCGTTTGTATCTAAATCTGATCCAAATTTTGCGTGCTTACTTCTTAGGACCAGGCGGGAAACACAGATGACATTTCCGCCCTCCCCACGCTACTCACCCTACCCCCGCCCTCATATATATATTATATACAAATCTACACCTTTTGACCGATATGACCTAAATTTTGTATTCTTATTCTTTGCGTTTCTTTTCCCCTTTACTCCTCCCCCTCCCCTGATATATTTTCCATACAAATCTATACAGTTCGACAGATCTGATCCAAGTTTGGTATACTTATTCTTTAAGACCCGGTGGGTAATACAGACATCATTTACACCTTCCTTCTTTACTTCTTCTTCTCCCTCTGATATATTTTTAATGTAAGTATGTACCGTTATATCGAATTTCGCATATATATTCTTTAGATCCCGGCGGTCCAACATATGTAAACATAGGCCACGTTTCCCTCCCTGGACATCCCATCCACCCCAGCCCAGAGTAAATTTTCACTTTTCAACAAAAGAAAAAAAAATGTATACACGCTTCAACAAAAGAAAAACCAGTGATAATATTGTGGTGTCAAATTAAAAAAATATATTTAGTATTAGTAGAAGTCATCTTTGACTTTTAAGGGCGTCCAGATAACCCAGAACTACTGCATGAAAAACGTAAGCCAATGAGATTAATGAATTTGATCTCGAAGCGCGGTCAGTATAGTTTTTTTACGATAAGACATCCTTTATGTAAAATTAGGAGAATACTCGAATTTTATTGCGTAGAAGTACATAGTTTAGATCTTCTATTATGTACATATGTACTATACATGGAATTACAGGATTCAAATGAAAATAGCGTTTATGGTGTATTGGCAGCTATGCTGCAAACTCTCTTCATTGTCATTAATATAAATTAACTTTGTTTAATTACTTATTTATTGAAAAAAATCAACATGTTTCAAAGCCAATGGCTTCTTCATCAGGAAAGGAAGTGTGCGGTTTTTTATGAACGATAAAACCGTAGTTGCCAGCGTTATAAAATAGCCATAAAGAAAATACGTGTGTTAACAATTTTGGTCCATTGTCATCTTACAATGGACCAAAAAAAAAATACTAAAATACAAAAGTTAATTTATATTAATTATAATTATGTTACCACAAAATAAATTTGCTACATTTGAAGAAGAAGTCTCTTCATTGTGGTTTCAAATTCAACAGAATTCTCTAATTTGAACCAAAATTTTGAATGGTCCTTCGCTTCATGGACGATAACCGAACGCGCGCCATTTTTTTAAATTAAGGGTCCTCCCCGTCATATGGTAATGCTGGTATTCATGTCAGTAAAGATATATCCTGAAATATCGTTCCCATAATTCGATTCAACTCCAGAAAAGTCCAACAAAGGTAATTTAAAATGCTTATACATTTTTTTGGCACCCTCTGTGTGTCGAAATAAGCAGAATCGATCGCTTTTGATATAAATCCTTATTCGGATGACATAAAAGTGCACAATTTTACTGCGGCCGACACACTCGTCCCCCTATCCCCATCGCCGCCATCTGGCCGGCCGGATCTGGGACAGACGTTTAAGGGCACTTGGTTACTGCCGAATGATGTGTGGCAATTTGCCTGGAGCACTTTACGCCCTTCCCATTCCCTCTGCTCTCGGGGCCATCCCCCGTGTCACCTTGCGAAACATGTGCATGTGGGGCTAATCGGACAGAAAGGACACATCATGATCCCTTACTTCTTTATTAGATTTAACGACAAGTTCGCTTTAAGGATTGCCGTTTTAACTCTTTTAAATGTTTAATACATTTCATCATTAATAAGCATTTTTTAAAACGCCAATATATATTTTGCATAAATAATAGTTGAGTAGTTTGTAGGTGAGGTGGTTATGTCTCTCGTTTAGTTATCTGGTGGTCGGTGGTCTAGCCCATTCCAGGACACCAGCAAGTTAATCATATTTTTATAGCACAAGCGTTTAGCTTAATTTGAAAATACATAGTAAGAATATTGTTTTCCGAGTTTGCACCACTATTTAAAGAATATATATATATATATATATATATAGATATATATATATATATGTACCAGATGCAATGCACTTATCGACTGCCTAAACCTATAGAAAACAAGATTTTGCAAAGAGAAAAAATAGATGTAATTTAAGGTTAATATATAACTATATATATATATATAGATATATATATATATTATATATTAAATTTCATCTATTTTTCTCTTTGCAAACTCTTATTTTTTATAGGTTTAGGCGGTCGATAAGTGCATTGCATCTGGTATGACATACCCTGGAGACTTGAGGAAATGCATTACGAGCCGTGTCTCGTCTGATTGAGGCCACTGTGTATCATGACATGAAGGGAGGAGGGAGTAGAGCTAAAACATTAACAGAAACATTAAAATTTTAGTCAAATAAATGATCGTGACGTTAAGAGATGAAGAGTATTATTTTTTTGATCGCATACATTATATATAATGTATGTCGTGTTGAAAACAACTAAGTAAAACTTTTTTATTAAACTCTCATTTGATATGTTTGATAATCATTTCATGTTTAAATAAATATTCACAAATATTGTTGCCTGTCTCCACGTAATGGGACCCGATGAGATAAGTTTCAGAGTTGTAGATTATATAAGTCTCAGTGACGTGTAGACGTGTTAAAAAAATGAACATTCGACTTGATTGCAATATTTGAAACGTATGCACAAACGTCACCTGCAACTATAGACGCCTACAACCTTCTTATTCTGAAAAATGAAACAAGTTGGATTTAAATTACATAAACGAGATGTGATGAAGAAATAAGTGAATTTTTTTTTTAAATTTTATGGTCTGTGTAAAAAAATTGTTGTTTACTATCGAAAAATCGGAGATTTTTTATTTAAAAAAGTTACAAAATTTCTAGTCAAAAACAACATCGTTCTGATGCCCAAACCTCCGTATTCGCTGACCATCGCCTTCTGCAACTTCTTTCTATTTCCAAAGGCGAGAAAAAACTATAAAAAGACGACGTTTTGCCAACATTAAGATTAAAGACAGAATGACTGAAGGAGCTAAACACCATATTGAAAATTGCGTCCCAGAAGTGCTTCGAAAATCGGAGAAAGCACTGACGCAGGCGCATTATATTTGATGGGGCAACTTCGAAAGGTATAAAATTAATATTGGTGAATAAATAAAGATTTCATTAAGAACAATAAAAAATCCGCGTATTTTTTCATCAAACCTCTTACTAAATTTATGGAAAGATTAAAATTTACCCAACTAACGAACGGGAGGTCAAATCAAGGACTGAGACTTAATATTTGGCGCACAAAAATCTTGAAATGATGTGCGAGACAGCGAATCGTAGATGTAGTCCATTGTGTACATAGTATTTAGACGATGGACTACAAAAGCCTAAAAGTGAAATTTTTTTAAATAGAGATGCAAATACGTAATGCGTGTCGCATCAATATTCTTACTATTTTCAAAACAACCTAAGCGTTTGTGCTATAAAAATAGGGCTAACTTGCTGGTGTCGTGGAATGGTGCTCAAACCACAGACCACGAAATCACTAGGCGAGCGTCATGGCCACTATATTTTTATACATAAAATCATTGTCTCAAATATTTCATTGGGAGAATATTTTCTCTCTTAGAGATTGTCTCTAGCCGAAAATCTCGTTCGTGGACTCGGTCCATTAATTGAGACAAAAACAGTTTTAATTCACGTCATTTCGACGCACGACGACGCACAAATTTGATATCGTTTAATCTCAATATCTGTTAATACATTGAAAATATGTAAATATGAATCGTTTACTTTAATACTTATGACAAATAGAAACCAAATCATAACAACTAAATTTAAAATAATCCAAATGTAGAACCACTATATTTATAAAGCCATTAACTACTACAATAATCTTCCTATGGAGATACGCCGCATCAGTAACCTTACAGAACAAACTTAAAAAATTAAAACCTTCGAAAAATCGAACATAAATTCATAAATCGTTTAAAATTAATCCTTTTTTCAAAATACTTAAATATTATTAATTATTTAATTATCTTCTATTACCATCTGTATTATTAAATGATTCACATATGTACCTACATATATACAAAATAAGAACTGAAGCTCCTTTATCAGACTCAAGAGCTTTTCTTCACTGATGAGGTCTACATGACTTACAAAGTCTAAAAAAAAGTCAATTTAATATGTAAATATGGAAGATTTATATGATGTACTTTATATAATTTATATTAAATAAATAAAATAATAAATAAAGTATTGATAGTGTAATGCAAAAACTTTCAAATTAATTTAAAACGTGATATTTTAGTTACACAAATGTTTATTACAATTATATTAAAATTAAATTTTTTGTTGTTGTTATAATCGACTTCATGTTATAAATCTCTACAGAATTTCAACATTTGATGATGAGAAGTATTAATAAAGAAAAAATTTAGTTGCTGGCTAGCAAATTTTCGTTGGTTCCTGACGAACTAGGCAAATGGCTGTATTTCGAGAGCTTTTAAATTATGTATATTATATTATACACACACACACTATTTATTTATTATTTATATTTCTTTATTTAGTTAATAATACAATGAATCATTAACTAATATTAACCAATCATATATTCAATTTTATATTCATGAAAATAATATTTTTTATTCTGTGATGTGACATCTGCTTGAACATGATAATATTTCTCTGTTTTTTTAATACTCTTTGTTAGATTATTGTATTCTTTTGGTCTTTCGCAATATACAATAATATTGTGCATTTTTTCTTTTTATTTTGAATTCCTATTTGGTTTGAATTATTTGTCTCATGTCTATGAATATCTATCTGTATTACATAAAGATATTTTATTAAATATTTTTACATTCAATCAATCAAGAGTTTATGTGCAAAAATCATTGTGCTTACCTTCAGTTTTAATCTGTTAACATTTTTGAATCGTAGAATATTAATTTATCCGTAGAATTATGAACCAATGAGTTCTTTGAGAGAGCACTTTAATTTTTTTAATTTTTTATTATTAAATTTATTTGGTAAATGTACAGACTTAAGAGTGGCTGTATTTAATATAATATAATTAATACTCATTTATATTACACGCTTATCCATTTTTGAATGAGTTTTTTTGTTTTTGTTATTGTAACTTATTAATTTGTTAATCTTATTCATCTTCCTCAGAGTAGGTATTTAAGTAAAATAGTCTAAATAAAAAAGAAAAAAAAGTGGGATTTGTTCCTCACTATGAATCATAGCAATATCACGGAACTGCAATATGAAAGAACGATTTTAGATTGTCACCGCCGCGTATTCATTAAAACAAGAATATTTTAGAATGTTCAAGTTTCTTGATGAACGTTTATTTTATGTGAAATGTCGACATCATACCAAAAATAATACTGAATATTGGATTCGAAGAACTTTTGAGAATTGATATATTTATTTAAAGATTGAAAAACATAATCAATAAAATGCTAAAAAAACAACTTTTTTATTGATCAATTAACTGAATTTAGTGTTGAAGACTATGATATTCGAAATAAAGTTTATATTGACATTTATGATAGAAAATACTTAGAATTTCCCGAAACATAAATAATCATATTTCGATGTAAGAACAAGCGTTTACCTGGATAGGTGTCGTAAACCTTGTTTGACTTTAGGCACACATTGACACTGCCCTTGTACCCACTGTATTTTATTCTCTATTGCCGCTTGTAAAAAAACCTTAAGGGAAGAAAGGTTCAGGGTGGGTGATTTATCAAAAATTTATATGGCCAAAGTTTTTCTGGGAGGGATACATAATAGGGTTGTATATTGTGGAGACTCGAGCTTAATACTGGATTCACTCTCTCAAAGCTGTGCGACAAAAAAGAACTAACGTATAATATTCTACATTTTTCAAGATCGAAACTAAAATATGCACCTTTTTATTTGTGTGCGACAGATAACAAGATATTTTGTATAAGAATGATAAAAAGCTCGTACTCACTTATAGGTACTAAAATTACGTATAGTAAAATAGGGTTTCACGTTAAAAGTAGCGTACTTGTTACAGATCGATCGAATAACGTCGAGATCTCAAAAGATCTCTTTTGATGAAATTACAAAATAAAATAATATTCAGGTCATTTCATGAAGATAGGCCTGGGAATGGGTGGAAAGAGTTATGTTTAGGGAGCAGCGAAAGGATCTCCGGAAAATTATTGATTGAATGTGATATCAGAAGAATATAACCAAAAATTATTCGGAAAGTTTAAGCATGAAACATGATCTAGCGAGGAACTATCGAGGGAGGAATGAAGAAGAGACTTACACCGAGTTATTTGTTCGCTTTAATTTTTGGGATGTATTATATCTTCTTCTTGTCTGAGCTTCTTGTCCACATCATATTATATAAGTATCATTTCATATATCATCTTACATGTACGCTTTCTTTACATGAAATTTGTTATGTTTATTTGTATTAAAAAATATATATTTTATTGTGGAGTTGCAATTATAGCACATAATTATATGTTATTAAAAAATAATATAAATGAATTACAAGGAAAACGGAAAAAAAACTGTATGGAATAATAGGCGTATGGCTTAAGGAAGACTAACATATACGAGTATGTCGAAAACTTTTCGTAATTCGTAAGTTTTGGTTTCGTATCCCGGTGGAAACCAAATATTTTTCGATACATGTATTTTTCTGTACCTACATCTGTAGTCTTACATTCTCAAGAAAATATATTATTCGAAATAAAATGAAATTAAACCTTTTTATAATAATATTTTTATATTAAGACAACATTTTTCAGTGAATATAAAGTTTCAAGTTACGATTTAGCCGCCAAGATCAGGGTTGAAGTGGTGTAGAATGAAAAATGAAGTGATAAGATGATTACAGTTATATTATTTGACATTTACTTTGAATTATGAGGAAAGGAGCCTGAATGCAGTGAATATGCGATCGCTTAGGCGCATGTGTGGAAAATTTCCGTGTGATAATAGAGTGATGAGTTTACAAATTATTGGCGAATATAAAGCAGCTCGCAGCATAGTTACTAGGATAAACAAAAGCTCCATAAGATGCTTTAATTATGTGAAATATAAAAGAGAGTAGAGGATGTTAAAGAAAATACATCGGGTGAATGTTGTAGGTAATAGAAACAGAGGGCATCCACAAAGAACCTGCTATAATCAGACAAAGCAGATATTGGAGTAAGGTTCTGTTAAAAATTACTGCAATCGAAGTGCGTACATGAGAATATGTATGAAAGTTGTGCCAAGACAGAAAAGTAGTTCGAATTAATACGTAATATCCAGGAGCGAGTCGAAAAAAATTCTTATATTTTCCATTTATGTTGTTTGTGTTTTTATGATTCTGAATTGTCTCGGATAAAGTATGAGTAATGATCACAATTATCCCTTGTTGGATCCTTTGATCTAATTGTTAAGCAACCTCCAGTATTATAATACACGTTGTTCCTTGATCAAGCCTGTTTTCTTGATTCTGTTGACTTGGCACTGATTATTTTCACGCGCTTACCTTACTGGAGTTCTACAGACTATTCAAATTTATGGCCACATAATCTGTTTCGAGGCATTATGACCTGCGGTCTTCCAGTAGGTGATGTACACGTGTACATTATTCGCTCATTTCATTCTTGGGGCGTCCCATGGTGTTTCCGACGGATTTCCTTCAAATACCTTTCGGAGGATTCACTTTTCATCTTCATTAATTGAGGAGTGACGGAACAAAAAATGATAATTCCATTTTTTGTAAAACAAAGTTACATGTGTCATTTGACAGAATGCTGGTGTGGTTCAAATCATGATTATTCTTGTAGTAAATAGCCTCTAAAGTTGGGAGATTGACGCAGATCATGATATATCCATGTTTGAAAATATATTTAATAATAACTTGTTGCTTTATTGGCCTAAATCCTGAGTTGTCCATGCTGTAAAAAAGTACTTTATTGTCTATGGTTGGGCTTGACATTGCTTGTCTATGGTTGTCTTTGACAACTGTCAGATGACTACAGTATGATTCGTTAATCTCAAGTTGTCGCTTCTGTAGACGCTTCGAAAAATTTCGAAAATTTCCGTCCATACGATTTTGTTTGTGAGTTGCGTGGTTTGCGGTTTTTATTTTCAAACTTGTCTGAGCAATCAATTGTTGGTGTACTCAATACTAGAGTGAAGAAAAAGAAACGCTGAGAAAGGAAAACATTTTCATCAGATCGGTTCAAAACATGAGATTTCCATTTTTTATATGAGAATAACTACATAATATAAAATCAAAATAAAAAAACATGTATATTAGTTTTTACCTTTATTTATTTATTAGCACTTGTATGTTTTTAAATTTTACAAAGGCAAAGGAGTTAGAGGTTTTTGATCTTTTGTGAAAAGTTTGACATTAGGAATTATCAGGTTTTGTTCCGTTACTCCTCATTTGTTAAACCCGCAAAGGACAATCATATGGTGAATAAAATCATTTCTCGCAGTCCAATGGGCTTCGCGTATGAGGGATTCGGGTTCGATTCCTAGCATCATCAATTTTCTCATATCACATATCACATTTTTCTCAAGCCTGTGTGTACTTGTCCATTGTTTTACTAATGTGATTCCGCCTTACAGGCTGTTATTGCGTTTAAAATTTAAATTCAATATAAAAAATACACACATATTTATTCACTCATTTACATACTTACCTACTTACTTAATTAAGATCACGCCGTTTCTCCACTGGGATAGGCAGAGAGTTAACCATCAAAAAGCATCCACATTTGTGCATGCTTTTTGATGTTTATTTTGGGTGCGTTATGTCTTCCGCGGCTGTCCTCTCAATACGTGCTATAATAATTTTGCGTTCCCGTCAATACTTGCCTTATAATACTCGAATCATGCGTCAACACTTTCATACCATTCTTCCCTCATTCATTCGCTCAACATGCGAAAATGACCTGAGCGACCTTTTTTAAATTTTATTCACTACGCTAAGATAAACTATATCTATTTATCTAACTTATTGATCAAATTTACATTCTACCCTAATTTGTTCATTCTTCACTCGATCATTAGTCGATTTACCACACATACATACATACATAAGTGACCTTATTTCCACTACATTTCGTTCCTCTTCTGCTAGCTCCAGGCTTCACTTCCATACATCAGTGTTGGTACCAGAATTTTATTGTATACTGCTTTGATTGCGTTTTTGTTTAAATCCCGCTACAGCCGCTGACTTGATATATTTCTAAAACCTTAAGATATTACTATAATATATGACTTTTCTTCAATTTTAATATAATTCTTATATAGCTACTTTTACCTCGTTTACTAAATGTCAAATACCCATATTTATAGCTCTTACTATAAAACAATGCTTTTGTCTAGTAATTTAGTTTGTTCTAGTTTGTTAGTTCTTTAGAAGCTGCTAGAAAATTGTTATTAAAATAGTGCAAAGCAAGTTTGCTTTTAATTAGGTTCATATGTCTGTCACTTATCAATTTTTGACACACTTTCTGAGCTATAATCGCTCCAAAATTTGGTAGAGAGACGCATTTCTGAAGACAATATAATAATCATTCATCATTTTATAAAATCAGTATAATTATAATAAAATAAAATAATTTTAATGCTGAAGCGTTATTTTATTGGACACTATATGCTGGTGACATCTATTGGTTTTCATTATTTTAAAAGTGACGTTTAAGTTTAGATGTTAATAACGTTCGACTATTAGTTATACATATTAATAGATTACATTCTACATTAAATGTATTGTATAATAAATTGTAAATAAATATAAATAAATTGTAGATAGTAAACATAAATTAATTATAAATATCACTCATGATAAAGAAATACCTCGCATAACACACTTTTGTCAAAATCAATTTTTTGTATGTGTTTGTCTTTAAAATGTGTGGTTTTATAATATAGCGAAAGTTTGTATTCACATATTCAAAACAATTATTTGTGTCTCTTATTCCATTAAAACGAATCCTCGTATTCTATTTATTGTAAAGAATCTAGGTATTATGCAGTTTTTTGCCTCCCTCGTAAAATCTGTATTATAACTGGCTTTAGTGGTATTGTTTTATCATGAGCGATATGCTTTATAACAAAATTGGAAACTACAAGAAATTTAATTATGTTTAATTAATTTCAAATTTCAGTAAGTGAGGTTAGAATTGATAACAATATTAATTTAATGCAACGAATACTAAAAAGTAATGTTATCCCAATTATAATAATTTTGTTGTCTGTTTGTCCATCCGTCCGCCCGTCTGTCACCGTAACTTGGTGCAACGTCCGTAATTTCATTCGAATTCATGGCTAAAAAAAAACAAATTAAACGGCTTGAACTACGGGCTATCGAAACCCGGAGGCAGCTACGCTAATGATGTTGCTACTGCCGAGCCTGCATTATTCGTCAAAAATACAGTACACATACTAAAATATATTTTCTTTATGTACACTGCCTTTGTAAGAATTTTTTCCGAAGTCAGTGGCCCCTCCGATACATTTAAAAATAATCCTATATTTGTGTCACTGATAATTTCAGTTTATTTAGATCTGTACTGTGATGTTAGGGAGCAGACCAATAAAGCCTCCGCCACATTTGGATGTCTTCACATTGTTATTATTTGGGGAAATAAGCATATCGAAAAAAAGTACGTATATACAAGACGTTTGGCCTATGGTGCTGAAACAATAGCTGATACAACAAGAACGAAGAGTCTACTAAGAACATCGGAAATTAAGATTTTAAGGGCAATCATAGGACGGAAGATCGAATGCGCAATGAAGAAATAAGATGAACCCGTCATACCGAAGATATTGTGCGATGGAGCAGAGTACGAAGAAGATTCTAGAGAGATCAAGTAAGAAGAGACAGCTTCATTGCAGTTAACGAAATCCCACCTGGTTATCTTCTTTCTGGAAGACGAAGATGGCGGGAAAGTTGGATTTCGACGTCCCAAGAGTAGCAGCTTCCTGCCAGAATAGATCATCATATCTAGAAGAAGAGGAAAACGAAGATGAAGAGTGTAGTTAGAGTGAGCAATACGAAAGATACTCGTATTTTGGTTTGGTGTGGTTCTGAGTAAAATAATATAAAGCAATTTTGAAAGAGAGCGACAAATATTATATGAAATGCTGATGTGCTTATAAATTTATATCCAGTTAGTCAGAGGTCAATAAAGTTTTTCACATGTCTCAGTGAGAAGATGTGTGGGTTGTTCTGTAATTTACTCCCACCCAAGATGATTTTGCGAAACAAACTTGTTACACATCCCAAATAATTTGCTGCAGTGAATACGTGACGCCGAGTTCTTTCCATTATCAGCGTAAATTTTAAAAGAATCCTACAAGCTAGGTCTGGGGTTCGTCCGGACCAGCGAGGGATCGTAAGCTGAGCGCGGAGGGGTGGGGGGGGGAGGACTCGGGGGTGGCGGCAGACCCCGTGGGCCGCTCATAAGAATAGAACGTGTTTTATCAGCCATCTAAAACCCGAAATAAGAGCCGACAAACTTTAACGGGACTCACGGGGCTGATGCAGAGTTCGAACATAATTAAAATTAACACAGCACTTAATCTTAATTAAAATATTTGGATGAAACCGTGGGGAGCCCAATATTTTTAATAAATTAAACGGTTAAAAAAAGAATATCCAAATAATGATTTCCACTATGTCTTAAACTATGCATATGTATACAAGTCAATTGATTATACATGACGCTTCAATAACTGATACATCTCAAATAAGAAAAATAACTCCGGCTCATTCGTCAGTACCCTAATCCATGAACTTTTTTTGTCGATGAGAGATCCTGATACTCTCAAAACTCGAGTAGTCAAATATAAAATTATAATTAAGCTCATGTAGAGATAACATTTTGATTTTCATCCAATTTGATGCTTATCATGAAAGACGTGCACAATATAAACGCTAAATCCATGAAAAATATCATTTACTTAATTGTAACGGTCAGTGCCCGAAGGGTTTTTAAAAAGTATATATGAAATATTTTTTTTGCTACAAATTCCAAGTAACCTAGCGTAAGAAAATTTGTCATTTTTATAGAATGATTGTAATGTATTTGTAACATGATCGTGTCCTTAAATATTATAAGTCGGAAATAGAGAAAGAAAGGAAATTTTTATAATTGGCCCTTAGAACATTAAAAATTTATTGATGATATGACCGCAGGATGTGCCTTGATTTTACCCAATGACTTACATTTATGCATTATGTTATTTGTATATCAGAAAAATAAGGAATTCATGGCGGAATTATCCAAACAAATCACCCTCTTTTGAACAGAATTAAGCAATTTTTTCATGTTATTATTGCCGCATCCATATAAAATCACTCTTTTGCCGGATGCATTCGTCATTAATATGGTTAATGTTGAGTGCTTCTGAAATATCCCCTCGGTATTCGAGCTCAACCCATAGGGTAAAACATAATTAATATTATAAGATAGTTAGAAGAAAAAAAGTTATGTATCAGGTTATTCAATCATTATATACGTAACTAGAGGATTTCGATGTTCTTGATTTTAACAAAGAAATTAAATGGAAGGTTCAGGGATAGAAAAACCGCATTTCAGAGAGCACTATAAAATTTTGGAATATTTTTGGTGCCTCGAAGATAGATTTGTAATAATTAAGAAAGTTAAACATTCATTGTATTATTTGTATGTATCTACTAATATTTTTTATTACTTACACCTACATATTTCGAAAAAATCTTTCCATCGTCAGGGTGTTTTACAAATGTCAAAATATCAATATACTACCAATATTTAAAAATTTCAATCTACAATGTTGCTGAATCAATTGTAAAATAATTAAGAACGTTGTTACGGGATTTAAGTATCTCTGTACATACCGTCGAGGAAGAAATGTAAGAAAAATACATTCTATGCAGAAGTTGCATGTTGCATGTTTTTTAAATAGCATTTAATTTATAATTTTAGACGAAAAATTAGTGGATTTGAACGATTTTTTTAATAATTTAAAATAACTAGAAATGCATACATGGTATACGTGTCACATCAATATTATTACTGTTTTAAAACTAAAACTAAACTAATTAATTGTGAAATGAAAAATATAATTAAATTGCTGGTCTGGAATAAGGCTCTGTCTCGCTACATCTTGGCAAGCATCTTTACCATAAGACCAACAAGTCACTCAACCTTTTATCATTACCAGAGTGTAAAATAGGTTTATGAGCTTATTTGAGCATGAGCCGTAAGATGTTTGTCTGACAGGAGATGGGGGATAAGTGAAGAGATAAGTAAACAACGGGAAAATTAAAAAAAAATTGAAATATGTATACCTAAATATTAATGATTATTCGTAAAATTCCACAGTTATATTTTAAAATGTATTAAAGTTAAATAAACATACCTTTAATATTTTTTCGATCTAATTTTTTTAAGAGAAATAATAAAATATATGGTAACAATAAATTTTTGGAATTTATTGATGTTTCTTTAGTGTAATCTAGATTTTTCACATAATTTTCTGCACAACACAATGTTAGTATCGAAGACAAAATAAATTGCGTATTAAAAAGAGTCTCCCTAACAATCCTCCGAGCCAGAGTGTAAATATTTGGCGCGCGTGCCCCCGCCAGATAGTCGAGCCCCCGCGACCGATTCCTGGGGCCGTATCGCCAGATAGACCCCCGCAACCTTAAACAATACGCCCTTTCTTAGCCCTTCAAAGCCTATTTGCAAGAAACCCTTTCGCTGCAGATTCTGACAGTTTTGTGTTCCTTCTTCGAATGCTGTCTAATTTTTTTAAATCATCAACATTATTTTCGTGTTAAAATATCTTTATCTCAACGTAGGATTACCCATCGTTTATATTTGATCTGTAGATGCGTTCAGATTTCTAGATCACGTATTATTTAAATTATATTTGATCTGTAGATTCATTCAGCTTTCCAGATCACGAATTATTTCAAGTATATTTGATCTGTAGATTCATTCAGATTTCTAGATCACGTATTATTTAAATTCGTTTGTTCGCCATTTCAGGCAATAGAGTTGTAATAGTGACTGTTATGATAACAGCTGGAACGTGTAAAATTATGAAATTTTAATGTGCTGGAATCGGTGCATTTTATTTGATTTTTAAGATTGAATTTACAAAATACCATTGACATTTACGCAAAATACATTTTTTATTCGATTTTGAAAGAGCAGTGAAGGCTATAACATCCATGTCAATATTACGTTTGAAGAGATAAAAATAATATTAATGTGGTTAGTTACCTTTAATTTATTAAAGTATGCATATGCATTAATAGTAAGTAGGTACGATAAAACACAATTATTATTTAATTTATTTCAGTTATGCTTCAAATATTATATTTTTCTCTGCACTAGTTACTTATGTGAGAACAACAATCTGTGTTTTGAATAAATTTGTTTGAAAACAATTCAATACTTTTGTGAAGGTTTAAAATACAAATAATTCAAAATATAAAAATAAATGATACATATTGGGCGCACATACATGCTTACTGACATGACATGCGTTTGTGTTTGAGGTGAAAATAAGTACTAACTTACCAATATTATAACAATTATATGATTTAATTTTGTTAATTATCAGCTAAATAGAAGGTGTTCGTGAATTTTGCCATTCGGAGAAAATTCATATTACTATTGAGAAATTTGTTTTCTTGTCAAATACCAATCTTATATTTCTCTGGAACTATTGCAACAACGCGGAGCTGTACGCTCTCTACGATAACGTCATTATGGTTTGATCAATTAATTGGTTAGAATCTGCATTGTGCATGGATACAAGCAAACAAGTTTTATTTTGATTAATAACATGGTTTCGAGAATATCAAAATCTCTTATTTACAGGTGAAGTATTAAACTGACATTATTCAAATATAATTTTGTTTTACATGGATTAGGTGAAAATATAAAGAAAATTAATAATTATTTTTATATTTCTACCTTACACTTCATCTTTCAATGAGAAATTGTGATGCTCTCGAAACTTGAGTTGTAAAATATACTAAAACTCAAGCAGAGATAACAAAGTTTACGTATTCATCCTTTTTTTATGAAAATCATGTATAATTTCTTCAATTATCCATTAAAAATATCCGGTTTTATTTAGTAACTTGGAACCAGGCACAATCGAAACTGCGCTGGCAGGACGATTTCATAGCTATGTCATTAATGTTATGTACGTAATGAATACCTCCAATGTTTTTGGAAAAAGTGTATGTGGAATATATTTTGGATGCAATGCGAATTAATTTTATTCTTTTTTCGGCAGTGCTGACAAACTTTAGGACAGACAGGCTGGCCGTCATAACACATCCCGGATATTATAATATCATGTTGATGGTGATGATGGTTGCAACAGCCTGTAAATTAATTCCAATTTAAAAGCACATGTACACACATAAAATATGATTCTTATTTCTTTGATTTCATGTCGCCCTGGTATCGTTAGGAAGAGTCCGAGTGTTCTGTGCGCCATTTACCCGTAATAACCAAAGTTTCCGCCGCCATGCGCCATGTGTGCGCTGGTTCTTGTTCGCTCTAAGTTATCGATACTAGAAAAACATCCCGCCTGCAACCGCTGCTCCCCTCATATGAGAGGGTGTCGAATGCTTTTAATAAAAAAGTTACAATGGACTTGACGAGACTTTGTCTTCGACTCCGTCCTTAAGCTGAAAGGTATAGGAAATTTGGAATTTGTCATTAAAAAACGCGGGCAGCGTCGGCCTGCGGTTGAATAATTGGACCGAATAATAAATGTGCCTACGCATTTTGTCAAGAAATATTATATATTTTGTCAAATTTTATTTCATTATTCACGACTCAATAACATTTCTGTGGTTTCTGTCTGTGTTGCATGAACTATTTTGCTCGCTATTTTCGGAGAAAATTCCATTAAATATTTTTTAATGCAAATTTTGGATATAATGTAAGTAAATATTATTCTTGTACTCAAAATGGGTGAACAATTTTGAAAAATTAATAGTAATATACTCATCAGTAATAAGAAAAATATGAGAGTATAAATCTTTACATAATTATGCCGTTTATTTACTGCTTAGCATATTGGAATACATTGTTTTAAACAAAAGAAGAAAATAAAAATGACAAATTATTTTAAAATTTTTGTGACCGATTCCTCAGTATGTACGAAAATATAATGTTTACATAGAATTTTTTGTGATGTAACGCAGTTAAAGTGGTTAAAAGAACATTTGTTTTTCTAATGACCTGATGATAATTTTCATAGCGCTTCTGTTACACCATTTCATTTTAAATCTTCCACTAAAATTAAAACGCCAAACAATAGCTGTATATTCGATTAATAAATCTGGGTTATTTTTCTCCCATCACAAGAATGTGTTGCAAATACGATATGTATTGCGTTGACCCTTACGTTGATACCTACTGATATTCTTGCAGATACCCTGCCACTACTCAAAAAGTAACCTTTGCTTGTTGACAATCACCTTAATCCGTTGAAAACTAAAAATAAATTATATACCAAGCGAACCTATATGCAGCTTTACATAGACAGTCAGTTTTTCATATTTCTATATCACCGTAATATAAAGGGAACGTAAAACGTTACTAGCGGCTCTCCTCTGCGTAGTTTATTTAATTTCTAATAAAATTTGAATGAAAAAATTAGTGTTTTCCGCATTAAAAATATGTATTTTAAAAAGAAATTTATGATTTATTTTGAAAAATATATGCAACGTCATAAAAAAAAACAAAAGACGATTTTTACTTGTCTTTAAAATTATCTACCTACTTATGATTCAAATCCATATACAGGGTTATTTGGAAAACATTAATAAGCTCGCAGGACTATTATTCCTACCATATCCTTCCTATACTCGCATATTGGACTCTCAGACCGACAAATCAATTATTCGTTGTTTTTTCAAAAATTAACATCACTGGGAGTTTGCGGATTATAGATTTGTGTCGGGTAGACGTGTGGCACTTTATTACCTACTGTTATAGGTCCGTGAGACCGACGCACAGTGGTCGGAAAAGACAATCTGAGCGAACGAAATTATTTTAGTGTTTATTTGTATTCTATACCCATTGAATAATAATAATAAACCAATTTAAAGATATAAAAAATAAAATAAATGTAGTATTGAAAACTTGATTATACCACCTAAACACACTTTATATTTAATTCTAAACTTGTCTTTATGAAGTCCACAATTGATTCACTTTCGACGTATTTGTCCACAAAAATTTAACAAAGTTTTTTTTTATTATACCTTGTTGTATTAATCGCCCTTAAAACAGCTTTTTTTACTTCCTTTAGAAAAGTCTCGCTCCTATAACCATACTCCAAACAGTTTTTTCCTTGGTAATCTGAGAGCTGGAAAATAAATAAATTCTGAATACAGGCGTACCGAAGTGCACTCTGATTGATTTTAAATCTGTAGCCAAGGTATAAGAGAACAATAGTTTACAACAATTAGAATCAATACAGGTCAATCCCAGTTTTGGCAGTCTAAGGCATGCAGAAAAAATTTACAATATTTTGTTAAATGTAGAATATTAATTGAATAAAAATGTGGATTATATTTAAAAAAAAATTACCTAAGTTTATCGATTCCTTTGTACGAAGAACAAAATTCAAAAATATAAACACACCACTTTGGTACAAACACTCGTATCCGACTGACAACAACTCAACTTTATTTTTTTGCAACAACATGTCACCACCTGCTCGTCTAGACACGGGGGGTTTATTCTAGGTAATTAACTATTAGTGGGACTTTATTACCCAATGAACTAAGTTTATTTCGCTGCATATATTTTATTTTTATTACGACTTTCGTTTTTTGAATTTTGCGCGCACAAAATCTAATTTCCAACCTTTGTGCGACGCGAGGATAGGTGTTACTATTTTAGGTATGTAACAATTTTTGATTTTAGAACATTACTCAATTAAATGTATTAATTCATTTCAGTGGTATATAATACTTAATGAGTTTATTGTATTACATTATTTGAGAACCGTTTTCTTTGTTTTTAGCAATTTTTGTGACCACAATGGAAGGAGAAAAAATAAGGGCGCCGTTAGAATGTGAAGATTCCGACAACAGAGACAGTGAGGCGGAGGACGCTCTAAAAGTACAAGAGAAAAATACTGACGCTTATCGAGAGGGGAATTTTTCTAACGAATTTGAAGAGGTTTCGCAAACGTCTGCAAACTACTATGTCGGCAAATTCAAAAGTTTTGTAAAAAATAAGTGAGAAATATTGAAAAAAAAATGCTATCTTTGATATTGCATAATTCCATAACTATTATTATTAGGTCTTGGTTGCTTGAACATTTTCGACTCAATTATTAAGGCAGGAATATAGTCCAGTGAGGTTATTAATATTTTCCAAATAACCCTGTATAATATGATATTAAAATAACATTTATCAAACGAAATCATAATCTAATTAACATAAATTTTAAACCATAAAATATATTTGAAGCAGCAAAAACTCTCGGCTTCGTGAAAATTGCACATTATGAAATTTTTAGGTCAATGAAACAAATTTCAAGTCGCAGTCATTTCCACCAATAGCTAGGCTGTTTTTAAATTTCCGTATCAAGAAATAGGATCAGACTCATATTTTGTGTTTCGTGTTTTTCAATTTTTCAGTAACAAAATAGGTATATTATAAACAAAAAAATACCGGTTTTGAAGAACTCCGAGAAAAATTATTTGAATGTGTTGAATATAGGTATGATATGCAATGGCCGGATTTGTTTGTAATATGATATTAAATTTAAAGTTAGGTGAACCCCGGCAGTGAAGCTGGTAATCTTCTTCTCTTGTTGGTTGCCTCGTTACTAAAGGTTGTTTTTTAGAGGTATAAAACTTCAATGTGAAGTAAAATCGTGTAATGGCCATGGTATTTGCTTTATTGGGATGATGATCTTATGCCATTAGTGTTTAAATATATGGTGTTCTATAGAGGATTATTTTCAAATTGGCAACATTTATTCCAGCGACAGCTAATTTGATAACTGACTGATTTATGCTCAATTTGGTTTGCCATTATACCATGAATAAACTTACGCCTTAATTTTTTTTTAAAATCGTGGTATCGTTATCATATTTAAACACTAATTGGATAAAATTTTCTTTCCAGTAAAGCCAATGCCGTGGCCACGATGTATTTTATTTAATTTTTATGTGTATTTTTATTTTTATGTGTTTTATTTCATTTTGATCTTCTATCTTCTTCTTCTTCTTCTTCATCAGCTTTCGTCTTTACACTGCTGGATATAGGCCTCTTCCTTCTTTTTACATTCTTCCCTGTTGTTTGCTAATTGTAGCCATTTCTTTCCTCCCACAGCGACTATATCATCGGCCCATCTCTTTTGAGGTTTTTGATGTTCTATACTGCTAAAAAAATACTCTAAATATATTTAATAGTGACCCCGGATTGCGGTCTTCGCAGTTCGGAAAGCCGTACTAATAAGAGGCCAGTAACCTTCTCGATCTTATCTTTCTTTTCTCTCTGACCTTCCACCTCTCCAAACAGTACCTACTTCTCCAGTTCATCTTCTTTCTTCTTTCCAGGCCATCGTCTAAGGGTAATATATTCAAAAAATTAATGACGTATTAGACAATTAATCACGAATCATTAGTAGCATTTAACAGTATTTATTTACTTAGTATCGGTCTTACAGTCAGCTCACAACAATGAACAATGCAGGATTCTTTAAATAATTTACCATTGCCTCGCTGCATTATAAATAAATCTGTTGGAAAAATAAAGTCAGTGTTGAAAACAAACTCGCGTAATTAAAAGAAAGCAAACTCGAGCTCCACGTTCTAGCAGTTTTGCAAGAAAGCTTTTAAATTCCGAAGTTTTATCAGATATTTCAATCGTCAACACATTTCGCGCATACTTATTAGGTGCCATTAAGTTCCTGGGCTGTGCGCGCGTCAGCACACAGCCGAGCTTTAAATCAGTTCTTTCAGCGGGTCTGGGAGTAGAAGCCTTTACATAATGCAGCAGCATTTTAATTAGGTTTCTCCGCCGGAATGCACCATTCGCCGTTCAATTGCTTTAACGTGGATATTAAGCAACTTTATGATTTTATTAATTACGCCGAAAGCTCTCGAGATTACAAATTGCAACGGTGTACTTTTTACAATACAGGAAAACGTTAACTTTCATTCTTGGATTAAAAATAATGTATAGTATAATAAAGTTACCTTGAGAAACTATGGAGTCGGAATTTTAATTAAGATAAATTACAGGAGTCTCGCAGATACAAAGATATTTACATGATAAACGTGCGTGGAAATCTTTTAATAGGATGGTCCGGGGCTTAAAACCTATGTGAGCTGGCTCAAGTGACCACTCTACACAATGCAACGTTCAACAATTCCATCGTAAAAACAGTAACATATAAAATTTTTAAAATGTGGTATATATGTTCCAAATCTAGAAACTTTTATATATTTGAAGAGACTATGCTAGAGACATCTGTAGTTCTTCTCATAAAATAGTATACATAGATTTCGTAGCTGATAATGATAATTCCATATTTTTAAAGTGGAGTATTAAGAAATGTTCTTTTTAATGTATATAAATGATATTATTCCGGATTATTTAACATATACACTAAGATACACCTAAAAATAAATATTTTAATAAATATTTAACGAAATTTTAAATTTGAATTATATTTTTTTACTGATACATTCTTTGAAAAGCACAATTGTATTCGTATTGCCAGCTTCAATGCTGAGACAAATACTTTACACATGTATATAAATTATAGAATTATATATTTGCTTTATTGATTGAATGACACAGATATTAATTTTAATGTACTTACTATACAAATGAAATTTTGTATTATATGTTATACTTGCTGTGCCCGCGCGGCTTCGCACGCGTAGATTTTTAGTACACTGTTTGAATCGTCATAGAACTTTCGCGAACCTACTAGAACATTCTCCTTCCAGAACTTTCAAGAAATTTATTGAATGTACAGGAACCTTCTAGACACACCGACACATTCCGCCACTATAGAACTTTCGGGAATTTTCTAACACCTTCTCCTTCCAGAACTTTCTAGAGCAGGTTTTTCCGGAACCCTCTAGACTCACGGACACAGTCGGCGCGCCTTTTTTGAAGCAATCTGAAGCATTTGCAGCATTCTCATAATAAAACAATGTGCTAGAAAGCACATTTTCGTCACCCACTCCCACCCACGCACAGCCACCCTCACCAAAATCGCATATTTTCGATGTGACACCAAGGGCTATCCACCACCAAAACCATCGGTGGGTGGTTGTGTCTGGATGTGGTAGTTAGCTGGGTTGGCGGGTAGGGAAACACGGGTTTCTTTATATATATATATATTGATTAACTAGTTTAAAGAAGAAAAGTTGTTGTAATAATATGAACACAAAATGTGAATAAATAAAATTATCACCGGATCACGGCAGTAACAAATAAGTGAATCGCAAAGTCAATCAACACGAATTTAATTGGAGCACAATTTTTTAATTCACAATATTTCGCATTTAATCACTCGTTTGTGGACACTTTATTCTTGTCTTTTCAGAGTATTCGCTCGTCTGTGGTCTCACTTGTTCACTGTTGAATAGTAGGTACTCTCTTAATTTATTGTCGATGGTTGCACTCGCTAGCCACACTGAATGGTTGCTCTATCTGCGTAATCGCTGAAACGTCACAACAAGAGTTGTGTGTTCGGCGCGATGCCGTCGTGTTCTCTATGTTCTCTGTAATACCCGATGTTCTCTATGTTTCCGGAATAGTGAAGTTATTATGAATTCTACTAGTATGTTTGGAAGACTTCGATTATGTATAGTTCCTATTGTTTTTGATAATATTAATAAATTGACTTTTTAAATCCTTTACATTAAGTTGATTATGGAAAAATCTTAGATGTGAAAGTTAACATTTCATCCAATTGAGTTGAAAATATGCAGATCGTTTTGATGTCAATGAAAATGAATTTGGAGTCACACATACCACAAAAAAATTATCTCAGATGTTTGGGCAAGTATCTACATTCTACTACTACTCGAAAATTATTTAAATCATGGACACTTTAGAATTTTCCATTTGATTTAAAATTGCTACAAAACAAAAGCTGGCTGTTATTCTGTAAAATAATTTATATAATAATAATTTTTATTTTATAAAGGACTAGCTATTCATACCCGGCATTGCACGGGTTATTATGGGTTAAGTTAAAATACGTTTGCGGGGAGGGGGGGGGGAAACAAAGATTCAATTATTTTGTAAAGCCTCTAATAAAAACAATGTTTCCTATTAATCTAGGCTGGGATGGATGGAATGTACAGGGGAAAATGTGACCTATGCTTACCGCCAGGCTCTAAAGAATATATACGCAAAATTTGGATCATACCAGGCGAACGGTACAGATATGTATGGAAATGTATCAGGGGGAGGGGGGTAAAATGGGAGTGAATTTATCCGCCGGGCTCTAAAGAATAAGCATACAAAATTCGGATTAGATCGGTCGAACTGTACATATTTCCATGGAAAATATATCAGAAGAGGGGGAGGTGAGAAATGTTAACCACCGTGCCCCAAATGTGTGTAGATCGGTAGAACGGTACAGATTTACTTGCAAAATATATCAGGGCCGGGATAAAGGGGGAGAGGTTAAAAGTCACCTTGTTACTTACACACCAATTACCAAAGAATAAATATGTAAAATTTGAGTCAAATCGGTCGAACAGCACTGATATGTATTGAAACTATATCAGGGGTTGGAGAAGGAGTAAAGACGGAGGGGAGAAAATTCACTTACGTTACCCGCCGGGTTATAAAGAATAAGTATGCAAAATTTGGGTCAGATCAGTCAAACAGTGTAGATTTTTATAGAAAGTGTATCAGGGGGAGGAAAAGGGGCAAAAGAGAGGAGGGAAATGTCATCTATGTTACCCACCGGGACCTTATGAATGAGTATGCAAAATTTGGGTCGGATCGGTAAAACGGTGTAGATTTGTATAGAGAACAGACAGACAGACATTTTGATTAATAGGTATAGATTTATAATGAAAACTATGTTTTTATGGGTTCATTTTTCGTAAAATATTGAACCGATAAGTGTTAGAAATATGGAGTATTTTACATAAGGAAAGTTTCTGAAATTTCACTCGACAGAAAAAAACAAGTGTCTTGCATTACGTAATTTATACTAGAAATGCAAATACCTGGCTGATCCCCTGTTTGGCGAATTCACCATCCGCGTACTTCCTTTGCGCCGGTGTCAGTCAGAAACTTCCCAAGGAAAAGTTTCTCCTCTCCTCGCTGTTCCAGCGCGTGAGACGGGGGCCGGCCGAGCGAGAAGCCCGACTGTTCCGGGGGGCCGCGCACTCCACCTGAGAGGAATCCTCCCGCGTGCATATCCCGCTCGTGTTGCCGAGTCAAATTCAATAAAACTGCATCCCTTTGAGGAAACGTGTAAATATTTTGACAATTTTTGAACGGGTCGGTAGTCGCTGAGAGTAATATCCAAAGTGATAACTCTAAAAAATTTTCAATTCATTATCGAAAATTTTCTTGATGTTGAAAATTCTTTAAGTAATTTATTTATTTTTTCGTCCTTAAGGCTTTTACATGGAAGAATTATTGATTTTCAAACAAAACATAATACAATAACTTAAATATGTTAAGAAATTAACCCATAAAAACATAGTTTTTGTTATACATCCTTTATATTCGTGGTCTTCGTTTCCATTTTATTCTATTTTGACTTTCATATGACGCTTATATGTTGACAATACTCTATATGACTTCCAACACTTATTAGAGATGTGACACTTTTGTTTTCTTTACTAAGTTATTCATTTGAATCAAATTGATACTAAATTAAATTGAAGATCTATTCATATTCTTCCATACTTATTTTACTAGCTTCTTTTTCGTTATTCACAAAATTCATCTCTGCAAATTCTTCAATTAAAGTATCCTCGCTCAAATTTTTTTTTTCCGTTTTCTGAAAATATTTCAACCTTCTATCACTTATTCCGTCCTCGTTCATTACAAGGACAACGTAATAAGGCCAAGTATTTATTATGTGCATGGTCATCAGTATTATTGATTTTCGGATATATTATAACAATATTTGTTTACATATCTCATACAATATAAGAAGTATTGCGTCCAACTCCAAATACTTCAGTTATCGATATTTCTCGTAAAGAATACTGATTGTATCATTGTTCGAATCTTGAGATTTTTTATGGTATATTGATTTTTGCTTTTTGATTGTATAGTCAATAAAAAGCTGAAATTTCTTCGTCTAAATGTCGTATTTTAAGAGAAAATTTGTACATATTTATATATACATTTGTACAATTGGCATGGTGTATCATATATTGAGGTTTGTTCTTTAACCATCTTTAAAAATAAAGTAAAATAATAATTTATATTAATTAAGGCTACAGCGAAGTTACGATGAAATAGATACATATGATACAAGTATGAAAACAAAATAAAAAATCTATTCACACCAAAGAAAAAATATGAAATAATTAATCTTGTGAAACAAATATACGCATCGTGTTATATTTAATACATCATTAATCAGGAAAATCGTTTCTTCAGTATTTGCACCATTGTATTAATTTTTTTTCTCATTGGCATTTTGATACGATGGAAGTTTTTACAGAATAACAACCAGCTTTTGTTTTGTAGCAATCTTAAATAAAGAGATAAGTTCTTAATTTGACATAAGTATCCATGATTTATATATAATTTAAGAATAGTATCAGAAAGTAGGTACTTGCCTGAACATCTGAAATAAATTTGCATTTTTTTTGTATACGTATGTGTATGTGTAATCGCAAGTCTAAGTAAGATGCATTGTCATTAACACCAAGTCGATGTGCAAAATTTCAGTTTAATGGGATGACGGAAAGTGTATTAATTTTCGCTTTTCATTCACCAAGATATTCCCACAAGAAATCAAAACCGGCGGTGAAATTAATTTAAAGGATTTAAAAAATGAAAAAAAGTAAAAATCGATAAATGCAGTGCAAGAAAGAGAAATCATTAGATATATAATACAAAAATTTAAGAGATAAATTAAAAAATGGAACAGACAAGGCAAATAAAATATAATATGTCATAATGTCAAAAATTAGTTAATAAGCTGTCTAAACTAAATATTGTACGATAAATGTATGAACATACTACACTTTTTCATAAAAATCAAATCAGTTACTAATGGGAAGAAAAAACATATTTTTTAAAGGCGAAATGCAAATGTCTAATTATCTCAAAATGACTTGAATGTTAGTTAACAACTTCTTGCCATGGGGTCTTCAATATATCAATAATACCAAACAAATCCACAGAATTTAATTCGTTACCAACTTTATGCAATCTGTGCATACGTATGTTCTAAAAATAGAGCGAGAAGAATTTCTATGAAATGGAGCACGCCATAACGGCAGGGTATACGATACTTAATCATGTTCACCAAACCTGGGCAATTCACAATCCCCTTTATTATTTTAAATAAAAATAGATAAATATTTCTTCTGTTTGTTAAATTAAGTAATTGCATTAAATAATTGTAGTCGTTGTGTGGCTAATCTATCACACAACTTGTTTGACTGGAGTCAGTAATATTATCATAATAACAAAACGCTGCTCGATTGACCTACCTCAATTAATTTGTCGACAAGATGCTTTTATAGCACGGTTTTGGGTTAAAAACTTATCTTGCACAGCACGAATGTTGAAATGTGGCTATAAGTATATAGTTTCGATATGGTCACAAACAAAGCTTAATTTAAAACGTCTTTTCCTTTGATCAAATCAGACATTGAAAATAACATGTTCTGGTTAGCCTTTTTAATAATAATAAATAACCGTATAAGCACTAGAAAACGAAAAATAAGGCATAGAGAGTGGGAGATGTTTTTGTATTGTGCAAGATTTAACTAATAACGATGTACCGACCTATAAAATATTTGGTCCAGGTAGTGAGAAAGTGAAATATTCGTGGTTTGGAAGGGAAGTAAGAATTATTCTGCAGGGTCCTAAAAAAACTATAAAAAATTTGGAAGACATGGATTTGAATACAATAAACACATGTTTATCTAGAGGAAGCGAAGAAGGAATGCTAGTATTTTTTTATAAAGGCTAAACATGCGAAATTTGGTAAGAATATTTTACAATGTGATCATAATGTAAATATCGGGAATGTGGGTGAAGTGACTAGAAGGAAAAATGACGATCTTTTACGCAGGGTCCTAAAGAGTCTGCAAAGCTCTGACGTAATTGTTGCTCTAGTGGTTAAGATACTTGCCTAGTGATCATGTAGTCGAGGGCTCGAGCCTTATTCTAAACCAGCAAGTTAGTTCTATCTTTCATGGAACAAGCGTTTAGCTTAGTTTTAAAAAAGTAAAAATATTTATGTAACACGATTCCGTGTGCGGTTATGTATTTTTTAAGTAAAAATAAATATATTTATATTTTGTTACAAGAGAAAATAAAAGGACTACGGGGAATAAAAAGATGCATGTTTTGTTTTACACGCATCGGATGCAGATATGTTAAGGCAATTTTAAAATCGACGAACACTACGAGTAAGTATACTCTCCCGACGTAGCTTACCGGGAATGTCTGGAAGTAACGATAGGGTAGGGTCAGAAGTTATAAAATAATCGCTGAATAAATAAATGCATGCACCTATCCCAGTCCCCGTCTCTTCCCGGACCATCCCGCGCAGGTTCCAAGTTTAGGTCTCCCGGGGGCACTGCAGCGGCACAACAATCTATTTAAATTTCTATTTCTTATTTGCGCCCCTCGCTATAGCAAAAATGCTGCACATTTCAGTATCAAACAACGAGTTTTGTTTCGCAGTTTCACGATATAAACAAATTTTTAATCTGAGTTTTTTATTTAATGTGTTAATTATTCATTACTCACTACATCTTTTGTTAATGTAACTAGACTGTATCATTTATAATATAAACTTAAATACAATAACTAAATAAAGAGATCCATAAACTGTCTTACAAATTGTCGTGTACAGTGAAATAGTTCAAATTATAAAAGTTAAAAATCTAATTAATACCAAAAAAAATGTTTCAAAACGTGAATGAAAAAAATAAAGTTAGAAAAATAAAAACTAATTACATCGTCAACTTAGATTCCACCAATTCCACATCTCATCATCATCAAGGCATACTCATCGCCATTTTATTTTATGGACGCCTTCAATTATGTCAATTATTCTTTTATACTCGCTTGTCCACACGTTTTTTTAATATTTAAATTTCAGTTATGTATGTTAAGATATATATGTCTTATACACGTATTGAGAATATAGTCAATTCAAATTATCTGTACATTTCTGCCACAGGGATAAAATATGTTGCTCACTTTTATATTGCCACGAGATGTAAGAAACCAAAAGATGTTGCGCTCTGTCAAAACCTCACGAAATTTATCACTCGGTTATACTGACAATAATATTTTGGAACACTCTGGAATTGTCTAGGGTCTCTCGTAATCTCTGGAATACTCCGAAAGTCTCTTGAAATGACTAGGCAATTACTGTAAAATCTCGAATGCGTTAACCAATAAATATAAGGGCGTCAGGCAATGAGGGATCAATCTAAGTGACGTTTAACCAGAGTTATATTAGCTACGGAGGTAGAAGTGTGGCTATCCTCTTGTATATTCCTGCGATAGTAAATAAAAAAAGTACCTGCTAGCGGGCGAGAAGCTTTTCTACGTTCGAAAATTGGACAGAATATTTGAGAAAGTAATCGATGCAATAGAATCAGTTGTGACAAGATTTAATTAGTGCACATTAATAAATAGTGTAAAAATAAGTATGTGGAATATTCTTGAAACATTAAGTTTAAATATTACTATAAATTTAAGAACCGTACTCCGATTAAACTAGTTTCCAGTGAATTTTTGCGTAATAAATAAAAGTCTACGTTTAAGTATTTTGTTTGCCTCCCACAGCCATGTGCTGTGACCAATATTCTTTGTACGCGTTTATTCAAGATGAATGAATTCCACAAAATAGTTGGCACGAAGCGTCTGTAAGAAATTATAAATACTATCTGGTCGCGCAAATATTTATATACTTTACAATTTATATTCGAACGCCTGCTCACGGGAGAGATAGGCAAACTCTTTGCCTGGTACATACTCTGATGCGTCGGCCGACCAGAGCCGAACTCAGTTCAAATTTGATGGCCGCCGCCGCTTGCAACGTTAAACAACTGTCATTACGCCCACTCCTGTTCACACAGCGATCTTGTTTACGATCGATCTTGACTCGCCGCTTCTCGGATTCATTCGTGATAGTGAATTATCTGCAGGGTGGAGACGGCAAACATCATTGAGACAATCCATAACAGAGTGCCGAGTTTCCGCAAATCGGAGGACCCGAAGGCAAGTTTTGCATCATCCTTTCTATGTGCGGGCCTTTTCGCATTATACTGGACAGCTAACTTGCCTTGGAAGTCTCCGTATAGCCAAACTATTCCAGCGTACTAATTCATACCTTCCGCCGATCCATATATTTAATATATTTAGTCGATTATAAATACTAAGTTTACTATTTCTTTAGAAAAACCACTTTGTCTACAGCAGGTAGTTGGGTGATTGTCAAATACAGGAATATCTATTTATTTCGGAAATATTGTCAGATAAAATAATCAAGTTCGAATAGGGAAATGCATGTTCGCCTCGTAACCGACGGAGAGACAATCCAAAAAAAAATGTTTAGATTTTCGTGGTCGGTTTTATCGTACCCTTCTTACTCTTAACCAGGTCACTGAAAAATGCAGCGAATGGGAAAACTTTTCGAAATGATTCAAGAGTTCGTGACTTTATCTGAAAAATCTGCTAACTACTGCGGGGAAGTAATTAATAGATTGCCAACTTAACAAGTAACTCTAAATAATTAATTTGTTTGTAACTAATATTGAATAAGATTTTCATTTACAAAAGTAAAACGTTACTTTTTGTTAACATAGGTAAATACGTTGTATTATGATTTAACATATTATTTTCAAAAGAGATTGGAATTTCATTGTGTGGAAAAAATTAAATCGAAACGGAAACCGATTAAATTTATGTTATAATAATATAATTGAATCAATGTTATAATACATTTTTTAATCATAAATATTATTATTGTAATTAAATTTACGCGAACTTTAAATTAATTTTTTAATTATCATGCCAATAAAATTGCTCTCTGAGCAAAATATATATTATTTTATTTTTATATTATTTTATTTTATTTTGGGAAACATAAAGTACAATTTAAAAAAAATTTATATTATAACAAAAAAAATATTCATCAGTGAAGTTTCCTCGAAGCTGGTAAAAAAAAAACTAAATAAAAAACAATGATAATGATCTGTTTCATAAGAAAATCATGTGTTAAAATTATATTCCAGAATGTGATGTCTCCTCCACATTTTTCCTCTAAATTGTGCCATTTGCTCCATAAATATAAAATTTAAAATACGAACAATTATTGAAAGGTGAATAAATTATTTAAAAGTTTGAGAATATGAAAAAGTAGGTAAAGGAATATAATAAAGTGGGATTTATTTATTTAAATATTATGTGTTCTAACAACGTAAAACATTTTTTCTAAGAAAAAATTCTCCTCTTAACCATGTAACAAAAATAGTATTGGATGATTTATAAAGTGTCATTTTCATAAAAATTTCACTTCAAATGTGCTTCAATAAAATATATAAATTTTTTATTTTTTTATTATTTGTTTTAATCTACTTATATTCATTAATTACACCTACTTTAATAATATAATTTTTGTACGAAATTTCAGCTCGATTGGACATTGGAAACCGAGTGAAATATCGATTATAAAATTCCGTCAAGACCAAGAGGTGAAACTAATAAAGCGTGGTAAAAAAACGTTGTAGTATAAGTTAATTTTAATCAGAACATTAACACCATCGGTTAAAAACATTATGTTGTAAATAAACCTTTATCGAAGGGAGTCTTTGTCTAACACAATCTGATAAAATTCCGAATAAACCAAGGATAAGGTCCTTCGATTCAGCTGAACTCTTAGTCAATAGGTACTAACAAGCTATTCATCTGGTCAGTGCTGGTCGATAGTTTTATTGTTTTCGCAGTGCAGTGGTGGCCACGGAGCGCCGCGGCCGGCAAGGATGGATATAGAGAAGTGCCGCTCACAGAGAAATAACGCCATTGTTCTAATGCGGTCCGCGCTCTTTCATTGGAACGCTAGAACAAATAAGCAGACAGGTTTACTAGCGGGGATATATAAGTAAAATGCAATTCTAATTAATTGAATCTGAAAGATTTTTAAGAGTTATCGATTTAAACAAATGCGACTAGCTTAAAGGCTTTCAATATTAACAATGTCGTAGAAACTATGTACCAATACACAAAATTCACAAATGATAGTATTGGTGTAGCGGTCATGACGCTCGCCTAATGATCACGTTCGACCCCCATTCTAGGACCCCAGAAAGTTACTCCCATTTTCATAGCGCAATATATATATATACTAGCAGGAAGGCTACTGCTAGGCAGATTGCTTACTGCTAGGCCCTGCGGGCGGCTACGTCAGCCGTTTCGCGGCCAATTGTATCTGGCGAATTTCGATTTTTGCTATTGTGGCCGCTTCGTGGCCAATGATAGCCACTGCGCGGCCAATTGTGTTTGCTGTGCAGCAAACACAATTGTTTACCTATGCCTACGTCAGCCGCTTCGCGGCTAATTGTATCTGGTAAATTTCCATTTTTGCTATTGTGGCCGCCGCGCGGCCTATTGCGTTTGCTGCACAGCAAACACAATTGGCCGTGAGTCCTAAAGGATAAGTTTCCAAATTATAAGTATTTTAATTCCAACTGATAAGATTCCAAATTTTGATCTGTCAAACTGTACAGATTTACATCAAAAATATGTCAGGGGGAGAGAAAGGGGTATGAAAATAGGCGGGAAATGTTGCCTATGTTACCCGCCGGGTCCCAAAGCATAAGTTTGCAAAATTTGAATCGAATCGGACAAACAGTGTGGATTTGAATAGAGAACAGACAGACAGACAGACATTGAGTTTTATAGGTATACATCTCCTTGATAGAGAAAGTACAAAAAATATCAAGATATATATTATAGATGTCTCACAGAGATGAAGCCATTTTTTTATAAGGGAATGTAGGTATGGAAGTCTTTTTGGATATTCAGAAGGCTTATGATCTATCATACGGCTGGCTTAAGTGATTACTTTACACGGTGTAACGTTCAAAAATCCACCCATGATAGACTACCACATCTATCATATTTTTGTATATGTACACCTACTTTCTCACATAAAAACAGTGGCTTCGTCTCTGTGAGACATATATAATATATATATCTTGATTAATGATGTTCCCCTGGAGGTAAAATCCATTGAAAAAATTATATTTTGGAGCGGACGAAAGAAAGTAGGTGAATGAATAAGTGAAGAAAAAAAGAAGTGGCGATCTCTGTATCATGAGAGACGAAAGATATGAAGTAAGATAAAAGACAAATTATAGCATTGGGAATGATTCAAGGAAAACACTGTACAGGAAGAAACGCATCTTCTTGAAGAAATTTCATGGAATCACCATTCCACATAACAGACGTTGTTCACAGAAATTCTTGTAGCGGCGATATTTTTCAAACTCCATAGACTAATAGTACCTACTACAATGGTTAGAAAATTAATAATTTACCTACCTCGGGATGGTTCACGCTGGTTTTGATCATTAGTCAACATGGTTAAAATCAATTAGTTATTTGTATACGTACAATCAATAATAAATCAAAGGAATCGATTAAATACTTAAGTAACTCAAAACATTTTTACGTGTAATAAATTTATTGGTGGTTAATAATCCAAATAGAATATTAAATAACAAACGTAAAAAACACTAAAAATAAGTAAAATAAACGTGTAATTGTGAAAAAATTGAATTAGTTAATGAATACGTATATCTTGGTATTACCATAGATACATTTTTCAAATGGGATATTCAGGTAAATAAGGTATGTAAGAGGTTGAGAACTGTATTGGGATGTATGCACAAGATTAAATACTATGTTCCGATACAGACTATGAAAACTATATATCAATCTTTAGCGGAATCGGTAATAAGGTATGGAATAACTAGCTGGGGTCTAACTTGCAAAACTAATATTAGAAAAATTCAAAATATTCAAAATTCGGCTATAAAATTAATAAATAAAGAAAGTGCTACTAAAGATATACAGGAACTCTTCAAGAAACAAGGATCTATGCCAATTAATGCTATCTTGTGGTACAAACTAATTACACGATATCATGAAGATGGGACATATAAGCATAGATTGATTCATAAACATAGTACCAGATTTACGGTTAAAGAAGGACTACGAATACCGAAGGTCATAAATAAATATGGACAAAGAACATTAAAATATGTCATACCAAAAATATTAAATAAAATCCCATGTCGTGTCAAAATGGATATTAATAAAAAAGGGCAAAATACAGAATTAATGAATATGTTATTAAATAAAAGAGACTTATTTTGATTTTGGTAATATTTGTATTTTTTCTTGTATTGTTGTATAGTATTGTTGATTTGTATTTGAGTTTATAAGATCTATTGTATCTATAAGAAACTGCTTTACAAAACAAAAATTTTCAAAAATGTGAAACTATTTTATGAACACCTATTTAGGAAAAGCGAAGAAACTTTGGGTTGAAATTAAATACAAAACGTATTTTTTCTTTCTCAAAATAGGGCCGAGTCCCAAAGCTCATGAATATCTCGTTAAACGCGGTTTCCTTCCTTTTCCGTGTCTATCCCCTCCTTTTGACAGTTTCTCAGCTTCTTTTAATACGGTTAGTCAAACAAACTTTATTTGTAAATATTTTTGTTACCCTTTAGTTTTCTAAAGTTCACAAATTTGTTGGGTATTGTATTATGTATTTTCTTGACTTTCGCGTGGAAGTTAGGTAAATGTCTTTATATTTACCATCCTGCTGGTAAAACGATACCATTTGGGCTTTAGTGAAGATAATTTTTAATGTAATTAATTAAAATCTACTGTTTTCAGCACTTATATGTAGAAATATCAACATGTTTCCTTATAAATTTGTTTTCGTATTAGTACTTAATTATAACTCATTTCCGATATATATATTTTTTTATATTTTGACTGTCTATACTTCGGTTTTAGATTTTTAATTTGGTAATATACATAGTATCCCGATGAAGGGGTCATTGGCGCTGAAACATGTTGATACTTTCAATATATAAGTAGTGAAAACAAAGTATACTTTCATTAATTATATTAATAATGTCACTACGAAATTTTTTGCTCTTTTTGAAGAAATAATTTTTAATTTTTTTTATTAAATATACCCGAATGACTTCTCCTATAAGTGTCGTAATCAACATAAAGGTATGATATTTTATGATTATTTAGTATTACATAATTTTTTTCTATAGTATTGTAACGAGATGCTAAAAAGAATTTACGCACTGTCCAAACCCCTGGTAATACGTCACTTATCACAAGACTATCGAAGAATCGAGAATGGCCCATAACAATCTAGAGTGTTCCACATCCTTCGGGAAACTTCTATAAACATCAAGAAATGCCTGGTACAACAGGAAAACAAGGGCAAAACAAAACCAGGACCTTCTTCTAAACACTAGAATAATCTAGAAAGTAAGAAAATATCAGCATTTTTGGGTATAAATACGGCGCCGACCGCGGCGCAAGAGTAATCGTGTTGACAGTTCATTAGATGAGAAATCGGTCGCGAAGAATGCGCAAGACGACACCCAGTGTGGCCACTCGTGAAGAAATCCAAAGCGATAAATAAAGCTAATAATCGAGCGAAGTACCTAATTGGCGAAATGAATAAATGTGATTAGAGAACTGGATGGAATATTTGGTGAATGTTAAAAACGCGTTACCCAGCGATAATAAAGTATACATTTACGAGTGAATATAAAAAAAACGTTATGATTAATTCGTTATTAAGTGACTATGTACATTGAATAGTTAATTAATCATTAATAAAGAAATCGCTTATTGATTTCCATTGTTTTCATTAATTTTTCCCGCAACCACGACACGTGATAGTTTATTTTTCTATAGTATTGTTTACGACAAGTATTATGTATAGCATTTAAGATTGCGAATGTAATATTTACATTTAAAATATAAACGAATCCTAGCAATATTTTCTTATATGATTCAAAATGTTTAATGTTAATATTATAATACTACAACTAGCAGTTAAGCAATTGCTTGCTACTTGGTCCTGCAGGCGGATGTACTGGTCGCTGCGAGGCCGTAACTGGCCGCCGCGCGGTTATTAGTGCCCACTACGTAGCCATTGGTGTTTGCAAATGGCTATTAGCTGTACAAACTGCTGCGCGGTCGATATTGGCCACTGCTCGGCTATCAGTGCTATTAACTATCGCCCATTGCCTGCCGCTTTTCATACGATTTGGTTATTTATTGAAACTGGTAATATATATGATACGTTACCGTATATGCGTTCAAGTTAGGCACATTTCTAATTAAACGTATATTCTAACTTAGAATATACGTTAAGTTAGAATTAAACGTCAGAAATACAATTGCATGAAGAAAATAAAAAAATATTTTTGTAAAAATATTAAATCTCGCCTTAAAGTGGCTCGAATAATAATGTATATTTATTTATATAATATTTCTATACGTTAAATAATATTTTAATGTATTTTAAAATAATATATAAGTACGCCTCGTTTCTTAAAAAATAAATTGTTTGATTTTTGATGCTGGCAATGGAAAAACCACGCGTTTCTCAATGCACATTTAGCACGATCATAATACAGATGATCCGCCACCGAAGATGGTTCTAAGACACATTTGCAATAAATTGTAAAAATGAACCTACAGACAAACGTCTTTTTAATCGTTTTGTGGGACTAAAAATTATAAAATGTAAAGAAAATAAATAGAAAAAAAAAATATATATATATATATATATATTCTAATCTAAAAATTATACGTCAAAAAAATAATAAGTATTTATAATGAAATTGACGTAAGAAAATAAAAATATCGATGTATCACACTTTAAAGTGACTCGAATGTTAAATAATGTATGCATAACATTTCTACACATTAAATAATATCTGAATGTATTTCAAAATAATTTGAAAACATCGTTTTTATAATTTGAATATACAATTTGACTAATTTTTAAAGCTGGCAATGGAAAAAATGGGAAATGCAACGCGTTACTCAATGCGTATGTAGCGCATAAAATATGTAGATATTCTAATTTGAATTTCGTGCATTTTTGCCAGAAATGTGGGAACATCAACTCAATCAATTGCGTTGAATTTTCTCACGCTGTCGATGTGAAGTAATTTCTTTTAATCAGTCTTTATCCAGGTGAGATTAATTGTTTATGTTGACCCAATATATCACGGTGAATGTACGCATACCAAATTGTAACAACCAATACATCAAACAATGTGTTCCCAGTCGTTCACAGCTGATACATCTGTCCCCGGTAACTGTTGCAACCAGATTCCCCTCAGACGACTCCGGCACGGTATTGCTGAAGGGGTGCAACGGATCATTTATCACCCCCAACTCTCACCGCAAACCTTGCCAACCCTCTATCCCGGAGGGCGGGGACAGCTACCGTGTCTGGACAAGTGCTGATAATAATAATGTAATGTCGAAACTACACAAAAAAGACAAAGAAATTATAAATTATGATACTTTTATACAACAACATGTTCTGAATAGCATTGGGCTTTTAAAAAATGCGTATTTTTATAGTTCTGATTTATTATAAAATATTGAATACACTTTAATCATTATTTAAAATACGCAATAATGTACATCTACAGGGTTTATTTACTCAAAATCCAATCGTACTGATTAATCAGTGAAACATTTTTTTTATTAATGGTTCACAACCAATGTGAAATGTTATAATGACAATACAACAATTTTAGGCGATCTTCACCAATTAAATGCAAAAAAACTAACAAGAGGATACAAAGTAAAGTATTGCATATAACAGACATTGATCTTTTATTTACTTTATGATCTAAAAATTCAAATAAAGCATAGAAAAAAAAACAAATTAAAGAAATACATAATGCTCATAAATTATTTTTATGAGTAATTTGGACAATTTGCCGCTGTTTTTTTAACCAGTTATATGAAATATAATATAAAATGTGTGAAATATTGATGCGTTTGGTTAAGCTATAATATTTCAACCGAGAGATTAAGCCCCCGATCTTAGGGAAAACTAGCAAGTACAGCATAAAAGTATATTCTAACTATTAAAGAATGCTTATTTAATATTAACATTAGAACTTTTCGTATATTAATTTGTTCAGAAGAGTTTGAAGCACGAGTATACATAAAAAAGAAATTAAATTAAATATGATAAAATATTCAAGAACACATTCTTATTGTGACGTTGCAATTTTTCAGAACAAAGTTCTGTGTGTGAAGTTTAAAACACGACAAAATATTTGGTCGCTATAGCGTAATTGGTTAACGCGCCTGCCCCGGATAGGAGGAGATCCGTGGTTCGAATTCCGGTAGCAGCCAAATATTTTTTCCTTGATTTAATTTTTCTGTATATCTATCTAATTGATTAATAAATTTGGTTTTTAATGAAATAATAATTTGGAAACAAGAACTTAAATAACATAGTTTTTCCTAAAAAAATTACGATTAAAAATTCTTAGTTTTTAGCGGTATTCATTAATAAAACAACTTAAATTAATTACAATTTTCGGGAGCGATGTCGCCTTTTTAGGAGTATATTTCTTGTACTGAAGAAGGGAACATCGTACACTCTCTTAATCAGGATAATTTTGAATGAGAATTAATTTGTATTAAAAATTAATTAGTGTTTATTATATATTTCATATTATTTTTTAGTATATAAGCGCGTATATTATTTTACTTATAAGTGGGTTACTCTTACAATTATGTGGTCTCACCGCGGGGATTGTCAGAGATGATGGAGCGCCATACTTAACACATAACCCTCGCCAATGATTTAAAGGTGAAGGTACGCTTTAAAAGCGTAATTTGCAGTACAAATTACACTTAAGGCGTACCTCATCCTTTAAATTATTTAAATATTGGCTCTGCATTTGAGCCTGTGCCTCTTTTATAAGACAAGCGTTTCACTTAGTTTAAAAATAGTAAAGATATCGACGTGACACTAGTTCTGTTCACGTAACTTAATTTTTTTATCGAAGATCAAATAATTAATTAAGCGATTTTATAAATATACTACCCATGTCAAAAATTGCTAATTCAATCCACTACGTACGAGTAAATAATCTCGTGAAAAATTGCAAGTGTTTCGTTCTTTTAAAGATATCGAATAATTGTTGCGGACTAGAGAAAAGTAGCCCGTAATGCCTCGGGTCGCTCCCGGCGGCCCAGATTACGCCGCTCTCAAGAATCAACCTGTAACACTTCGCGGCAATTTTCTCTCCTCTCCCGTTAGAAAAACGCGAGAAAACTCGGGAAGAAAAAAAACAACGAACAGCTGTTATCTGGTTCACACTGATTCATACCGACCCACCCTCCCCCACCCCCGCCGGCAGTGGTTACGACCAAGGGATGTTTTTATGGGTCTTTGCAGAAACAGAATATTAATAGAATATTTTTATTTTTTAGTTTGCAAAAGGTAATGATATTTTTTTTATAAAATCTAATATGTGGATAGGTACTGACTGATATTTTATAAAAATTAATTTGCAGGTGAGTAGGACCTGATAGTTTTTATTTTATTTAAGAAGATGACATTTTGAAACATGAATAGGTCAACGTGGAAGATAAAGTAAAAAAAATGGGCTTTAATATATTACTATACTGGAGACTTTACACTCTTGGACACCAGCAGGAGGATATCAGAAGCAATAAAGTGAACAAGTACAACAAAGGGAATAAGAAATCTATTTTCAAAAATGAATATTCGAAGAAGGTTGAAGAAGAAATAGAAAAAATATTTTATTTTTGACTTAAATTAAATTCTTCTATTCTATATAAACTATTCTATATCCGAAAATATAGAATAAATCGGTTGTAGTAAAATTAAAATCTATTTTTTGCAGATTATATTCGAAGGAATGCGTACATCAATATGTATGTACCAGGGGCGTGCAGTGGGAACAAGAAGCATGAATTTTTCCTGAGCATATATTTTGAAAAGAATCCGAAATAAGAGATATATCTCGGAATATTCAAATCACACTAATTAACATATTATTCAGATATTAATATTTCATAATATTCTGCCAGATAATATTGAATTTTAATAATTTTTTCCTCAAATATACGGTAAGATAAATGTCATGCATCTTGTTCCCACTGCACGCGCCTGATAGTACCAACATAAAAAAATGTGGTAGTTAATTAATTAATAATATTCACAATATTCTAGCGATTAAAACCTCGTATATCAGAATGGCCAAAAATGTTTTAAATAAATTACTTACGCTGGATATTTGTTTTTATTCACTACTTAGACGTAAAAATAGTGAATTGAATGGCATTTACGGATTACCTCCGCTGAATGCAAAAAAGTCTCGTCTTAATATCGGAATTAAATATTCATTTCTCTTTTCTAAAATCCACAGCACAGGTTTTTACGTACTTAATTAATTTCATTATATTTCTTTTAATACGTCACTTTAATATGAATAGGTTTAAAACATCTGGATAACCGAAAGATGGTATGTTTGCTTTGGTCCCGCCAGCACCGCGCTAATATTGGAGAAATTCTTCCCTCCTTTTTTATCGGAAACTCTGTAGCACTCCGGTAGCGTTCTTTTTGCAGTTTCTCGCAGCGGCTGTAACCAAGGTCGTCTTTTGCTATTTTTCGTGATACAAATTTCTTAAATACTTTCATAAATTTTTAAAAGAGATAATAAAAAACCTAATGGTTTAAATGAAAATTTTTGTTTTTAACTTGATATTAATAAATAATTAAAATATATTTTTACGGTACGGTGAAAAGAGGTTGTGTGAATGCTATTATGTCAAAGAATGGAAAGATGCTTAGAAACGAAAATGAAATAAAAGATAGATGGAAGGAATTTCTTGAAGAAATGTATGAGAGTAATGGGAATGTGAGTGAGGAGTCCAATGGATTTATGAATAGTGACGGCAGTGTGAATGAAATAACTGTGGAAGAAATTAAAAGACCATTGAAGCACATGAAGAATGGCAAGGCTGTGGGTTATGACAATGTTGCTGCCGAGTACATTAAGGGTGGTGGTCCAGTAATACTCACGTGGCTTCATAGACTCTTTAACCAATGTTTAGAGGGCAGCTACACTCCTAAGGATTGGAGAAGAGCTGTTATCATGCCTCTATACAAAGGAAAAGGGTCGCGAATGGACTGCGCGAACTATCGGGCCATTAGCCTCTTGAGCTCTGTTGGCAAACTGTATGCGAGAATTTTGATAGAAAGAGTGAGGTTGACAACGAAAGAAAAAGTGTGGGATGTACAAGGAGCCTTCATGAATGGAAGAGGATGCATGGACCAGATTTTCTCACTGCGCCAGATGACGGAAAAGTTTTTGACAAAGAACCAAAAACTTTTTTGTGCCTTTGTGGATCTCCAAAAAGCGTATGACAGAGTGATAAGACGAAAGTTATGGAAGGTTTTGCCTGAATATGGGGTGAAGAGTATAAGAGGCAATTGCATCCCTGTACGAAGGAAGTAGTGCTTGCGTGAGAATTAATGGGACATTCACATCATGGTTTGATATAACAAAAGGTGTCAAACAGGGATGTGTAATGTCACCATGGCTTTTCAACCTGTATATGGATAATTGTATGAAAGAACTGAAGGAACTAGAAGTTGGACCGAAAATGGACGGACTCACCATATCCTGTCTGCTATACGCAGACGATGCAGTATTAGTGGCTAACAGTGCAGCTGATCTGCAGTGCCTGGTATCCAGGATGTCAGATGTATGCATGCATTCATCAGAGTGAACTTCTGATGAATGTCGACTGAAAAATGGTAGGTTATAAAATATATAACTCAACAGTGTTATAATAACGATTATAATATCTTGTTAATAAACATATTATAATATTAATTGAAACACTAAGTCTAGAACAATGTCGTCTGATTGTTATTTACAATCCTCATGTATTTTGGAATTTTTTAGTGTGCAATATATTTTTCATCATCACATCACAACACGCCTTTTGCTTGTTCTATATTTATAAATTTTTTAAAAAGAAATTAAACTTTGTATACATTAAACAAATTATTTAAATGTGTTGTTGACTCGATTTGTTACGTAGTTTTTTAATGCAAACGTTAATCTTTGAAAAGTGTTTTTTGATGAAATTTAAATGTAAAATAAATAAATATATAAAATACGTTCCGGAAACTCTGTATAGTGGAGAGTGTTATAGAAGCTACTTGTCGGCACACCACTGCACCAAGGGTGGTGGTTTATCGCGCCGGGTCAAGAGCGCGGCAATCAGCGTCACGAGACTTTTCTACCCATTGCCTCCTAGACTGGGTGCATTAAATGCATCGGATGCACGGATCATGGTCGTAACGCGGTCACTTGGAGACATTCTGTCCATTCAACAGAATAAGACTTTAATTTTCATGATTTTCCCACGCTCCGGTGTAGAAACGTATTGAGCTGGTTTCTTAAAATACCTTTCATTTCTTTTTTCTATTCATAATTGATGAAAGAAAATGTATTAATCACTTAAAAAAAGGGATGAGTACCTAACTTATTGGATATCAAAGACTCGAAATCGATGATCTCTCTCAGTAGGAAAAATTGCAGTTGTATTAAATAAAACCTCTTTTCAGTGAAACAGGTATTAAATTTACTTCTCTTGGATCAGAAGTAGTGTGCATTTGCGAGATACATAATTAAAAAAATATATATTTCGTGTTCAAAAACCATCTAGTGCAATTTTTTACGTATCGGTTAGTAGAACAACGAGTATGGTGAACGGTGGGTATACGTATTTATGTAGCTTAACACTAAACTAAACAATTACACGGAGAAATTATAACTCGCTCGTCTCCCGAAACGAGAATCGCAATCCCGACCATTGATTCAGTACCATACAAGTAACCAACAGGCGCGTCATAATGAAATATGTAAGACGTACCCAAGAAAGTAACTCTTTCTTTCTATCTTACTCACTGACCATTGTTATAGTTACATATACTAGGCAATAAGTACAGTGAATTTGTAGACATAATTATTTCATGAAAGCCTTACCACATACAGGAGAAACCCACTGTCGATTTAGAGATGTCAATAATTTTGGGACATAGATTTTATTTCCTAATTACAAATATGCACAATTAAAATTGAAATTACTTTTTGCTCAAGAACGCTGTTTATTTTCAATGTTACATAATTATTTGATAAAAAATCTATCATTACATACTATGTAGGTATCTTTGTAGTCTTTATAAATATTTATCAATTATTCATTGCAATTATTTCTAATAATCTTCTAGGGATACACACAAGGTTATTAGCGGTACAAATTTTCAGAACATTTAAAAAAAATTTTTGGATGCCTGCATCGAATACTTGTCACTACTATTTTCAAACTAAACTAAATGCCTGATATTTGAAAATAGGACATGCTGACCATAGAATAGGTGTGGGATGGATGAAATTTAGATTCGTAACAGGAATCTTGTGTGACTCGAAAATGCCTTAAAACTTAAAGAAACGATATACAAAGTTCGTATCCGCGCCCGATAGATCTTTATTTACTATCTTCGATACAACTAATATCATAAAACTATGTTTTAAAATTGTTTTAATGTAAAAATCATTTTTCATGATTGTTATCAAAAACAATTTTTATTAATCAATTAGAAAAGACATACAGAAAAAATCAAATTAACGAAAAAATATTTTAAATGCCGCCGGGACTCGAACCACGGACCTCCAATTCTATCCGGGAAATTGGATAACGCGCCATTCGGTATTCGTGACTATTGCATTATAAAAAGTGGATTGCTTTAAAAATGGATTAAAAATGTTAATCAATTAAAAAGAGACTACATATAAGGTCGAAAAATTAATACCAGAATGCCGTGGCGAAATTGGATAATGCGCCATTCCCGGATAGAATTGGAGGTCCGTGGTTCGAGTCCCGGCGGCATTTAAAATATTTTTGATTTTTTCTGTATGTCTTTTCTAATTGATAAATAAAAATTGTTTAATAATTTACAGAACTTTGTTCTGAAATTGCAACTTCACAACAAGAATGTGTTTCCTTTAATATATATATGTCTTGTATCAAATGTTTCCAAAAATTAAAATGAAATTTTAATTTTTGGAAATTTCCTCTAGCGGTAGATACGCGAAGGTATTCGTGATAATATGTTGTATAAATGTTAAAATATAAAAATGGATAATGTCTTATGAATATTGTTTTTCTAAATTATTTGAAAAATAATTTTTAAATATTATTTCTGAAGTTCTTGATTACACACAATTATTGGAATTTTTTTTAGAATTGGGCTAGTAGTTAAATGTAATTGATTATTAATAATATTTTGTTTACTATTTCATGCTTTACTAATTTGTAATGATTCTAAATTATTCAATTTCAGACCGAAATTATTTATGTGTAAAATAGAGAGTCCTAATTTTTTTTGTATTTTTTGTTTAATGCGACTTCGTGCCGTATACATATATAAATGTATTTCCCCATATTTAAATTCCCCTCTCAGCCGTGCGATGACGTAGCTTGTCACGGTGCATTAAGTTAAAAGGTATTCTGATGCGGTGAAAGTAGTTTTGCCGCGAGGAAGCGGATGATGGTGTGGTGCGGGATTAGTGTCGGGACTTCCCGGGAACTTCAACTCTGCGCCGGGTCGGTCCGTGCTCGCTGGCTCAATATTAGCGCTTGTCAGTGTGCTCGTGTTGTCGTCAGCAGTAGCTTTGTTGAGAAATTGCACAGAAACTTTAGACGGAGGAATCCTGTTAGTAGCCATTGAAAATATTTAAAATTTATGAATGTAATTGCAATTTGGTTTCTCGCGGACATTTTAAATGAAATGCGTTTGATTGGATTCTTTAGAATTAACGATTTGAAGACAAAGGCATACAGAGAATTGGAAATTGTCGTCAAATCATAAATGCTCATTGCGTGCGTTTAATATTAATAATAATATTTGGATAATTTAAACAGCACCGTTTTTGTGAGAACTCCCCTCAAGGGTGCTTAAATTTAATGTTTAACTAGAAATAATGAATTAAATGATTATGATAGCATAAAGCATAAAGCAATTTATTGATATCATGAAATTCATTTGATTGTTGAAATTTCTGAGTAATCAAAAATATATGGTGTTTTTTTAGAGGTATAGAATTTAAAATGAAATAAATCACATACAAATCGTAGTAATGGCCATTGTATTGGGTTTATCGGAAAGATTAGATAAACTATATGCCATTGGTGTTTAAATTTAGGGTGTGTTTTTAGAGATTTGTTTTTCGAATTTATAACACTTTTTTCTCAGCGACAGCCAATTTGACAGCTGACAGCTGATTTTTGCTTAGTTTGGTTTACCATTTCATCGTGAATAAACTTAACTCAGAAAAACGCTTACAAATTGTGTAAATTTATTTCGAAAATCGCGGTGTAGTAAAAATTGTCTTTCTAATAAAACCAATATCATGCCCAGTACCTCGATTTTTATGTGTTTTATTTCATTTTTAAGTTCTATGCCATATTTACATTTTTTTTTTACTAAAATGTTTACTAAAAATAATATATACTTTATTTGAAGTTTAGCAAAGAATATGTCCATTATTCGGAAATCGACTGGCTAGAAGACGTCAAAGCTTCATTTGATATTCTCGCAACAGTCGATTACTTCCCGAATAAAAAATGGAATAATAAAAATAAGCGAATTGATGGCTAAAAGAGAACCATATAACTATCAAATATTGACGACTTATTAAGTAGCTGGGATAGTGAAATTGGTAACACGCTGTCCGCGTAAGACAGAGGTCCGTGGTTCGAATCCAGGTTCCAGCAATTAATTTTTCAGTTTTATTATTTGATATTTGTGTGTGTCTTTGCGTTTAATTAATTAATTTATTTTCGTATCACATGTCACGGGACACTGTTCCTAAAAAAAAATGAAAAATATTTTTACTAAAAATAATGATCTGCGTGGATAGGGTGAGGCTTACCGAGGAACAATCAATCAATATTACCGTGCAGTGTTGAAACAATAAATTTGTGGCCGTTCACATTTCTGCAGTGGCAGTATTGCACGGAGAATAATTGTTGTAGGTATAACCCCTATAGCTTCAACCACTCAAGAATAATATTCTTAATTTTTCTTTATTAGTCATTTATTTACATTTCAGTTTTACATAAGTCAGTAGTTTGAACGACCTTATAAATCAATAAACATACCTACAAAATTTCTTTATAATTTTTTTTACTTTTACCTTTAAGAGCTCTGATGATGACCTCCCAGGTCATCATCGGAGCTCTTAAAGGCGCTTTATAATATCGTCTTAATGATAGTGTCGCCTCTTACTTCAATGATATTGTACAAGCTATTGAAATAAGTACATATTCTTCTTCTTCTTCCTCAGCCATCTCTTCACTGCTGGATGTAAGCCTCTTCTATAGTTCTCCGATCTTCTCTTCCTTAGACTAGTCTGATCCACCCACTATCCGCAACGGGTATAATATCATTGGCCCAACTTTTATGAGGTCGGTTTCTTTTTATGTCCCATGGGCTTCACCGCAGAACTCTGGGTGCCCATCTGTCTATTCCCTATCTGGCAACATGACCTGCCCATTACCATTTTAATTTGGCAATACGATCAACCACATAGACAACTTTTGTCCGACATCTGATTTTCTCATCTCTCAGCTTACATTTACATTAGCATTTTTCTCTCCATAGATTGCTGTGTACATCTTATTTTATATATAGTACTTGTAGTTAGCGTTATACTTTCCAGACCATACGTAAGTACAGGGAAAATGCATGTTTCAAACACTTTTCTTTTTAAATTCATGGGAATATCTTTATTTTTAAGGACATGATTTATTTTCCCGAGAGCCGAACTTAGTTAAATTATTTTGTGTATTTCTGTTATCTGATTTTCCTTCCGTAGTATGATCTTATATTCAAGATACAGCTTCAACAGCTTCAATTGTCTTCTTATCCATTGTAATACTGCTGTCGAATGGACTGATTATTTTGGTTTTGTTGATGTTCATCGGTAGATCAATCTTTAGGGAAGCATTGTGGACCTCTTTTATCATAATATGAAGATCACCACTGATGAGCACTATATGATCTGCGCAACGGAGGTGATTCAAGCGTGTTTCATTTAAAAACGTTTAATGTTTTAAATATGCCTTTCAGAACCAATGTAAACAGTTAAGGTGAGATGGTATTACCTTCTCTAACGCCTCTTTTTATACTGATTTTATTTTTAATTTTATAATTTATTATTATAATATTATAATAATGATTATCATGCGTATTTTTGAGGTGATGACTGTCACATATTAAGTAAATGTTTTACTTAAGTTACGATTGTGCAAGTGATGTTAACTATTACAATTCCTTCTAACCTCTGACGCACATAGTCGTAATCTAGCATTCCTCATCGTTAATATCACTTAAAAAATACTTAGTGCTCACATGTAAATGACAGTTCTATTAACTACTCTCGATTTACAAAGCTCTATATCTTTCCAAAGTTTTTGCATCTAACCTTTGAATCACATACTTATAATAACAGATCAAGCCTAATTTACATATTTTATTTTTAAAAGAGCTTTTAACTTTGACCTTTACCTAGCTTTAGAAAATAAAAAGCCAATTATTCAAGAGAGAACCTGTGTTTTACAAACATTTATTCCGTGTCAACTATTGGGGAGATTCAAATTCACAAAACCGATGAAAGAAACCTATATTATAACCACTTAATTGCTGTTTGAATATAAGTAAATAATATAAGAAAATATATTTTGTTTATTTAAAACATTAAGAGATGTTTAGTAGAGTATTTATTTAGTTACAAATAAATTCGGTGATTCTAAGGTGAGCCAACTGGGGGCAATAATGAAGAGATGGAAAAGTTAAACGGTGATGAAGAAATAATAATCGGTTACTCACGGACGGAAGAACTTCGGCACGTGGTCAGGCCGACAGATTGGAAGCTTTCAGCAAATGGTCTGAAAAACTGCCTATAAAATATTTCTCGCCCTCAAGGGCTGCCGAAAGCCATCTTTCTGGCTATGATGTAAAAAAATATTATTTTTGATGGTTCACCGTTAATTATAAAATAGCCACTTTAATTCCTAATTTACGTAATTTTAATAAGACATATAAATATATTGAAAAAAATAGAATGAGAATGAAAATTTTCAATGAAAACACATTTTTACTATGAAGTTGAGAGCTTTCAGAAAAAAAGTATTATTTTTGGTGACTTTTAATTAAAAAATCCACGCAAAACTTATTTTATTTCAGGTGATGTTTTTGTGCTGTACTTTGCTTTAGTAACTTGGCATCTTGACCTGTTGAAGCATAAAAATAAAAATTAAAAAAATTGGGAAATTGTTGCTAAAAATGGTATATTGCATTTCTTTCAAGTTATTGAATTTCATCTATTGTTAATATAGATAATCATTTGCATTCGTTACAAAATTAATTCAGACTTTCACATGTGCAAGATTACAGTCTCTAGCATAGCAAACATTACAATAAACGAACAAACGGCATAATTTGTAAGCCGATAATTAGGGACACTGAATGACTCAAACATGTTTTTTTGCTTGAACGTGCATTGCGAGCTATTTGCCCTATGGTTAATGTTGTAATTCATTTTAAACTTTAAATTTTGTATATTACAGTTATTACAGATAGAGGTTACTTCTAGATTTGTACATTTTAGAAAGGTATGTTCTTCCGAGCAGTGTGGGCATATTGGTGGCTGTGTCCTAGCGAAACATCTTTGGGCCGTATGTTTGAACCCCATACAGTGGTAACATTATGTAAGGGGATTAGTCCTCTATGTATGTCCTGTTAAAGTTAATGTTTATTTTACCTTTATCCAGTAGTGTTTTCCGCAATTTACCAGTGGTTTCAATAATATAGTTGGTGGTATTACGTTCATTTCCATCTTTGTCTCGTTTTGTTTTTAGTTCTTTGATTAATTTTATATTGTTTTTATCTTCTTCTTCTATTCCTTCATTCTGCATTGTGATACCGTTAATAATTTCTTCTTCTGACAAATGTAATTAATATCCTTTTTTGTATTTTTTTTAAAAAGTGTGATGGTTGTATGTATATGAAAGAACTATTCATAATTTGATTTCGTGAATGTAAGAGGTAACTCGATTAATAGAATCCAATTATCAAAATGCTCGTAACATGAAAATATTAAAACCTAAGATAACTTTGAAATATTTCTATTTGGCGTTTTTAAAAGAAATGGTAAGGCAACCCTAATCCGCGCTTCGCACCATTGATTGTTGTTATCTCAGGATGTTCGACAAGTGAGTAAATTGATTTCAACCCCTATTGGCTGGGCGGGTGGGGGAGGGAGGCGCGGTGGGGGCGGAGTGTAATGCGGGGAAATAAAATGCGATAACAAAGGGTATTAAGAAAAGCTGTGCTTTTGTGAAGTTCACGGATTCAATATCGATAGGAATACTGTCATTTTTTGTGTGTTTGGTCTGTTGAATTTGATAGGATAGAAATATGAGACCTTTGGTAATTGAATTTCGTAAAAAGGGATTCATTGAAATAAGTCTCATCGATTTAACAAATTTATTATTATTCACTTTCGTTAATTACACGTTAATTACTTTTTGTCCATTTTCATAATCCGTTTCAGTGGTTCTAAAAGATTCCGGTATATGGTAATTGTGTCATTATTTTTACCAAGTATCCTTTGTGATTTTTCGTTCTTCTCCATTCGCTTTTAAGCAAGTATAAACCGATATAAGCAGATATATTTTATTATTATTAATCCATATATTTTTTAAACCAAATATAGTAATTTAATCAAATATTTATTTAATTTTTTTAAATCAAATATAAACATTAAATTCAATCCACAATTTTTTATTTTGAATACCCAAATATTTTTCTGTTAACTAACAATAAAAATTTGTAAAAGATATAGAGCTTACAAAACCCAATATTTAAATTTTTTTTATGAATAAAACAATAATGAATATTTATCACAGCAAGACACAATAATTGAGAATAACACTAAAATATAGAAAAAGGAAATATTTAAAGACCACAATATTAAATATAATAGACGTACAAATTTGAAAGTTCACAAGAAAAAAATTTACCTACTGTAAGGCATTTCAAAAATATAAAACAGCACAAAATATTAAAATTCTGAGATATAAATTCTCTAATAAGATGCCACAACTAAATAAAGTACTATCGAATTTAAAAAAAAATTGTGACATTTTTAAAACTGTTAAAAAGAAGCTCATAGTACAAAGTATCAAAATCCTTATAATTAGCCTCATCTAATTTCACCACTGGTCTTCAATATATTTCTAGAATTTGTTATGATGAAACTGCAAACTGATGACATCATGCATTTTTCATGGTGTATGTAGATGTGTGCGTCATCAGTAATAAACCATTGATTGTTGAAATGTGCATGGAATACCTCATAACGCAAATGTACATGGAGTACTAAAGTAGGACTAGGGATCATCGCTGCTGAAGCAAGGTACCCTCGGGTAGCAGAAGATGCCATCATTATTGCCATTTACAGTAACAGGTAATGCTTTTGAGGAGGTCGAACAATACAAATATCTACTGTGAATTGTAACAACGAAATAACATAATGCGATTAGGAAACGCTTCTTAATTTATTAGTCAGGTATTGCTGCCTTTGAGGTTATAGTTTATTTAAACTTATAATTAAAATGCAACGCGTATATAAATGACTTGATTGGTCTTTATAAATGGCGTAGTGAAGCATTTTGCAGGACTTCTAAATTTAAATCTTGCGTAAGTTTTACAGCCCTTAACGTGATAATTGAACAGTTAATGGTTTAAGAATATAAAGCTTCAAGAGCTGTATGACGTATCTGGTATTATAAGGGAGAAGGCTACAGTAAGCGGAACACGTTGAAAAAAGAATACGAATTATAACACGCACAAGAAACATTTGCTCATGATCAAAGAGAAGACCATGACAAAGTTGGCACATAATATTAAGACGTATCTGTAAAAGGTAGTCAAACACCAGGTAGACAATATTAAGTTGGTAGTGATAAGGAGCTGATGAGATTAAATTCGTAGAATGATGTCCATTATATCTCAAGAAATTTGTTTATCTATGCAAAAATATTTATAAATTCTATATTACTCTATAATTGCCTTATTAACTAATTTGTGTTAAAACAAATACATTACTAAGCGTTGATTAATTTTGTGAATAATTTAACAATTTAGCCTTAGCTAAGGTAAAATATACCGTTTTTTTTACCCTTTTATAATCAGAAAAAAGTTTTTCAGTTCAAAATTCCTTAAGCTTAGTAAAAAGCTGATAATCGTTCAAATAATGGTTCGGACTGTAGGGGAGGGTGGGTGACGATATCCCATCCAAAGGAAGTTACAAGATCTCGGATAAGGCACGCGGTGAGAGTACTGGCGGGCAGATCGCCTCCCCTCTCCCCGTACAGTCCGATGAAGAGGTAAAATAGACTGTCGAAAAGTGGCTGGAATAGCTGGAGCGCGAGTTCTTGGACAATGTTATAATATATATATAAAAATATATAAAAACTGATACCACGCCTACAAAAATGCATCATTCTGAACGACGATTATGTAGAAAAACTATATATTATTTTTTCAATTGGTTGAGCAAATTCTTAGATAGACATTTAAAAAAATCAATTTTATTATTTGTTTTAATCGACTTATATATATTTATTATTTACACCTACATGTTTCGGAAAAACGGGCCGTAATTTTAATATAAAAGTCAAAGAGCATGCTGAATAATCCTGATTTTTCTGAATTTGCAAATCATTTATTAGACAATGATTACGGTTTTGATAAAGATTTAGGACTTTTTATTTTACACACAAAATAATATTGGTCAGAAATTGAATAATTTAGACTCATTAGAAATTAGTAAAGCATGTAAAAGTAAACAAAATATTATTAATAACCAATTAAATTTAATTACTAGTCCAATTCTAAAAAAAATACTCATAATTTTGTGTAATCAAGAACTTCAGCAATAATATTTAAAAATAATTTAGAAAACCAAAACAAAAGATAACATTCCTTTTGATATTTTGACACACCCTGACGATGGAAAGGTTTTTCCGAAACATGTAGGTGTAATTAATAAATATATAAGTAGATTAAAACAAGTAATATTTTTTTTTAATTTATATATATTTGTATACTCATCATCATTATCTTTATCCTCTTATTTTAGTAGAGTCGGGGGCCCTAAGACTCGACAAGGTGATTCTATATTCCACTGTCTTGCGCTGGTTCCGCATGAGTCAACCAGTCTAGACCCATTCTGTTTTTATACATATTTTTTGTTGCTTCTCCCAGCTTAATCTAGGGCGACCCACCGGCCGTCTTCCTTCCGGGGTTGCCAAGAGGATTATTCTTATCTGCATACAATTTCTATAAATTTAATGAAAATGCACGCAATTTTCTATTTTTAAAAGAGACCAAAAGAAATATTGGCTGAAGAGATTAGACAGTGAGTTCTCCAAAAACTCACTGATGAGGGTGGCACATTGGTCTACAAAAGTACGTGGATCTAAATGGCGATCACGTAGAAGAATAAATATTTTTCTGTGTTACAATTTTTGTAAATTTTCATGAAAATACATTTATGCACTTTTCGATTTAAAAAAAAATGTACCCTTATTATCTCGATGATTTTCAGCCTTGAAACATATATTGAAACGTATCTCGATTATAAAATAAAATAAATTATATTAAAAATTACCATATTTAATTGTTAACTTGGAATGTTTTCCATTGCGCGATCCTCAGTTGCTTAAATAATCACAGTAAATAGCTATTTTCTTCGAGGTATCTCATTTTATAAAAACTTTCGCTCGTTGTTCGTCACAATAGACAATACAGACGTGATATCATTCGAAGAACTGCCCAAATCCGCGTTTTTCTCGTGCGTTTGTTCCGGAGGTGTCACGTCCGCTCAGCAGCCAAGAGTGGTTTGTGGGCGGCCTCGGTGGGCGGGCTGTAGGCTGCCACGCCCCCCCGCGGCTCCCGGCCCACCCGTCCCTGGGCAGGAAGCACATTCCGCCCTATCTTTTCGGCGGGAAATACATTAATAGGCGCGAAGATATGATTGAATCAAGAGCTGTCGAGAAAATGCTTTGATAGATGATAATGGTCTACAAATGCAGTGAAGTAATTTCATGGTTCAGTTAATAACGAGGAAAATTACCAAGATACCACAATCCATGTAGTTCCAGCACAGCACCAAACGCTTTTTATTTGTAGACACATATGAAAGGAACCGAAATTTAAAAAAAAAATTATTTATTTATTTTAAAATCATACATACCTATGTAGTATAAAACAAAAAAAAATACAAATTCTATTTACGACATATGAGAGACAAATTATCGCATACGCATTGGAAAATTATTTATTTTATTACATTACAAAAGATAGAGAACTATGGTAATAATCAATTAATATACTAAGTTACACTTGGTGTTATATTAGGTCCTTACATATGAAATTGGTGTTTAGTATGGGAGGAACATAAAGCCGATTTTTTTTATTATAATATATTTATTTAATCAAAGTATGTACCATTGCTATCTATGCACTTTTGCCATCTCATAGGTAGTTCATCGATCCCTTTACTAAAAAAACCATTCGGACGGGAATCAATAAAATCTTTGAAGGCGGTTTGGACTGCCCCATCGGAGTTGAATTTTTTCCTTTGCAAGAAGTTATCCAAATTTCGAAAAAAATGGTAATCTGTTGGGGCAAGGTCCGGAGAGTACGGTGGATGTCTTAGACATTCCAATTGAAGCTCTTCTAATTTGGTAACCGTCTGTTGTGCAGTGTGTGGTCTAGCGTTATCATGAAGCAGCAGTGGCCTAGAGCGATTAACCAGCCTCGGTTGTTTAGCAGCTAGTTTTTCCATCATGGTTTGCAGTTGCTGACAATAGACATCTGCCGTAATCGTCTGGCCAGATTTAAGAAAGCTGTAGTGAACGACACCAGCACTAGTCCACCAAACGCTCACAAGTCACTTTTTTGGAGTCAATTTTCGCTTGGGGCATGGTTTGGCTGGTTCGGCAGGGTTCAGCCATTGCGATGAGCGCTTCCGATTATCGTACAGGATCCACTTTTCATCACATGTAATGATTCGATTTAAAATCCCTTCATTATTGTGCCGGTTGAGTAATGCAACGCAGCAGTCAACGCGCGTTTGTTGATTTGTTTCACTCAATTCGTGAGGTACCCACCTTTCAAGCTTTTTCACCTTACCAATTTGCTTCAAGTGGATTAAAACATTTTTATCACTAACACCGCAGCCTGCAGCTAACTCGGATATGGTTTGCGATGGATCCGCTTCCACAATAGCCTTCAATTCTTTATTATCAACTTTGGTCTCCGGCCGTCCACGGGGCTTGTTCTGCAGGTCGAAATTTCCAGAACGAAAACGTTGGAACCAAAAACGCACTGTGTTTTCTTTTGCGGCACCGTCGCCATACACATCATTAATCCTTCGAGCCGTTTCTGCAGCACTGGTGCCACGGTGGAACTCGTACTCGTAAATAACGCGATATTTCAAGTTTTTCATTTTGTAAACTGAGTGACGCAAAGAAAAAAACAATTGAGGAAAAAACAAATGAATTATAATTTTCAAAACACAAATACATGAGTAAATAGCTGTATAAATTTGGATTTGGAATTCCTAACCAAAGAGAAGATATTTGAGATCAAATTTGCCAGTACGGCAAAACGCCAATTTCATATGTAAGGACCTAATATATAAAACATATGAATAATGTAAATATCTACATATGTTAATTTTTTAAATATAATTTTCAACATAGATCTGAAATAAGTATAATATATTAATATTTGAAAAGGGAATTAAAAAACTCAACCCTCTTTAAAAATAAAAGCTGGGGTGTCTAATGTTTAGTTTAGGTATCGTTATATTCCCTTCTGACCTCGGTCTATTTCTAACAGGTTCTTAGTGATAGAGTATTGTTTAAGTGTATATTATTGATACATTTGAGTAAACCTCAAAAAATTAAAAAGCTTTGATTTTTCAGAATATTACGATTTATAATTTCTTTTCTTTAATGATAAACCTTTTATTAGATTTTAAGGCCGATATATTAAATATCAAAGCCTTGTCCCACCTTAGTAATTTTTGCATTTAAATGAAGGGAAAAAGTCCTTTGGAATACGAATTAGGTGGAAATATTAACTTTTCTCTAAAAATATATTTACAAACCATATATATCTTACCAGTGAAAACCTATAATTGGCTTTTATGTTTCTCATTCTTTGTATTCACTTAATTATTGTTAGCTGTTGCTTTTCCAAATAAATAAAAATAAATAAATATAAAGTCAAATAGAAAAACAAAGAATGTTAAATATATTACCATTACGATAGAACGCCGCACTAATATGTCCTGGCACACAATTTTGAACCATTCATAGTCATATATAATACTTTCTCATACAACCTTGGTGTTTGTTGAAGTTTTTAACAGTACCACCTTCCAGTAAGTGGTTTTCCTGGTTATGCTAAATTTTGCATTGACCGTGAACTAAAATATGTAAATTTTTAATTCTGTAACATAATAATGCCAATATGAATGATTGAGTTTAGCAGATATTTATGAAAATATGTGACGCTGAAAAAATCAATCTTAATTATATTTTTTTTTGTTTTGCTTGTAACCTTAATAATCAAGGTTGTAAAAATAATTTATAGGATAATCTTGAATTGTAGCTTTTACTCATTCTAAAATGGGTTGGGTTTAATAAGTTCTAATTTTGAACTACAATTTTTTTTCTGCATTTTTTTTTTGTATTTTTAACTACTCCTGGCAATCAGTCTTGACTGAGGGCCTTTGTTTATTTAGTAAGCTTGTATCTCTTGTACTTTTTCAACTTAGAATGGGTAAAAGGCTAGTAACAAAATAACACTATAATTAAAAGGAGTCGAGGGTTTAAGTCTATTTGAAACGATGAAGTTAATTTAGCTAAATAGACTAAACTTAAAAAAAAAATTAGAAACATAATTACACTATAGTATAGATGATTCAAGGCTTTTTTCTACATGAAACGATAAAGTTATGTTATCGAAATTTACTAAACATTAAAAAAACATTAGTAACAAAATAACACTATACTAAAAATGATTCTACCTGAAACAATAAGCATAAGTTAGCCGAATTGTCTATATCTTTGACTAAAGCAAAAGTGGAAGGGTATTTTGTATTTTTATCCCCCTAGGCCCAATGGTTTACTGGAAAATCGTTACCTTGATATATATTTTAAGAAAGAAAGACGTAGTGGGCTATTTTTAATCCAAACTTATATAATTCCCTTACGTCCATCCACCACACAACAACACAAAAAATATAAATTGAGTCGCATGGGAATATAAAACTTTAAAAGATTTTCTGTCAATTCTCTAATATAAAAGTGTGTTGTTATAAACCCGCCAAATTACGAGTACACCATTTTTACTCCCTTTCTTTTAACTCGTAGCGTTTGCGGTTTGTTGTCTGCCGGAAAAACTTTGGATCGATTTTTACCCCTTCACCCGTGATCCAATCGAGCTAAAACTGTGCAGACAGACTTGTGGCGACGATAAAAATGATTTAACAAATTTTCGTTTAAATTTTTAAAAATAATTATAGTATAATTTTGGATTTTTCGAAATTTTAATGTTTTTTTAAAATTGGAATCAATACAAATTAGTAATGACCCCGACGCGTGCAGTAGGCACAAAATCTGATTCAATGGGAAAGGGAGTATAATAAAAACATGGTTTTTATAGGTTAGTTTTTTTTAAATAAAAAAAATCATCAAACGTTTAATTATTGTACAGTTATTAACGTACGTAATAAGAAAATATTTTTCTTATTTGATACACGAATTTCTTGATGTGACCAATGTCTGCGTGTGCGCGAAAAGGACGAAAGATGCATGAGTATGGGGCGCGACCATTCGAAATCGCTGGCTTTCAGAGGAAAGACGCACAGCCACGCACAATACCTTGCTGTCTAATATTGTCGTACATTGTACCGAGTTCTGAATAAACCCCTGAAGAGATTCCGGTGTTTAATAATAAGACCCGGAATTCCCTAGCAGAACAAGAAACAAACACGTGACTGGCGAGGCCGGTCAAGAACATCACACTAAATATAGTTTTCGCCATTTGTAAATCATGCTTTCTAATAAAACAATTCTATAATCATATGATACGTTGCCAATAGATTCGATATAAAATTATATAACATGAAAAAAAAAATCTTTTTAAACGACGTTTGTAAATAAATTTTCATTTATATAAACGTGTTTTTTTAAAAAAAATCTACTTTTTAGTCTTAATATTACCCAGCGTACAAAATCACTTTGGTAAGAAACTTGCGCCATTTTTTGATGATCTCATTAACTAATTTCCCATATAAAACCTTAATTACTTACGATAGATTAATTGAATAATTAGTTAATCTAATAAAATTGATTCATATATTGTCATCGAGAATACGCCTATGTGCAAAATTTCCGGTTGATAGGAATTTGGAAATCGGGGAAAATATCAATTAAAAGATTCTATCTAGACAAACAGATGAATCTAATATAAGCGTGATTAAAATATTACAAATTGTCTACACGCTGGTACGACTATTCGACAGTCTCGTGAGACCGATTTTAGAATACTGTTCTGTCATTTGGTCGCCGTATACCAATAAACTAATCAATCAGCTCGAAAGAATACAACGCAAACTATGTAAATGCATCGCCTATCGTACACGATCACCAGGAGATATTGAGACCGTATATAACAGATTTAGAATCAGCAAACTAATCACTCGAAGACAATTGTCTGATTTGACCTTCTTCTACAAATCTGTCAACGGACAGATAGACTCGCCCGAGATCCTGGAACAATTTGGCATTATCACTGCTAGGCCGGATCTAAGAGTGCGTAGATTGTTGGAAACCACTAAATCCACAAAAAGTTACGTGTACAATGGCCCAAGAAATAAGATTGCCAATCTGGTGAATAGCCACTGTGTTGATATCAACTTCTTCGATGAATCATACGTCTCATTCTCATCAGCGGCAAAAAGATTGTTATCACAGTATTAAAATTACCCTCAGCCCTATATGATTATACCATGTTGTTACTATGCTAATATTGTTTTTTTATATATGTGCAATTTTTCTAATCCATTCATTTAAGTCTATTATTTTTGTAAAATCAATGTATATAGCCGATTGGCGTATGAATAAATAAATAAATAAATAAATTCAAATAGAAGCGTTCTATTTTTCCACATCTCAGATGTTTCTTATATGTAATTATTATTAGTCATTTTAAGATCTTTTTGGTATGTACCTCTAAGTTAAATTCTGCCAATTGTACACCATATTTGAATTTAAAACGTATTTGAAAAGTAAATAGCGAAAATAACAAAATATATTTTAAGTATAAAATAAATCGTATCTGGCTGTGAAGGTTTTTAAAGTTTTGTTTATATTGAGCAGATTTTCAGTATTTTCTCCGCCATTGACCGAGTTACGAATGCAAATAAGAGAATTTCGCTACTGAAGCTTTTCTCTTTTTGGGGTGGTTCAATTTATATAAATACAGGTAGGCAACCAAGGAATTTTTATTTGGTCGGTTAAATAATATTTAATTAATTAGAAGCGAAGAACTTTAAATTGAAATAAAATATTCTAAATATCCATGAAATGAGCTTTATTTGACAGATAATTTTATGGCATTAGTATTTGAATATGATTTTGGGCATGTAACTGCTGTGGATGGCGCGTACAAGGCGTAATCTGGAGGTTTCATTTTCACAAACTCTTCGCAGTAAATCAGGCTGTATTTCGGCAAAAATGCGTCGAAATTTGGCTTCCAAGTGCTCAGTTGTTTCTGGTTGTATCTCTCAAAATACTAAACAAACCAATTTGAAAATAATTGAGTATTGCATTGCCATAAGAAATGCATGAAAGCTGAAAGTTTCAGAGCACTAGCTAGTGGAAAAGATGTTGATATTTCGACTACTGAATTTAGAGACAAAAAAAATAACAAAAAACAAGTGAAGCTAAATAAAAATGCATAAAAAGACATGAGCGACTTTCTACATATTTTGTATATATTATATAGTTTACATGTGAGGTATAACAGCAATGACAGCAATATCCAAAAAAAATCAATGCAGTCATCGAGGATTACTAATTAGTAATGTCCTGACTTAGAGATTTTATAGGAATATTTTTCATGTTTCTTATAATTTTATAGGCCTATAAATTTAAAGCGAACATAATTTTGGAAGGGATAGATACAAAAAATCTAGAATTCTGTACATTTTAAATTAGAAATTCTCGGTGACTAATCAAAATATTTTATTATTTTTTTTAGATATTGCTGCTTTTGCTTTTATATCTCACATATAAACATTTGAATGCTTCCTACATACGTACATCATGTTGGAAGTGTGAAAAATCAATATAAGAAAACATATCACCCATTTCAAATTAATTATGAATTTTTCTGTTTAACCTTCTTCTTATTTTTCTTGTGCCCTATCCGTTGATCACATTACATTATCATCACATTACTTACTGCGGCTCTAAAGAGCCACATATTGGCTAAACCGCTGACTTTCACTCACTGGTTTTTCAGTTATGATGTTCTCCTTCTTCCAGGGCCCCGATTTTCGGCAATCTTTCATTGTTTAATGAAGTGCAAAATTTCGTATTTCTCTGGGTGTCTTACTTATCACGTGTTTGAGATAGTGAAGTTTTCGGATTTTATTTTAATTACTTCTTTTCCTATATTCATCCTAATATCCAACCAATACTCTGTCCTTCCGTCTCATTGAGAGTATTCATCTGTAGATCCACATCTCATAATCTTTATACTTTATACTGCTTGCGAAAGCGTAGATGCTTCCATACCATAAAATAATATTGAGAACATGTACCATCTGAGCACTCGCATTCATTATCCAAGGTGAGATCAAGACTGCAATTGACTGCAGTGCAGAACAAAAAATACATTTTTTTAATCGGATAAAGGTTCGATTTTATATACGATTTCAACCATTTTTCTTTACATTTCAGCTCAAGCTTACAATACTTTGTACTTTCTCTAGTTTCATTCTAGTAATACAAAGATTTTCATTATCAACTGCGTTATGTTTGCTAAAGAGCATGTATTTTGTTTTAGTTGTATTAAGTTCTAGCCCACATGCATTCACTACTTGGTTCTGCAGAAGTTGTAAATCTCAATATTACTTGCTAGAAGCACCGTATCATCTGCATTACGCAGATTGTTTAGAATTTTTCTATTTATAACGGGTCTTTGAGTAGCTTCTTAAAGTATAAATACTTAATTGATAATTTCTTCTGAATATAAGTTGAATAGCTGGGCATTCTTATATCTTCATCATCTGTTCCAATTATTTAACCACTTCAGTTTATTATTATAATATATAATATAATATAATTAATGTAAACTCATCATTTTAAACATTTACGACTGGAACGTACTTTTGTTGTATATATTTTATATACAAAAATAAAAATAAATTGAAAAGTTGAAATTATTTTTAATCAACCATTTTGGAAACTATAATTTCCTCCATCCTTGCTGAAAAATCATCTCATCGTATCCGAAAATAATAATAAATGTATTTACTTTTATTTAAAATGATTTTATTATGATGAAAAATATGGTAAAAGGACATTGACATAGAAATGAATGCAATATTTTAAGAAAACTATACAAAAATTGGTAGTATTTTTCAAAACCGGTTGATTAAATTTATAAAAAAAATGGTTTTATAATCAAAGATCATTAAAAATGCTTCACTGCATAGTAATTTTTGGGACTCATTGCATGTTCATATATTTTCCTATATATAAGTTTCATTTCCACAATAAATTAATTAATTAATATATTTTATTAGTATAAAGTTGGTTTATTAATCAAAATAATGTAAAAAATGTCGGTCAATCCTGAGGTGCCCCCCCTCGAATTGTAAATGTATTAACAAAAAGAAAATGCTTTCACTTCAAAAGTTTTCCTTAAACTATTCCCCGGGACTTTTCAATACGATCAAAATGAGTTCGGGTGATTTACATGAGACGGAATGGCCCTGTAGGATTTCCGTTACGGCTTTCCCTCGAGTGCGAGCGGGACAGAAAAATGGTGAAATAATCGATTGAGACGTTTGCCTTTTCACTTAACTCCGGATGGAATCCTTTTTATGACCTCTCTTTATCACCAGTACTTCCGAACTTACATTCCGGAATACATATGGAGATTCCTGTTATACCTTTCTTTGCCGGGACGAACGGGATCACTCAGCGCGCCGAAGATGACTCCAGGAAAACAAAAATAGTAAAAGTTTCCCGTAAGTGAGCAAAGTGGTTTTGGTTTAGATCGGAAATCAATTTTATAGACAAAGTAGCAAATAGACTTTTTAAAAGTCTATAAAGCAGAAAATGGAATGTTTTTTAAAATTTATTACTGCCGCCTATCTCACATGAAGCATTGTAAAAAGTTTAGTTTACTTCTGCTGTCAATTTTTTGTTGGTTTACAAATTATTTATATTACTATTATTAAGCTCATAATATAGAATACCACAATCGTTTGTTCTCAAATGCTACTCTTACTTCTTTAACGTCCATATATATTTGTTACTAAAATTGTTCAAGTAATATATTTTATACAGTTTTTAGTGAAATATATACGTATTTGAAAATTAAGATTGTATTTGAGAAATACATGGAAATTTCAAAACATATTATTTCAAATGACTTAAAAAACAAATAGATGAATCAACAAGAAAGATATGAAGAAAAAATCTATTTATCCAAAAAATATTTAGTAACTACCGAATTATGGAATCAAAACATTCCCTAGTTTCGCTACATTTACCGTTTAAGTTTACGAAAAAATTAAAACTTTTGTTGCATAAAGTTTTCTGTAAACGATAGATATATATTATTACGAGATGCTAAAATCAATAGGAACCGAACATAATTGAAGTTTTCTGAAAAATCTTGAAAATTCTCCGATTATTGGAAAATTGATAGTACTCACGCAAATATTACAGAAGCTTGTAGAAAATCTAGTATGAATATGCGTATGATACGCCCGACGAGACAGTTTTTGATAGAAGCGAAGCCACAGATAAAGCGAGCGAAACAAACTGAGAGCGATACCATAGGCTACGACGTAATTGAGGTATCTACGTGCGGAATTCTCGATAGCGAATCAATATGATACAAACGACGTGCATCTGTAATTCCAGAGGCATGTGGATAGATAGAATATAGAAAGAATCGCTGAGATGGTTTAGTCATGTGGAACGTATGAGCGAGGAAAGGATGGTTAAGAAAACATATGATGCGAGTGTTGAAGGCAGCCAGCTAGAGAGAGGGCTTGCATGAAAAGACGAATGATGTGAAATGTAGCCGAAGCAAAAGCGGTGTGCAAAGATAGAAGAATATGACGTTCCACCATCTCTGCCCACTGCTGCGGAGAAATGGCGTGATCGTTAGATTGTTAGTTAGTTATCAACCTTGTAAGCAATGAATTAATAAAAGCTTTAAGTTATATATGTGGCGTATGGATGCAAGGTGATAAATTAAATACAAAAATTAGTAGATGTCTATCTAATCTGTCGTTAAATTATTCAGTTTTTGCAGTCAGCATACAGATTAAAGATACATTATAATTTTACATGCGAGTATACAAAATAATTCTATTTTCGAACATATTATTCACACAAATGAATTCATTAATAGGTTGAAATATAAATATTGGGTTAGTGTACATCTTATCTGATACATTTTGAGTACAAGATACGTCGATTCGCATTTTACATATAGGCTTGTTTGCAAAACTTGAAAACGTTTTTCCTCCGAGTTCTGCATACTTTAATAGCCTTGCAACGGAGAAGTTAAAGTATTATTCGTTCGTTTGAAGAGACGCTCCAACCCTTTATTACCAGGATTCCTGCATCTGACGTGAGAGTGGAAGATCCACATTTCCATGCTAAAAGTTCCCCCACACAGAATCGGCGTCTATCCCGGAGCGTGGGTACACTTCGCTAGTTTCAATTTTTACCAAATGTGCAACGAGATGTTAACAGGTGATATTCACGAGATCATTTTTATTGGTGATTAAATTTTAGGTACTTGATATTGCCGAGTGGAATTATTATGTTCTATGAATAAAGATGAAATGTGTACAAATAGATTTAAAAAAAATATTTAGTATCGAGTTTATTTCGATGGTCTTAAATTAAAAGCAAAAATCCTTTAAAAGACGTTTGTAAAGATGTTCATATATTTATAAACACGAGAATAAATTCTCATTTAAAAGTGGGTAAGCGTGTAATATAAATGTGTATTAATTATTGAAAACAGCCACTCTTAAGTTTGTACATTTACCAAATAAATTTAATAATTTTTATTTATTTAACATGTATAAAATTTAATTATATTTAAAGTAAACAGTAGTATTTAAAATTAACAAACAATATATTATTTTAAAGAAAATATTATTATTGTGCAATTTTTTCAGAACATAGTTCCCTAAAATTTAAAATCAAATTTATAAATCAATTAGAAGGACATGCAGAAAAATCAAATCAACGAAAAAATATTTTGGCTGCTACCGGGACTTGAACCCAGATCTTTCCGGGAAGGTGTTACCATTACACCGCATCAGTATTTTCCGTCAATTTTGACCTTATCTGTATGTTTCATTTATTGGTAGCAGCCAAAATATTTTTTCGTTGATTTTAATTTTCTACATGTCTTTCTAATTGATTAATAAATTTGGTTTTAACAAACAATATATTAACTTAGTGTCACAATACGAGTTTAAACAAAATGTTGATTAATTTTATTTTAATGTTTATTTAAAATATTTTTCTCGGTTTTATATGACATAATTGTGATATTCAGAGAATCACTACACTATTTATGATGTAAAACTTTAAAAATATCTTATAATTTGTATTGCCAATCATCTATACTTCAACATACAAGAGGGTATTACACAGAATATGACATTCGAGAGTGTAAAAAAAAGTTAAAAGTAATAATTTAACACGCACAAGATAAGTTAAGACATTAAAATAAAGACAAAGAAAAAAAAAATTAAAGAATTATACTAGAGTGTAAATATAAATTTATTCGAATTTTCGCAGGGATGTGTGTGAGGCCTTTTTAAGAATACATAAATTATTCAGATTGTTAAATCCATCGTTACATATATTTATTGATAAATTGTGTGACGTGATAGCTGGTTTAAGCTTTAATTATAAATTAAGTGCCATATACATTTTCAGAAAACGAAAAAAATATCAGCAACTTGTTAACTGTAAATAATGTATCTACCTACGATTTAATTTATCCAATTAAATAAATATTTGATATGCCAATTCATTTTGTTACACTGAATACTTGAATTGTTTTTGAATATTAGATATGAATAATACAGAAACTGAATTTTTGAAGCAGATATTTTTTTTAAAACGGAATTAAGTAATTACGAAAATAAAATTATATTTAGTAAATCATAACACGTTAACATTCTGACCATTTTAAAAGCATTTGTGCTCTAAAAAATATAATTTACTTACCATTTTTTTTATGATTGAACTATCCTTACATATAATAGATAAATTATTAAGCGTTTCATTGCTATACCAAACAATGTATGTTCAATAATAATATTAGATTACTCCTTTTAAAAATATTTCCTAGAGTGTGCGCAAAAAAGTAGGTACATATGTCATAATTTTAATATTAGGTCCTTACATATGAAATTGGCGTTTTGCCTTACTGGCAAATTTGATCTCAAATATCTTCTCTTTGGTTAGGAATTCCAAATCCAAATTTATACAGCTATTTACTCATGTTTTTGTGTTTTGAAAATTATAATTCATTTGTTTTTTCCTCAATTGTTTTTTTCTTTACGTCACTCAGTTTACAAAATGAAAAACTTGAAATATCGCGTTATTTACGAGTACGAGTTCCACCGTAGCACCAGTGCTGCAGAAACGGCTCGAAGGATTAATGATGTGTATGGCGACGGTGCCGCAAAAGTAAACACAGTGCGTTTTTGGTTCCAACGTTTTCGTTCTGGAAATTTCGACCTGCAGAACAAGCCCCGTGGACGGCCGGAGACCAAAGTTGATAATGAAGAATTGAAGGCTATTGTGGAAGCGGATCATCGCAAACCACATCCGAGTTAGCTGCAGGCTGCGGTGTTAGTGATAAAACTGTTTTAATCCACTTGAAGCAAATTGGTAAGGTGAAAAAGCTTGAAAGGTGGGTACCTCACGAATTGAGTGAAGCAACTCAACAAACGCGCGTGGACTGCTGCGTTGCATTACTCAACCGGCACAATAATGAAGGGATTTTAAATCGAATCATTACCTGTGATGAAAAGTGGATCCTGTACGATAATCGGAAGCGCTCATCGCAATGGCTGAACCCTGCCGAACCAGCCAAACCATGCCCCACGCGAAAATTGACTCCAAAAAAGTTACTTGTGAGCTTTTGGTGGACTAGTGCTGGTGTCGTTCACTACAGCTTTCTTAAATCTGGCCAGACGATTACGGCAGATGTCTATTGTCAGAAACTGCAAACCATGATGGAAAAGCTAGTTGCTAAACAACCGAGGCTGGTTAATCGCTCTAGGCCACTGCTGCTTCATGATAACGCTAGACCACACACTGCACAACAGACGGCTACCAAATTAGAGGAGCTTCAATTGGAATGTCTAAGACATCCACCGTACTCTCCGGACCTTGCCCCAACAGATTACCATTTTTTTCGAAATTTGGATAACTTCTTGCAAAGGAAAAAATTCAACTCCGATGGGGCAGTCCAAACCGCCTTCAAAGATTTTATTGATTCCCGTCCGAATGTTTTTTTTAGTAAAGGGATCGATGAACTACCTATGAGATGGCAAAAGTGCATAGATAGCAATGGTACATACTTTGACTAAATAAATATATTATACTAAAAAAAAATCGGCTTTATGTTCCTCCCATACTAAACGCCAATTTCATATGTAAGGACCTAGGCGACCTAAGGAGGACCTAAGGAGCTGTATAAATTTGGATTTGGAATTCCTAACCAAAGAGAAGATATTTGAGATCAAATTTGCCAGTACGGCAAAACGTCAATTTCATATGTAAGGACCTAATATGTCCCATCTTCATGATATCGTGTAATTAGTTTGTACCACAAGATAGCATTAATTGGCATAGATCCTTGTTTCTTGAAGAGTTCCTGTATATCTTTAGTAGGAATTTCTTTATTTATTAATTTTATAGCCGAATTTTGAATATTTTTTTTTTTTTACTTTATTTTACAAAAGGTCACCCTTCTTCATTTTTTTATTATTTATTTACGCAACTTATAATGAGCTATTTATCTCTTTTTCTTTTATATCTTCATTGACATGAAATTCCACGACCTCTGCACGTCTAGTCTGCTGGGCATTAACTTACCTTTCTTATTTTTGAAGACCTGCAACCTGATTTCACGTTCCGCCAATCATTGGCCACGAGAACATTTATCCCTTCGAGTCTCTAGGTGAAACGGGATATTCAACCAACGGAGACGAGGTCTTCCTTTTGAATACCTTATTGAATGTTAGCAGCACAAATAAGGTGAGAACTCCGAGCCGAATGCCCACCCCTTAGAAGTTCCTGGACCTTAATAAGTTTGATATCTGGCTCATTGTCAAATTTTCGGAGACAAAAATAAGATCATAGATTCTTCTCAGAATTTTGCCCTCAAATTTCTGTAATTTCTAGATTAGACAGAACTAAGAGGTATTTGCCATAAATATCAAGATAGAGGAAGTTGGAGAATAATGTTGAAGGAGGCCAAGAGGCAACGGGCTGTGGAGCCATTAATGATGATGAAAAGATTTCTGCTAAGTTTATAAATTAACACTGTTCAAATAAGAGCCTTGTATAGATGAATATTGATTTTGCTTAATATACGTCTGGAATTAAGGTGATTTACGGAATTAAAGTAGCATCTGTTAGTCAATAAGGTTATTTAGATAAAAATATAATTTAATTAATGAAAATCTTCGGAAAAAACTCTGCTTGAACATAATTTCGAAGAGTAACGAAAAATCGATAAAAAGTTGTTCACATTAATGAAGTAGTTACACTTGCTAGTTAGTTATGCTTGTTCTTATAAATTCTGAACACGCAACCTAAACTTAGGAAGATATAAAATATCTAGGTAAGGAATATCTGATAATAATATAATAGCGTTAAAAGTTAAACAATTTGCTCGAAGCGCGACGTGAATTTTGCTAAGAAAGTTTCTTCGGAAAGCTACTGTAATAAAATGTTTGTCAACTGCGAAATAAACGAATAACGGTACGTTTGAAAATATTTTGTTGACGTTTTTATATTTTCAAAACGACAGCTATCATGTTATACATATTAATTTGCTATACCCATATTTGCTGGAAACCATACTTCAATAAATGATAAATTTTTTCATAAAAACATGATTCTAGGATATTTTTTTAAGCATGAGACAGATATATATAAAAAAAGGGACACATACCATAAACCGTTCTATGTGCAAAAGCGTCCACATCGGTCAAGCATGTTCGCCGCCTGGTTGGCATTATATTATGCTAAAGCAACCTCCTTGCTCTGCCTTCGTCAATACAACACGCAGAGATGAAAACCGGGCGAGTCGGTCGCGCAAAACATCCATTGTGCCGCGCAAAATAAATCTGTATTTGTAAAATGGTTGTACAATATATAATATAAAATAATAATAAAATAAAAAAAGCACCCAAAAAAATCTCGGGACGTAGAAAACTCGACCCCGAAAAGGATATAAAGAAAAAATAAAAACATAAAAGATTCGTGTCCAAAGAAACCATAACCGATGGATAAAACACTGGTTCAGGAATAACCAAAATATATATACAGTGCAATATTAGCTTGAAATTATATTATATTACTAGCTGGTCGCTCACAGCGTTGCGCGGGTTAAGGATTAAGTTGAAAATAAATTTGTGGGGGGAAACAATTGTTTTGCAAAGCCTATAATTAAAACAATGTTTCCATTTAATCAAGGCTGGGTTGGATAGGGATGTCTAGGGAAGAAAAATGGCCTAATTTTTCTATCGGTAATAAGTACGCAAAATTTGGGTCCAATCAGTCTAGGTGTAGATTTGTAAAAAAAATGATCTGGGGAAGGGATGGGTTAGAGGGGGAAGGGGAAATGTTACCTATATTATCCGTCTGGTCCTAAAGACTAAGTAAACACAATTTGGATCAGATCGGTCAAAAGATACAGATTTGCATGAGAAAATATATCAGAGGAGGGAGGTGGGGTAAAGGGTGAGAGGGAAATGTCACTGATTTTACCCACCGGTTCCCTATGAATACGTGTCAAAATTTGAGTCAGATCGGTCAAACGGTGTAGATTTGTACAGAAAATGTATCTGGGAGAGGAGATGGGGTAGAGAGGGAAGGGAAAATGTCACCTATATCACCCATGTAGTCCTAAAGAATAAGTTAAGAATAGCGGTAGAAATTTTCATTGTAAATAGATCAGGGGAGGGGGAGGGGAAGGATGGTAAAAGAGGAGGGAGGAAATGTCCCCTATGTTATCCGCCGGATCCTAAAGTTTAATTTTCCAATAATTTGATATAGGTACATATAATAAAATGTTAAACATTTATATTATTTATTTCATTAGAACCAAAGTCACAATAGTTTTCGAAAATGATTAAAATCTATGAACATATGCTGACAAATGTACATTTTTAATCTTTTTATTAAGGGCTCTCGATTTAGGTATATTTCTCATGTACGTCGTAAAAGGAGTGAATTTTTTAAAGTGATCAGTTATTTTTTTATAACAGTATAAAAAACGTTATTTATTTATAAAAAAAAAACTAAATGCAAAATGCGAATTATGTTTATAGATGGGAGATCGAAGTTTATTTACACGGCTTTTAATTCCTTTACCAACATTTTCTCGATTAAAAATTTATATTAAATGTCGGGTCTGGTTTTGAAGTGCCGCCATTTTGAAGACATGTACTACCCTTACCCTGTAAAATAAATGCTGTACAGAAATAGTTTCATTGTTTATCGAGACGTAGAGTTAATTGGATGTCAACGTTTATCCGACGTCGATAATTTTGTACACCATTTTTAACTGAAAGTTCAATAACCACGTTGAAAGAGGTAGGGATTTTGAGGCTTTTACCTCTTTAAAAATAAAATAAAAAGAAGCCCTGTTTAATTTTTAAATAGGGCTACTTTTTATTCGAATTAATAATAACAGAAAAGGAAACATTAATAATAATTATCACGCCGTATGATAAACGAAAGTGTGAATTGATAAAAAAATCGTACATTTTTTAAAATGCATCTAATTTTTTAACAATCTTCCAAATCATAATCAATTTATGAATATTATTAATTATTTAACATGAAAATTTCATTTTAAAAATGTATTATAATATAGACCACAGAAATCTACCAATTAATAAATCTTGAGATGTATCTTAAATACAACTATTCTTATAAATATTTAATTAATACTAACATTTTTAGGAACAAAAAACTGAATTTGGCCCCAAAGGGAGCACCATTAAATAAAGATTTATTAAAGATGTCCCACAGAGATGAAGCTATTTATATGGAAAAGTATGTATGGACTGGCGTGGTTGTTACAGGGCTGATGACCTGTCTTTGAGGCTGGTCACAATGTAACGTTCATCGTTTCCACCACTCCCGCCCACATATCAATCAAGTTATGTATTATGGTTTTTATCCACCCTGTTTTGAATTTTTATAACCGCTGTGCTAGCGCCATCTATGGGTTGAACATTTATCATTCCTATTAAACAGTAAATGTCGTCGCTGGTAAATGAGGTGTTTGAAGAAATATTCTTTTAATGACATTCCGAATTATTAACATAAACAATATAACACGCCTGAAATAGCTTCGTCTCTATGAGACATCTATAATTTATGTAAATTTTTATAAATATCAAAACATGTATTCGGATTATAAGTTGAGATTTATAATCACATAAGTCACAAGGCAGAGGCCAGAGCCATTACACATGTAAATCGAAATTGTTGACTTTTTAGCAAACACTTTCTTATGACATATTTTCAAAGAAACGATAGCATAATATTTCATGCAAAAACTTTCTGGTAAGTCCTTTTCAATCAAATCTATATAAATAAAAACGTAAATGTTCGTTTGTACAAAATCAATAATCTCTGAAAGATCTTCACCGATTGCTTTGAAATTTTGGCACAACGTTGCATTCGATTACGAGGATATTTTGTATATATACCTTATTTGTATTCATATACGTACTATATGAAAACACAACGTTGCATTCGAATTCGGAAAATTATTTGAAAAAAAATGTGCAGGTACCTACCCTTTCAATATTGATAAATATTGCGTTATAACATTTTTTAAATTCAAATTTTTTGATAATATTCAATGCAAATCTCTACCGTTTGTAAACTTATTCTTTAGGACCCGTTGGGAATAATCCAAATCTGTACCGTTTGATCGACCGGATACAAAATTTGGAAACTTATTCTTTAGGACCCGGCGTGAAACATAGGCGACATTTCCCCCCACCACTTTTATCTCTTTCCCTCCCCCTGATCTATTTTCAATGCAAAATTTGGAAACTTATTCTTTCGGACCTGGCGGGTAACACAGGCGATATTTCCTTCCTCTCCATTTACCCCTTCCCCTCCACCTGATATATTTCCAATATAATTCTGTACCATTCGACCGATTGGACTCTTTTGCAAACTTATTCTTTAAGACCTGGTAGGTAACAAAGGCGACTTTTCCCTCTCCCCTTTACCCCACCGCCTCCCCTGTTGTATTTTCTGTACAAATCTACACCATATGACCGATCTGACCCAGATTTTGCATACTAATTCTTCAAGGCGGATAATAAAGACAACATTCCCCCCCTCCCTTCCTACCCAACCCCCCACACCTGATATATTTTTTGTACAAATCTACAACATTTGCCGATCTGATCCAAATTTTGCATTCCTTTTCTTTAGGTCACGGCGGAATACATAGGTCACAATTCCTTCCTGGACATCCCATCCATCCCAGCCTCTATTAAAAGTATCCCTTTTTTATTAAAGACTTTGGAAAACAATTAAATCTTTGTGTCCCCCCACAAACTTATTTACTATACCCTTAACCCGTGCAACGCCGGGTATGAACAGGTACCAATATATAAAAATTTAAATATTCGTTTGTTCAAAATCTTAAATCTCCGAAAGTTCTTCACGGATTGAGTTTAACACAATGCTGCATTCGAATACACGTATGTTTTTATATACCTACTACGTTTTTATGTACCTGCTATTATATAGATGTCACATCTGTGACAAGTAAAAACATGCTTTTTTTGAAAAGCAGAAAATGAATACCCACAAGCATTGTAAAATGAAACATATTAGCAAAGTTTGCTTTCTTTTTTCTTTCTTTTCCATTTAACAAGACTGAGCTACAGCAACGCGTGGCCGGGTACAACTAGTTTATAATAAACCACGTTAATTTTAAATTTTAACATAGACGTAACAAAGAGTCAAATAGCATTTAAAATAGTCGAATTAATATATTTTTTCAGAAATTTCAAATAATTTAATTGAAAATTATTTTTGATTAAAAATGTTGGATTTATCTACTTTTCATATGAATAATGTTTTTCTTAAATTGGATAATTTGGAATAATAAAGTAAATAAAAAGTAACTAAAATGTAATAGAAATCTTGTAATGAGTAACTTGTTAGTCTTGAGGTTAGGACTCTCGCCTCGTGATACAAAGATCGCGGGTTTGAACCTCAATCCAGACCAGCAAGTTAGTTCTATTTTCATAGTACAACCAGGCATTTTTTAGCTTAGATTGAAAATAGTTAGAATATTGATGTAACAACACGTATTCCGTGTTCGCATCTCTACAAAAAAATCCACTAGCCACCAGTCCTATTCTTTAAATATTTCTAATAATTTTCGATATTCGTATTATTTTTTGTATCTTTCACAATAGTCGATTTTAATAAATAAGCTCAAATGATTAAAATAAAGTTATTAATAAATTGGAAGATTGAATATTTGTTCTATCTTATTAAAAAAAATAATAAAACTGTTAAAAAAATAACACATCAAATTTATGTTAGTCGTATATTAGTTTTGATTTTATTATATTCTTATGATAGTGTATTATTTTGTTCGACAAATCTTCCTTTCTGTTAAATTGATTCGTTAATTAAACCCAAAAGATAAACGAAGTGCTCCATGTTATTCCAGAATATTGCAGTAAAACGGTGAGGGATGTAACTTCAAGAGCTATATTCAGCGCGGGATACGTATTTTAACATTTATATATTATGTAGGTATACTGCACATCCATTCAAACTAGAAATTAAATTACACTACTCGTGGCTTAGCCAATAAGGAACTCCACTGTGTAATTATATTTTATTACATAAAATATGAAGTTCGGTAAAGGAAAATAGATTATTATGTTTAACATTTGACAGGAATGCTGTAATATCTTAAAGTACAGCCTTTTGTTATACTTTTACCTTTGTAATGAAATGAATGCTTCGAAACATATATCTACGTTTTTCATATTTCCTTTTCTTTTCACTCTCACTCTATAACTGTATGCAGCTGTGTGAAGACTTTCTTCTTCTACGTTGCAAATTAGGAAAAGTCATAAGTCCTGATGAATAGAGTGCTCATTTATATTGTACAATGAATTTAAGTATTTAGTAACGTTTCGCCGATAAATAATCAATAGTCGAATTGCCAAGTAGCATAAATCTTGAACAAGTAGATTGTGTTTCTTGTTCGTGTGCAGTGAGCCGCCACTTTTTCATGACACCTTGTTTTCTTTGTAGTTTCAATTGTCAATTTTTTTCATTTTCATTCTTATCTGAGTCAGAAAAAAATATTAAACAGTTATTTAAATAAAAATAAAGTGCACATAATAAAGCAAAAACTTACACAAAAATCTAGAGCTAACATTAATTGGTAGACAATTCTTCTTTTTACAAGCACGACATGTATTTTATTTATACATATTTTTAGGGATATCTCTTATTATTTCGAACATTAAGATTAGGGTATTAGTACAAACTTATGATTACAAAGAAAAACACTATAAACAATAAATATATTGCGATTAAAAAAAATGTAATCTAATAAAATTTTAATTTAATAATTTAAGAATAAACATTTCCTGTTCTTTTCCAATATTCTTTATATGTAGAAGACACAATAAATTGAAGCATTAGTAGGTTGAAACATCATCATCATCATCACTCTTGGCACTACAACCCTTGGTGTGTCTTGGCCTCCTCAAGAATGTGCCTCCACTCATCTCGGTTTAGTGCCAGCTCTCTCCGGTTCCGAAGCTCCAAGACAGAGATGTCTTTGAAGACGTTTTTTTATTTAAATCTTAATTTTGGCCTTCCTAGGTTCCTTTGCTCTATTGGCCTTGAGTTTAGCAGGGACTTTGGTGCATATTTTGGAAAAAAGTGAAATAAATATTTAATTATATTATTACAATATTATTCAGATTATATTATATCACTACATTCTGTGAGTTAAAGAATATTTAAATATTATTTTATTTCAATTTGTTTTCTAAAGTATGCGTCTAACTATAACTTGTGCTTCAATATTCTGACTGTACGCCTCTGTAAATCATATGTGTATAAAGTGATGTGCTGCTAAAATTCTAGCAACCGGCTCACACTTTGGTAAACACCAAGCCTAAATTTTTAAACAATTTTTTTTTTTCAAATTAAAAAACTTATCGCGTTTACACAATTATTTATTTACATTACATAAATTCATTCCACATAGTGTTTTGATTTTCATTCTAAACTTTAGCCGTGACGGGTCTAATTGGTCCATCATCTGCTATGCTGCTCGTGGTAAGTGGCACACCTACATATCAAATTAATGGTCATTAAGTCTGATATACTATATATAATACTTAAATTAGCCTTTTTATCCGAACAAAAAGCATTCATTAACGAAAATCCTCTTTCTGCCTATGCAAAGATTAATGCAATTGTATATATATATATAATATATATAATATTTTTAACTTTTCTGACCGCTTCAGGAAGTTCATCGGAATGATCTCTTAAAATATTATCGATATAACCTCTGATATCATTTTTATTTATTTTGAATTTAAAAATGTCACTTACAATCCTAATATTATCTTCGCCAGCTTTCCACGGATTGACAATTTCATCTAATTTCCAGGTATTCGGTTCAAAAGCATTAATCAGATCGTAAATTTTCGTATTAGTTAACATTAGATTAGTATGATTTTTCAAATTCACTTCTTACAGATTTATAAGCCTTATTGTCATTTTTTTTCATTACACTTTCAATTAAATTTTCTTGAGGGAAATTTCTATAAACTTTCTTGAAAGTCAATGTTCTCATAGAAAGTCTATAAGAATATTGACTTTGATACTCTTTCATAGCCGCCAAGATTCTTGTTCAATTGTTCAATAGCAGAGATAGTTGTTAAAATGAATTATTGGTTCGCGAGATTTCGTGTTCTGGACTAAAGTGCATTTGATAAAATGGAATTTTTTTCCAATATATCAATCATCAGGTCCAAATCTCTTAGGAAGCATTTTTTGACAATAGGTGACACCATTCTAGAATATTCGAATAGTGCAGGGTAAGTTTGCAGGACAACACGGGTTAAAAAAATCTGTATTTTAAGATTAAGCTTTCCGAACCAAAATTATTTCAGCAACCTGGTCGACAGAGCCGGTGCGAATAGCAGTACACCAGTGTGTACATGTGCCAATTATAATAATTTCGTTGTCCGTCTGTTCGTCGCTGTAACTCCGTGTACCGTCCGTAAGACGGCTGGCCGCAAGTCAGCGCGTCGATATCATGCGGTTTCATGTAAAAATCAAAGTGCAGCCTACCGCAACGGCATGCCGCACCACGGCTAGCTGCTAGAGCATTTTAGGCCTTAGATTTATCATGACGTTATCGATAAAAGAATCTAGAACCTTCACGAGAAGCCAATGTCACGTCTACAGAACAACGAGAGTGGCAAATTCAGTACGTAAATTAGTACAAATGTTTGATTTAGAAAATGCACACAATAAAAAAACTCTATGGTCACTTGATAAAGCATCGATTGACAGATCTAAAAAAGAAGAATTTAAAATGTTGACAATATAAATTGTCAATATTTTATTGTATTTGTATTGTGATCATCTCATCTAACACATGCCTGGCCGTACACTAAAATAGGTTAAACGAGCCAACTTAACCCGTAATATTTTCGTAAACATGCGAAATATAAAATTCATATTGTAGATGGCCTAAAAAAACATCTGCAATTCGAAATTATTAGTAGAATTTATGCAGAGCTACTAATAATAAAGCAATCCTACGCAAAATCAATACGTTGGATGTCAGCTGTAAAAAAATAACGCAATAAATTCACTATAAAAATAATGTCACCTGAGTCTAAAAACAAAGGTAACTACGCTTTATTGAAGTCTCTTAAACAGTACAAATGAATCTAGAATCAGCTACACTATTTTCGAAGAAACCATAAAACACTAGAAATGTGGAACAACTAGTCGAACATTCTGGTTGCATTGCGAACTCTGACATTTATTCATAAAAGGTTAGCAAACGCATGTACATGTCAGTTATGTTTGTGAACGAACTAACACCATAGAATGTAAAATCAGCAAAACCACAAACGAGTAATAAACAAGAATAAAACGATACAGTGGGTATGTACCTGCGAGTTGTCGTGAATTATTGCGAATCTGTGTGGAATATTTTTCTGACAATTAGATTAAATTCGCATTCTGTGAATTAATTAAATTAATACATCGATAATTAATCCTTTTCCCTTTTCCATCCGCAACCACAATCCCGTGAAAATAATAACAATTTCTCTTATACGAAGAGAAATAAAAAGGATGGTCATGTTAGGTTGGTCTTTATATTTATCTTTCTTAAAATTCATCATCATCCCCTTGTCCTTGTATAGTCAGGGGCCGAAACACTCGACAAAGTGTTTCACATTTTCTCCTGTCTGGGTTAAGATTCATTCTGTCTTCGATTGGCATTCCTTAATACCGCAATCCTGAGATCGAAAAAATGCTAAGGGATTTTAGTACCTATTCCCGGCTATCCTCCTGAGTTAGAATGTGGTAATGTGGGTGTGGTAACATAGGCAATGATATTTTAAAGTAATTAAAATTCAACTTATAGGAATATAACAACTCATAAATATGGCTGCGTAAGGATATTTTCCATCACGATGTGGTAAAGGTTAAGTACGAAAGGGCTTACATTAAAGAGTACATTTTAATAACAACTTTTTCATTTTGCTTTGAAATATTCTCAACCCGCATGCAATATTTATGAAACTTCATGGAGCGGGACTTATATTTGTATTTATAGAACCGCCGCAGCAGGATAACAAAGACCGGGAAGCTGGTCGCAATGGCGGCCTAATCGAAAAGTAGATAAGCGATTTAAAAGTGAACTAACACTCGCGCCCGCATGTATCGATCACGGCGAAAAGAGAGCGATTCGAAGCCGCCACAAAGGCGTATGCAAAATTCTGGAAGCGGACCGGGAATAATTCCAGCCGTTAAGTTTGTATTCATGGTCGGGCGCGCTCCGGCTGCAACCGCCGGTGGTTTACTGCAGTTTTGGGTGTTGAATGAAACATTCGAACGATTGCATTTTTGCCATTAAATTTGATGAAATAAAAATTTATTCTAATTGAAATAAAGTTTTATCGACTGACTATTTGCGGATAGATGCCCTCGGTGGGGAGAATTCAGCCGCTGGAGGCGTTTCTTCTACCACGTCACTCACGCCCCCCACTCTTTTGTCTGAATATGAATACGAATTTTATTTTAAATTTCATTTTTTGTTATATTTTTTTTTACATTTTATTTAAAAAAATATATATTTTTTAAATATTTATTTTTTAGACAATTTTATTTTAAAATATTTAAATTAATTTATGGAAAAGATTTGTATGAAATATGAGTCAGTGCGTGTGTGTGAATAAAAAACGAAATTGTATTTTGTACATGATTGATATTCGTTCGAGTGTATAATACCTACAAGCTCGCCATTGTAGCCAAATTCGCACTACTCACTTTCGAACGTCAAACATTGTCGCGCATCACGTGTTCAACATTGTTGATCTTGGAAACCATGCGCTTTGTACGTATATAGGATATTTAATATCCTATTCACTTAGACAGAAATATAAATAAAATATGAAAAAAAATTCGTGTTTCGTAATGTCGAATATTATAAAAAGAATTAAATTTTGCGAAAAATATGTCAAATGAAAAAAAAAAAATTGTATTACTGAAATAAAAATAATGTACCGAAAAAGATTTTACTATTCAAACATTCAATCGGAACAGTAATGTCGTAAACATTTTTGTTACTGAATTGTCTCGACACGCGACTCTGAATATTAAGCAGTGGGCCCAGGTGCACCGAATAAACCTATCTTATTTCCAGCGAATGTAAACGATAGTCGTCAATAGAAACTCCGTTTTCTTATGACTGTCATAATAGTACTTCCCACCCCCTTAGACGCGTATAACAAAAGCCTACAAAATTGCGATACCCACGAGATCACAAGCACAACAACATCACCACGTAAAAAGGAACAAAGCCTTAATATATTACCAAATATGAATCCAACCATCGTACTCGCCATTTTTATACCAACGAACTACCGAAAGCTCGTATCGATAGCTGTCGACGACGATATGGAAATTGTAGACCGAACGGATGAGGGTAAGGAAAATAGAACCTTTGATCAAAAAAAGGAACGATTTTAGTGAATATTTAGATTAAACACCGTTTTTTTTACTTAGTGTCGTTTTTGTTGTTCTTGTATTAGAAGTGAGTTAGACTGTTTTTTATGGAATGGGTGGATGGGATGCCTCACAGTGGCGAATCGTAAATATGGAGTTTTATTGGCGGAACGAAGGTGTCCAATCGCTTCATTGTAACGGTGGATAAATGCCGATAAAAGGTTACATTGTTAACTGACTTAAAACGGACAGAGTTACATTTCACTGAATCCTAATTCCATAGTATCATTAGCGCAATAATGTACATTTTTAGAGTATGAACCATACGTTGTATGTAATTAATTCATTTATATAATTGATTGACTGTTGCATTGTGGCATGGTAATCCTACAATCATGTTATAGGACTTGCATTACCGGTTTTCAGTGAACCGATTTAATAGTAAATATGGCTAAATTTCACTATCGAATAATGGGTCGGTAAATTTCGGTAAATTATTCTTCACGTTTTTCATGTGTGTATAATAAAATAATATTTATAATAAGCTACGATATTACCAGAAAGCATGATTATTGAGTGTTTTGTTGTATGGTTCGTGTACCTGGAAATTCGTGCAGTTTTATCTGGCGTTACATAATGCGTGCATGCGCAATGGGGATCCGAGACTTACCATCGCAAAAATACTAGTAAATATAACGGTACTTTATTGATTACTATTCATCCTTTATTTTATTCATCCCTTGGCCGCTAATCTGTTATTCGGCAAATAATTTTAGTATTCTCCTGGTTTGTGTCTTCTGGGGTATTATGCCGTGTTTTTACGACCTTTCTGGCCAAATTTTCGGATCCCATTGCAGGGTTCATCATCAGGGCTGATGTGATCATATTAGCCTACATTATATCGGATATGTCACTGGTCTCGGAAAAAATATTTATAAAGCCAGTGCACCTAAAGAAAATATATTTTAGAAAATATGTTGTGTGTCCTATAATCTAATTTATAGATACAAATGGTTCGTTTTTTTTGCTTCCTATATGTACTGTATTTTTGACGGGTCAAGGCAATAGGAATAGAGAGCGTCCGTGAAAGACCTAGCATGATCAAATACTACAAATATTGGAAGATGGCTCTGTTAAAAGCCTCAACAACCGTAGAGCTTTGCATGTATGTAAGTAGCCGAAGGAAACGTGGTGTGCCAAGATAGAAAAATATGGCGTTCTACCCTCTCTGCCTACCTGTGAGGGGAAATGGCGTGATGGTTAGTTAGTTAGTTATGTGCGGTGGTGGCAACATCGCTATTGGGGTTCAAGTCCCATCTCCGGCCGTTTAATTTCGTTTAAATTATAATTTTGCACCACGAAGTATCTGGAAAATCTTTCGATGGTAAGAAAACTTAAATTTATTGTGGAAAATTAGAAAATTTATGACAACGGCTTATTCTTCTGCGCTCTTAATCACATCCGTTTATTCTTTAACTATAATAAGCGAAAACTCTTACTAAAAGAAGGACCATTTCAAATTTTGGTTATAGAAAGCATTATGCAAAATAACGCTTACATAATTTTGTGAGTAATGTAGGTATTTGAATTTAGTACTCCGAAAATGAAAAAGACAGGTTTCGCTATTACCAGAATACAGCGGTGTATGCAGAGCAATCCTGGAGGAGGGGAAGAGTCCCGCCGGGGCGGGGAGGCTCGGTCCACCTCGAGATTAAATCCAACGTAAAAAATCTCATTCTTCTTCAATTAACTTGCCCAAAAAGAAAAACAGCTCCAATTTATCACCGGCCTCCTTGCATATATCTTCGTTTGCTTAAAACCATATTTACGGGGCTCAAGTTACCGAAACAGTGTGTTAAACCGTTTCGGAATTTGATTCGTGTATCGCATTTCTCGCTGGAGAGGGACGGGCTTACGGGGAGCGCCGAGCGCGGAACGAGAGGTTCGCTTAATTACGGCGGCGGAAGAAGGTCGCAAGGGCCCGGCCAGCCACCCGCGGGGCGAAATTAAGCGAAGCCAAGAATTATGAGCCGAACAATATTACTCCGCGCCGCGACCTGCCGGGAACTCAACGCCATCTCTGTGTAATTTATAATCATCATTATTTCATTACATTGCGTTACATTACGGACGTTTGTTACTCTCGCTCAGGTGTCGGCAAACTTTGTGTCTCGTGACTCTGCGGCGGAGACAGTGACAAACTATCCCGGTGTTAAGTGTCTCCCTTCATTACGGTTCCCGTACCGGCGCTGAGTGCCAACCCGTCTTTGAGAGCCGCGCTGATAGGCAACAAGTGGACTGATAAATTAATTGTATATATTATGCATACGCGCGTATATTTTCAAATAATTATTTCGTACGACATATTGTGTGTGATGAATGAACAAATTTAGCGCAAATATAGAGCTGATTTGAGATTTTTATTTTTTATTTTCATTTATTGGTTTTCTTACAGCCTTATAATTAATCAATCTTGAAAAAAAACAATAATTGATGTACAGAGTTTTGGGCCAATTACAAGAAAACACATATATACAATCGATAAAAAATAAGAAAAAACATGTCCAATAGTGAGTGTGTGTGAGTGTGTGTATTTGTGTGTTTATTTATTTATTTATTTATTTTGTTTTGGGAAAAGTTAACAGCAAAACAATCTTAAAAATTTTCCACTGAATTTAAAAATTTACTTTAACATACATTAATAGCGAATGGAGAGGGTGGAGGGGAATGTGGGACGGGAGGAGAAGGGAAGATATAATGTACAAATTAGTTTGGGTGCGGTAGTGTAGATATTGTTTGCTTTATGTTTCTTATTGTTGCGTTGAAAATGTCAATGTGGTGATAGTTTGTGTTAAATGAATTTGTGGATCTGTACATAATGAGATGGTTTAGTCATGTGGAAAGTATGAGCGAATAAAGGCGGTATGATCAGAAGGTCTTGTTAAAAGCTTTAATAATCAAAGAGAGTGTACGAGTAAGAGAGTAGTAGGCCAGAACAGAAGAGTGAGGCGTTCTATTCTTTCTACTTGCTCCTTAGGGTAATCGAAATCATAGTAAATTAGTGAGAATGATAAATATATAAACAAGCATTGTACAAAACACTTATTTTATTTCGTAAAAGCTATTAAATATTTTTTTAGATCTTTCATATTGTCGAGCAGCGTCCAATGAAGTCATGCGAGGCATGGAGTTATAAAGATATAGGAAATGATTGGAAACCTCACAGAAAATAAAATATCCAACTATATGGTTATACTAGGCAGTGAAAATAGATTTCCTTCACACCCGGCAAATAAATATTGACGTCTGTCTACTGCTCCTCTATAAAACGGTAATCCAATATGAAAATAAAATAACTGTTAAAATAAAAAAATACTAGCAGTTAACCTTGCTGCTAGGCCCTGCTGGCGGCTATACTGACCGATTATTATAATGAACGATTGTGGTGCTGCCATTAGTGCACGCTACGCGGCCAATGGTGTCTGCAATTGGTCGCGCGGCCGATAGAGGCTGCTGCGCGGCTATTAGCGTCTGCGATTAACTATACTTATTATTCATCCTTTGTATACACTGTATTTATGTATTTTGTTGTATCTTTTATAAGTTTTTTTTTGTTGCTTTATTATATTCATGCTTTGTTATTTTCTGATGTTTCATATTAATGCTTTGTTATTTTCTTCTTCTTGTATTTCTCTGCTTTTGTTTATATTTTATTATTTACTTGTGATTTTATTTTTATGTATTGTTATTTTCTTTGAATAAATTGTTTGTGAATTGGTTAGTGCAGTTTCCTCGCCGCATCGCACGAGTGCTTTGCATCGTCTGCGGCGTAGCGAGGAAACTGCTTTAGCATTAAAACAATGCCAAACTGGATGGCGAAAGTGTAGGGCCAATACGGGAGTTTTTGCTCATAGAGCGGTCCTGGGTCTGTGGTGTGTCCCACTTCACTGCGGTTAACTATTGCCCATTGTCTGCTGCTTTTCATACGATTTGGTTATTTTTTTAAAACTGGTAATGGCAAAATCGTGCACTGCATAGTGCATACTGCGTTTTTAAAGCAATCGTAATATAGATGATCTGTCACCATGGATACTTTAGACTTTGATACATTTCCAACTGTTTATACCAAATCTTACCTAAAAATTAAACATAAAAAATATAGTTGTCCGCAGAAAAATAAAATTGACGTAAGAAAATAAAAATTTCGACATATCTCGCCTTATAGTGACTCGCATGCCAAATAATGTGTTTATATAATATTTCTACACATTAAATAATATCTTTATATTTTAAAATAATCTGCCCACCTTATTCCTTAAAAAACATACGATTTGAATTTTTGAATCTGGCAATGGAAAAAATCGCAATACTCGTTGCGAATTTAGCGCAAGATGATGTAGTTATATGAAATTGTTTTCATTATCAAGATAACAAATATTTTTTAAGACACCGCCAACAATGCTTTTTATTAGGTTATGAACTAACTCATTATTAAATTTTGAAGATTGGAAAATAGTCAATTCCACCGATATAAAAAAAAAACTCGCATGTTCCAAACTTGCTCCATACACATCAAAACGCTATATTCATTGAAGAATGATAATTTTATCTGTTTAATATTTCTACGTTAGGTATTGTTACTATTCTTTTTGTTTAAGGGAAGGTTAATCATCATATAACTCCCGTTTTTACTAGAAGTTCACGCAACTATTATCCAAATTTATAAATCAAAGTAATATACTAAATCTTAAGACTAGAAGACATTTTGGGGTGATCTTGAGCGGGGTAGGGGGAGGGGTAGGCGAAAAGTGAAAGTGGTACATAGTATATTACTGAAGGTGATGCAGTAAGCATCGAAAACGTTTTAAAATGGACTTGATGGACTTGTTTTATAGTTATAACGCTAGAAAAAAAAAATGGATCCGAATCCATTTTTTTTCAAGCTTCACAACTATATATCACTTACTTTAGTATGAATTCCTCCATTCCTTAAAAGCTTTCATTTTAGGTTTTAAACATGATCTTATTTAAAGTTGAGAAAGTGATTATCATTAGACTGAAGCAATCCTTGAACACTCTCAATGTCTATTTTGGTTAATCCTAGGTCGAATCCAAACAGCCTAAATTCTTAACTAAATTACACTTGCACTAAAAAGCCTGCATACTTTAATTAAATTAAACACCGTGACAAAATGACGCAAAAATGCTTACCGAATTTTTTTTTTTATGTTTATGAACTTGATGCATACGAGCATGCTCAATATTTTATAATAAGATGAAATCAATTTCAAGACGATAATTTACAGAAATTAATTGAAATATTAAGCATGTTGACGAAAATATCTATAATTAAAAAATTTTCAGAGAAAACTCATCATGAAGCATGTTGGCGATCGCTCGCTATCTTTCGACTGTACATTTAGTGCGTCCCGAGTAATGTTACAACATTAGTTATGTTTCACTTGTCATTGTTCTCTTCTTAATATGTATTCACGTTTACAAATGCCTTTCGCTTTTATTTCGTCTGCATGAAAATAGTCACAATTTTCTTAAGAAAGTGCAAATTTTCATAATAAAAATGTTAAACTTCTAGACAACTCTGTTATCTACCTATGAAGGAGTAAAATATCTATATTTATTAAATCAACTGTACATCCATAATGTAAATTCTTGCACAATAATTCCATATGTGCAAAGATGGTAGACACGCGCGGTATGGGGTTTTCCCCTAATGGTTCAGATTATATACACTCCAATAACTTTTTCATATGAGTTTAATTAAATAATATCTTGTTTTGATCGATCGAAAGTTTTCGACAATTTCTGCATCAGTTTTTATTAAAAACATTTTTAATAACAACACATTTTTGGAACATTTACCTACTTCATTTCATTTTCACCACTAATCACTTGTTATTAACTTGTTAGTAACAAGCTTGTTGCTGTTGAATGATGTGCTTAATATGACGTTACTTTTCATATTAAGCATGCAGCATGCAGATTTTATTTTGGTAGCTCGTGTAGGTGGCCTAATGTATAATTTTATTAAGATGCTTCTATGAATTGTGCACATATGCAGTTTTGCACAATTTAATACGCACGTTAAAATATATATATGCAAATAGATTATTATAATTTAATACGCAAATAGATTATTATAATTTAATACGCACGTTAAAATATATATATGCAAATAGATTATTATTAAAAAAATGAAAATTATGATGTTTTTTCTGATTTCAATCCATAGATTTGCCTTAGAACGATAGCGCTATATGAATACTTTGTTGAGAAAAAATTCGCGACAATGTATTCATATTTTGAATCCGCACCAATGCCGATGTGAAATCTTGTTAAATACTGAAGTACTTCAAAATTGTAATATGAATAGTATTTTATGACAAAATACCATTTTTTTCAATTGTAATTTTTGAAATATAATTTTGAGCGATTAAAATATCGGACAAAAAATATATATTCTTCTATATTTAACTAATTTCTTGAAGGTGCAATGCTCGCCATTCTTCTCGGTTCTTACTCAGAAGTTTGCATTCGTCATACTTTATCCAAAAAAGTATTGCTGTATCAGCTCTGAAAAGTACCGAATACCATGATGTAGTTTATTATTAAAATAACTTTTAAAAAAAGCGTAGCAGAGAGGGCCACGATTAAGACCTACGTTATCAAAAATTTTAGACACAATGCTGATGATGAAGTAATAAAGTTTTTTTAAAATTAATAATAATTAATTTTATAAATGTCAATAAATTGATACGCTGTTGTTTTGCTTGGAGATTTTCTTAAGCTGTCGTCATTCCGTTCACTAAATAGATTCGATTTACTTTATTTAAAAAAGTCGCGGAATGGAAATAAGTTGTCGGTGGCCCCGCGGCATATTTGCCTCCGGTGTAGACTGCGGATGTTTGTGGGAACATCAAAGGGTTTTTCCGCAACATTTTAAAATATTTCCCTTGCGCGGGACGTTTTCAGTTAACATGGCAGAAAGGCTTTGACGCGCCCTGGCCCAAAGCTCGACGTTTTGGCCTTTATGGGCGTGGAATGCGGGCTCCGGACCGATATTCCGTCAGCCTCCCTCCACTCATGTCGGTACGTACAGACTAGATTGAATCACCCGTAATGACTTTAAACTGCCGCTCATATCGATGAATCAAATGAAATATCATCGATGCATAAAAAAATAATTGAGATGACGGTTTCGGTCATTATTGGTTTGTTGATGATTCTGTCTTAATTTTTTGGGAATTGTTTATTTTTAACCCTATGTATACCATTATAGATAACACTCTTTTTGAAGTCACGGCGTCGACTCATGTTACTGTAAAGAATTTGTGAAATTAAATAGAATCGAAATATTTATTTTGGTACATTATCCTTTTATGTATCCCATTTAATATGAAATATTAATAAACATACTCATATTATTAAGAAATCCTGTCCAATATGACCACTAAATGGCATTATTCGCTTTTGAAAAAGAATTAATTAAAGAAATATTAACTTTGGTAGGATTCGATTCGAATAGTTTTTAAATCATTATTATACGTGCAATTTACAATATTTTTTTGAATTTGTAAAAATATACTTTTATTTTTAATTTTAAATTCATTTTAAAATGACTATGTAATAATGACAAAAATGTTTAAATAAATTACCTCATAGTAATAAAAAAAACTTGTTTTTTCACAATAACAGGTATTTCTACAATAGGTATATAAAACCATAAATTAGGATCCAAACATTGAAATACATTTCAATTTGATTTCTACAGTAGGTACCTAATATTTCGTTTTATAATCCCAATTCATCAATTTCAGTGTAGACTAACAAATATATTTAATACATTGATATTATATAAAAATATATGTTATATTATACATTTATTAGGGGAAAATTCCGCATTCAGCTTACTCTGTAGGTAGTGTGTTTGAAATTTTTAATTTACTCTGTTCATATATTGTTTGTTTTAACTTCGCAAATTACTAACAAAACTCAAAGTTATCATGGTTTCAAATATTAATGTGTTTATTTATTTTTTGTATACAGAAGCTATTCATTTTATGGAACTTCATTGTTGATTTAAATAGCAAAAACAAACACAATTTTTTGTTGGTTCTACGTATATTTAATTTTTTCAAATAAATGAACGATCATTTTGACACAAAACGCCATTTCAGTTATTGCCTAGGCGTAGGCAGCCGAAACAATGAACAATTTATTTGGAAAAATTAAATATAGAACCAAAAACAAAATTGTGTTTGGTTTTGACTATACCTATTGATTGATCTATATGATTTTTACGTTTACCACTATACATATTATACCGCATTTTTAAATCAATGTATGATTTAAATCCACTGTAACAACGTATTGCAGTAATACATTAGCGTTAATGATAAAGATCTCCGCTTCATTGCTAACTTATAATGACAGATTGTTGAAATTTACTGTATTTTTCCCCGACTCTTATAATATGTATGCCGAAAAAATATTTTAAAAAGTATTACAGAATATTGAATATTCAATAACCGGAATATTATTTGTTAATGGCATGCTATATATTTATATATGGATTAAAATTAAATACCGAATTTTTGATAATACGAAAAATTTAAGTGCATAATAAATAAATGCAAAAAATTGGAATACGTATAAAACGTGTGCAACAAATGGCCTATCTGGGTTGTGCAAAAATTTATTGTAAAAGTAACTACTGGGTCCGCTCCAAGGAGATCATGTGTAGAATAGTGTGGAGACCTGTAATTGGCCATCTATATTATATCAATGTTTTCTATGCTTCTTTGTTGTGCTGTTGGTCTTCCATGATCATTAAATAAATAAATAAATAAATATTACTGTGTAAGTACTTGATTTGTTGTTTCAAGTAACATTTGTATGGTGTTTTGTAGGTATATGGCATAGAAAGTTGGACCCTCATTGAAACAATGGTTTAATAGAAAATACAAATGAGAAAGTATGTACATATGTATACTTAAGACTAGTATGGAGACTTATGAGAAAGGTGGCAAAAGGAGTACCTACATTATGTATTGAAGACCTCAATGGCCAATGGTGAAAACCTCAAACCTCAATTGGATTAATTGGTCTTTATTTTAATCTTATTTTATTTGATCATCCAATAAAAAGGCAAAATTACACAGGAGAAAATATTGAAAAATAAGAGTTTAAAGCCTCCCACAATTATAAGATGACATAGAGAAGATGTAGTTAGATTAAATGGTAATTAAATATACGTATAGGTATAATGCACATGGTCAAGGTAGGTGACGAATATCTAGTATCTGCCTCACCACAATCTTCATATTTAGTGTTAGAAATATCTATCGAGTTTAAAACGTTATTATAGTCTCAGCAAATATGTAAGATTGGCAAGGATTTCCTTTTATTAGTGTGATAAGTTTTAAAAAAAATTAAAATGCAATACTAAGCATACATAAGAATACACTAAGCTAAACGCTTGTGCTATGAAAATAGAAATAATTTTCTAAATGAGGCTCTAACCATCGACCACCGGATCACTAGGCAAGAGTCGTGACCATTACACCAGCAAGCAACTTAGTTGGATGGAAAAAGAGGTGTATCTGTCTAGTAGATCTAAAAGGGACGTGGAAGTATAATAACAGCTGGTAATTTCATGAGAATCAATAAGGTTGTGAATAATTTGAAAGAACAAAGATTGATCAGACAATATTTACCAATTTCCAAGAGCATCCGTTATCTGTTATCGTAAAAATTTATTTTCTTTTGGTAATATTTTCTTTTTTTTAAGCAGCCTCATGGGACTATGACCACTCAATAAAGTGCCATCCATCCCTTGACATCGTGTTGTGGTCTATTTTGCTGGGAATTCGTCTACCCCTAACAAATCTGTCAAGATGTTATCCGCCCATCTATCCACCTCTTGGTTTTTTTCTCGGAATCGATTCTTTTAGCTTAAGTATAAGGGTTTCTGCCTATTAAGAGACTCATATTTTGTCCCTGCATATCTGAACTACTGCAGCTTCCTTGCTACGCTTTTCATATCTGGGGCAGAACCATTCCAGAAGTTCTAGGTTCTTTAATCTCCTCTATTCTACGGCTCGGTTATCTCATATTTTACTGTTAATCGTGATGTTGATATATGATTATCAATAGATAAATGCTCAGCATTTTTCGTTGCAAAATTTGAAATGTAAATTAATAGGTAGATACGTTTATAATTGTTTTGTAAAATTTTTCTGCGTAACGGTTATAAACCTACCGGTATTATCGTAAATGGAATTATTAAATTATCTCAAATATAAATTGGTAGAAGGGTTGCTCTCCTTAAACTATGGAGCATCTACTGAATACGATTATAGTGTGGCACGCGCGATGGCATTTACAACTACATGTTAGAGGCCTGTGACACCTGAGTCCAGCACCTTCGCATACCTGCAAACATGTGTGTAATGTATAATATTTTAGATTTAATAAACAGTTGTTTTTATTATTGATGGATTTCGCATTAACATTATAGAGATTATTCATAATGATCATTAAATTAAGAAAAAAATTGTGCTTGTTACCCCCTACGTGAGTTCAACAATTTTGTCACGGAATGGCAAGTAGAAGGAATAATGCATTATCCGAATCCCTTGTAATATGTCACAACTCTATCCTATGTAATATATCACAACACTATCGTAGGATCTAGAACGGTCTACAATTATCTAAAACTTTCGGAGACGTCTACAGATGACCGGAACAACCGAGAAGTGGCGAGAAATTTCTCCTAAGCACTAAAATAATCTGGAGAGTACGAAAATATCAGCATTTGGGTAGAAATACGGATTTACGCGGCGGCGCAAGTTAAGTTGCCATATTTGACAGCTCGTTTAATGCGAAGTCGGCCGCGAGGCGACAGCCAGTGTGGCCAGTCGTGAGATAATCAAAACGATAAATAAATCGAATAATCGAGTGCAGTACCTATGTGGCGAAATAAACCAGAGCGACTAACATGTGCGAGAATTAGATGGAATGTTCTAGTGAATAAAGTATTACATAAAGTATTCCAGCGATAATAAAGTGTTAATTTATAGTTGATATATTACGAAATAGTGTAATTAAAAGAATAGCGTTATGTTTAAGTCGTGTTAAGTGACTTTGTACATTCAATAATTAATTAAACATTAATTAAAAAATCGCTAATTATTTTCCAGTGTTCATTTGTCTCCCAAAGCCATGACTCGTGACAACATTTTTCACTACTTTCGTTTTGTGAAAAACTGAATCTTACATAAATTGTTGTTTAATTTAATCTAAGGGTTTAATTGCTAGTATGAATCAATTGGCGAAGTCAATATACACCACCTACAAACAAAACATCTTGCCCACCATCAATTTCGGATAGGTACTGATGAAGATAAATTGGTGAAAAATTCAGACTGCAGGTATGATATACCTGAGAGAATTATCGTGATTGACTTTAGAAGACAAAACCAGGAACGATATTGTCACGGGGTCACAGCGGTGAGAGACAAATAATACACGAAAAATTAAATAAATTTTTTATTAACCAACATATTATATTATAGATGTCTAAAGTAGGTATGGAAGTCTTTTTGGGTGTTTGTAGGGATTATGCATGCTGGCATGTGACGCGTTCTACTACCACATTGCCAGAGAGTCCATCCTCTTGCGTTTCCATTATTATTATTATTATTATTAATTAATTATTTATTATTATTATTATTATTAATTAATTATATAACCATTAATATTACTCGATGTTTCAGTATCTTACAGAAAGATCGGGAAGCTGGCTTAAGCCATTCAAGCAAAAAGTGAATTGCAAATCTCAATGGAAAAAAACGCGTATGTAGCGCGATCATACGTCTTGACGTACCTACACTTTTATTCTTGAGATTACGCGTACATAAAATACGTACGTACGTCCTGTCTATATTGTCTTAGGATATTATTACGATGCCGTAAATCGAAATCACCGGGAAGTCCAGTGGTAAAGCTTATAATACACCGATATTATTTCTAATATTTGTGAATGATATTTCAAAAATATTTAATGAATTTAATGAATTAAAAAATTTCAAAAATATCTAATATTTGCTGTTTGCAGATGATCTAAAAACCATTATTATCACCGCAAAATCTAAATTCTCTTGCCGTATGGTGTGAAATAAATAAACTTAAATTTAAATAAATGCAAAATGATATCATTAACTAGATTAAAATCAAAAATACATTATGAATACTCTCTATGTAACACCAAACTATTTTTTTTGCCTGTATTCGTGACTTAGGTGTATTATTCGACTCAAAACTTACTTTTATTAACCATATAAATGCGATAACTTGTAAATCTCTGAAATTGCTGGGATTTGTTTTAAGGACATCACGCCCATTTCAATCAATTGAAAGCATAAAAATATTATACACAATTAGAATACTGCTCATCAGTTTGGTCTCCATATTATAATGAACATATAGACAGTATTGAGCGTGTCCAACGCAAATTTCTCAAATAAATTAACTACAAGATAAGCATACCAATACAAAACATAGAATACAATAACCTATTGAAGAGACTGAAATTACTCACCTTATATGATAGAAGAAAATTTGTGATATAGTTCTTCTTTACAAAATTGTAAATAATATGTTGGACAGCCCTGACCTTGTAGCGTGTATCAATTATTATAATATCCCGTCCTTATATAGAACTCGACAAATTGTCACATTTCAATATTAAAGACTGTAATGAATTTGGTTATATGGTTGGTGTTTTCAATGACAGTCTTGTGAAAATAAAGTTTATACTCAAAGAGACAATATTATTTCATTACTAACTGCTGTTAATATATACATATAATGATGTGTAATATATATTTTTTATACACATTACTGCTCTGTATTTTATATTTTTAATGTATTTTATATTTCAAATTTATCTTCTTAATTTTTATACTTATATTATAATGCTTATACCTGATACTTTCACTGCTTACACCTTTTATTGCCTATACATGTACCTACCTTATATTCATATATTTTATATTTTACCGCTTACTTCTGATATTGTTTAATGTATATACTTTTTGAACTTAATGTAATATTTTTTATGTAAAAGCCTATAATGGGCGTATACAAGTAAATAAACAAAAACACATAATAAAATTAAAATATAAAACATATTTTATTTTTTTGAGAAATTTTGAAATTACGCATATCGATTGCTTTAAAAGATTTAACCACATGTTTATACTACACTGTTTACTGTTTGTAAATACAACACTTGCGGAGCGATATATTGCATCAGTGTTATTGATTTCACACAGATGGCCTAGACCAATAATTATTAGGAGTGGTATTACATTAAAACAATTTCGTCCATTTGGTTTCCTCGACAGCTTGTTACCAATGATGATTGATATACCAAACGAATATGTTCCAGCATTTCCCATTATATAACAATTCAAAAGCCTCGGTGTATAGAATTATTTTTTAATCATTACAATATAATGGATGTACACGTAATTCTGAATCTGCGAAAATGAAATAAAATCTCTGGTGTACGTAAATATTGATATTTGATAATTATTATAAAATTACTTTAAAAAGTGCTTGTTTCTTTGTTTTAAAGGTAAAATCTTATAAATTAAAAAAAAACTCACCCATAAAAACCATGTTTTTATTATACTCCCTTTCTCATTTACTAGTGGAAACAGGTTTGGCGCCCAACCTACGCGTTGGGCTCTAGTCATGCGACGCTACCAAAGGGATTAATAAAAAATTTCGAAAAATCCAAAATTATACTATAATTATTAATTTTTTAAACGAAAATTTGTTAGATCATTTTAATCGTCGCCACGAGTCTGTCTGCAAAGTTTCAGCTCGATTGGATCACGGAAAAGTTTAAAAATCGATCCTAAGTTTTTTCGACCGACAAGCAAGCAAGCAGACGCTACGAGTTAAAAGAAAGGGAGTAATAATATGAATGCTGAATGTTATAATTTATTTATTTACTGTCAACGAAGCAATAAAACTACAAACAAAAAGTAATTGTTTTATTCCACTATATTTATTTTGAATTGTTAGAACGTTTTCGGGATTTCTCCCATTGTCAAAAACAACTCGTTTACAATTAAATTAAAAATAATTAAAGACAGAATTTATAGGGATTGGGTGGGTGTAATGGTGGTGGGGGTCGGGGGTGGGGTTAGAATGGATAGGTTAGGAGTGGAGAGGTTATGGGTGGTATCTGGATATTTTTTTTTTTTTTTTCTATAAATTCTGTCTTGAATTATTTTGTTGTTATTGACAATGGGAGAAATCCCGAAAAAGTTCTAAAAATTCAAAATAAATATAGTGGAATAAAAGAGTGTTGTATTTACCCTCATTTTTTAAAATATATATATATTTAATACGAAATAAATAAATGAAATAAAGAGAAACACACAAATATCAAATAATAAAACTGAAAAATTTCATTTATTTATTTCGTATTAAATATTACGGGACTCGTTCCTTAAATAAATGAAAAAATATGTTTAATAATATATATACTCAATTTGCAGTTTAGCAAAGAATACTTCCATTGTTCGGAAATCGACTAGCGAGAAGACGTCAAAGCTTCGTTTGATATTCTCGTAAACAGTCGATTACTTCCCGAATAAAAATGGAATAATATAAATAAGTGAATTAATAATTCAAAGAGAAACATATAACTATCAAATATTGACGACTTGTTAAGTCGCTGGGATAGTGAAATTGGTAACACGCTGTGCGCGAAACACAGAGGTCCGTGGTTCGAATCCAGGTTCCAGCATTTAATTTTTCAGTTTTATTATTTGATATTTGTGTATTTCTCTTTATTTCATTTATTTATTTCGTATTTAAATATAGATATATATATATATATATATAATATATTGCGATGTTATCGGTGCCTACCCGCGAATTTATGGTACATTATAAGCTTCATGCAGGTGGCCGTACGATACATTTTAAAGCGGGCCCAGATCGGGCAGAATTTCATTTGATCTGGTACGTAAAGTATACAGCACTTATCCTCATCTCCCGTGTATTATTATTATTTTTATTATTATAATCATGTTAGGTTTGTCTAATACATTATCTCCTGCAGGGCCCGGTAGTCTGCGGGTAGAATCCCGATTTTGGTTTCGTTTTTGTGTAAGAGCGCAGAATGAAGCGGGCGGACGCGGGTGGTTTGCGGCTTGAGGAGCCGTGGACGATATGTTATGTGACGTGAGGCTGAGCCCTCGCCATATGTGGTGATCGGACGAAGGCGCAGCGTCGCTGCCCTGATCACCTCACCGTGAAATTTGACCTCGGCCTGTCACCGAGGTCAAATTTCATGGTGGGCTGGCCAGTGAATCTTCCTGGGACCCTGGTGCAGCTGCCCATCGGAACTCGCCGAGTTTGGTCGTAGTCCACCGAAAGTCGGGATTTGGTATCGTAATTTTAAATTTATTTGGACCTCCGTTTGGTGAATTTTTCTGTGGAGTGGCTCGCTCTGTTCGAACCTTATATCTTCAGTGGACGGACAATCGTGCCTTCAACCTGACTCTTATTTGATTTATGTTAATTTTACGGATCCGTTTCACTGATCATCGATTGTTTATTATATCAGGTGCATGTGCCCTCAGCGGGACGTTCTCAGGGGCCTCATGCCCGAAATTTTAAAGGTTAACTTTGTTGGGGTGCTGTCAGCCGTGAGGGGTCGTAAGTCAATGTCTAAATTTATGGCTGTGTATTTTTACTTTTATTTGTCAAGCGGACCTCACGGCGCGCGGCGGTCGGTTATATTAAGTAACGTTATATATTTTCTTTGGTGAAGCGGTAGTACCCTACCTAATGCCACGTAAATTTCCTAATTAATGATTCCATCCAGTAAATGATTGGTATTTTAATGTGATATGTCTGCCAGCTTTTAAGGCGGGCGTATACTATTGAATTGATTTAGTTTTAAGTGGAATGACAGGCGGCTTCGACCGCCTCCAGTGTACCATTTTTGTTTATAAAATTAAATTGTAAGTTTCATTCATAACATGGTACAGACATGTGTTTGAAACATGTAACTCGTCGTTTTTTATATCGTGATTTTTGTCGTTTTTGACAAACGTTTTTTTTGTCGTTTTTTTATGTCATGATTTTCTTCGTTTTTTTATATCGTACAAAACATTTTTTAATTTTTGAGATGTCTATCGTCTTTTTTTGGCAAATCCTTTTATATAGTCTTTTTTGTCGTCCTTTATTTAAGTCGAGTTTTTCGACTTTTCTATGACGTGCAAAACAATGTAAAAGATGCCAATATACTCGAATCGTTTCCTGTTACTTGCGTAAATAATTGTTTGGCTGGTACGCTACTTGCGCACATTGAGATTCTCATCGTGTTGGGGTGAATCATGTGCCGCTCGAATCGTTGTAATATTTCCAGTTGTTCCGTTTCCTTTTTCACTATCCGGTGTTTCATCAATTTATCACACCGGGGTTTAAGTTCTTAGAACGTTTGTTCAACAAAACAATACTCCGGAACAATACAGCCCCACCCGCATCCCCCGATACATCCATCAGCGCTCATGACTCGGAGCGCCCGCCCGGGAACATCCAGGCGAGACGGGCGCGGATGTGTCGACGTTGACAATAATTCGTCTTCTTTGAGTTAAATCTTTCTTATTATGTTATCCCGGGAGAACATCGGGATTAATTTTGAGTAGGTAATACTCCGTCAGCCCGGGGCGTGAATTGTACCGATGAATGCCGCGGAAGACATAGGTATGTCTATGTATTTATCAAATTAAATGTCTGCTTTAGATATACTACCGCGATGGAACAGTTGTGACAAGTGTTAATCTTTATTATTTAGTTGACGAATATGTAGTGTTTTCATAATATATTGTTTTAATTATATAACGGTCTATAAAAGAAATGAAAAATTGAAAATAGTTTTTATATGTATTCTAGTGTAGTAGGATATATCAAATAATGCGATGAATGTCAAACATAATTAAAAATAATACTGCTTCAAAGTCTAGTCAAAAAATAAAGGAGTCTCATTTACAAACGGCGAAATCTACATACCATAGATGGCGTAGTTATATCATTTTTTTTTTTAATATATATGTTTACATAATTTTTACATATTTGATTTAATTTTGATGGATTTGTTTCAAATTTTTTACAGTCCCATGAAAGTATAAACTTGTGTATGGAACCGGTTGAATATCACAAATCTCAACACTCAATTGTTCAATGATTTTACGCACTTTTTGAACTTTGCTTAATGTTGTATAGGTAGTTCTAATATTCGCTGGTAGATTATTGAAATATTTAATTCCTAAGAATCTGTAGTGGTGTTACAGGGCTGTTTTACTGCATCCAGGTATATTTAGGGTTCCAATCATGTGCGCTCTTTTGCTACATTTATTTTGATTTTGAACTATATTTGTGTTTTTTTGATTGGTAGTTTTTTTGTGTGTTTGTAATATATTTTTTAGTTTTATATATGCTGTCTATATTTGGAACCTTGAATTCTTTGAACAGTAATTTAGTAAGATATGTTCCAGGTTTCTTTAATATTATTTCTATGATCAATTGTTGTATTATTTTTAATGTCTGCAGAATGGTTTTATATGTTCCTCCCCAGCCAATTATTCCATATTGAAGGATGTATTGGACAACATTTATATAACTTTCTAATTTTGATAGATTTGTGGTTTGAATGGAAACAGTGAACATTGTGTAAAGTGATCACTTAAGCCAGCCTTAAAACAGGTCAAAAGCTCTGTAAACACCCATCAAAAACTTTTATACTTACTTTACATATAAACAGCTTCATCTCTGTGAGAACTATATAATGTATCTTAATTACGTAGCGTTTACATTAAATTATTAAAAAAAAAATAGATGAAAGAATCAGGCAGAAAAATATAATTTTCGAAAAAAACATTGGTTTACAAATATTTTTAATTATAACACTTTTTTTCACATATTTTGTACCGAAAATATTTCATTGATAAATATTTTTTATGTATATTTTTTTAATTGATTCACTTATAAATTTGAGATTGTTTCTATAAAGATTTTTCGTTTCTTATTATAAACTAGCTGTTCGTACCCGAAAATAAATTTGTGGGGGGAAACAAAGGTTTGATTCGAACGGTATGGATTTGCATCGAAAATATATCAGGGGGAGGAGAAAAGGTAAAAGGGGAGGGAGGAAATATAGCCTATGTTACCTGCCAGTCCTAAAGAATAAGTTTCCAAATTTTGAGTCCGATTGGTCGAACAAAATATATCAGAAAGAGGAGAAGAGGTAAAGGGGGAGAAGAAAAATGTAGCCTATGTTACCCGCCGAGTCCTAAAGAATTAGTTTCCAAATTTTGAGTCCGATCGATCGAACGGTAAAGAGTTGCATCGAAAATATGTCAGGGGGTGAGGAAGGGGTATGAGAATAGGGAGGAAATGTCGCCAATATTACCCGCCGAGACCTAAAGAATAAGTTTTCAAATTTTGGGCCCGATCGGTCAAACGGTAGAGATTTGCATTGAAAATATGTCAGGGGGAGGGTAAGGGGTAAGAGAATAGGGGGGAAATGTCGCCTATGTTACTCGCCGAGTCCTAAAAAATATGTTTCCAAATTTTGAGTCCGATCGGTCAAACGGTATAGATTTGCATCGAAAATATGTCAGGGGGAGGGGAATGGGTATGAGAATAGGAGAGAATTGTCTATCTGTTTGTCTATCTCACGGCTAAAAAATCGAAATTAAACCGCCGCGCCGTAGATGGGGCTTGAAACCCGGGCCAGCAAACTCGAACCGGCCGCTCAACGCTTGTTGCTATCGCCACCTCTCCGCGGATCATCAAAACTATTCTATAAATATATACTAGTGCTTAACAAGGACGCGCACCAATGTTCGGTAATTAGGGCAATAGTTTTTTTAATAATTTTAAATATTAGCATTGAAATTTGGTGTGTCAAAAATAAGTGCGTTCATGTTTAACACAAAATTCACCACAGAAATCTGGAAAACCCTTAAAATAAATATAGTGCAATTAATAACTAAGTAAAATGAATGACTAATCCGTTATTTAATATATTCCCCATTTATATGTCGTCATTTTCTTTCCCTATTACCACGATGAGCGAGACCTCACTTGCTCCCAAATAATCAGTATAGTTAGTTAAAATGATTTATTATATCCATCATATATCACAAAGTCAACGATAAAAATACCAAACAAATAAATAAACATATTCAATATTGAAAAACTGAAACCCATGTTGTAACTTATAATTTTTTACGATTTGTTGCAAAATTTTACACAAAATTATATCATCATTACGTGGCTGTAAACCAATAGGATCCTAATATTCTTAAGCAGTAGTTTTCGCCAGCACCTATCATTTTTCGTCACACAAATCAAAAAAAGAGGTAAATTTATTATTCAGCGCTCTAAAAGGTCAATTTGGTAATCGAGGTCCTTTTAAAATGAGTCATTAGTAGTACTTGGTAGGCAACAATGAACAAATTGTCGTAAATAATTAGTTATTTTGCATTCACTCGCCGTCCGAAACATCCATTGTATAAAATTTAAAAGTAGACAGGACGTGGCTGCGGGAGGCAAACGAAACTGATTTATTAAGCAAAGTAACTGGAAACAAATTTAGTCGGAACACTATTCTTAAATTTACATATAGTCGTTAAATATTTCTGGAATATTTCACACACTATTATCTGATTTCCTAAGTTGCACTAATTTTTTATAGTCACTCGTCCAAAAAATACTTTTTATTAAGCTGTTTCCATTGCAGTACATCAATTTCGCGAATATTCTGTTCAATTTCGCATGTTATTTAGATAAAAGATTCGCTTACATTCGTTCTAGAAAGACTTTCTCGCTTATCAGTAGGTATTCGCCGGATATTTATTAGGTACTCGATTCACAGCGCGAAGGCCACACTGTTTGTCAAATAACACTGAAATGCTGGTCTTGTTGCTCCTTTTTCATACCTGATCCGTGTCTGTGTAGATAATTTCAATAACTAGAATCTCCTAGTAACTTTAGTGTGAAAGGTATGAGTGCTGTGAAATCATCGATTACGTGTAATTACTTCTGATTCTAATATCTTGTGATATTTATTCTGTTTAATAGTCTGAAGATGTTTTTGAATATGAAAATATAAGTCATTAAAATGTATCACGGCTTTTATATTAAAAATAATGAATACTGAGCAACCGCGTTCCCGAATCCCGTGCTGCTGTAATCCAGTTGAGGAGTACAGGAGTACGCGAAGCAGAACGATGGAACATGAGAACGACGAACCGCAGTAAACAATAATGCTTCAAGGGAGAGCCTGACAGTTAAATCAAATCTAAAATTTGGCCCAACAGTCATGCGGTCTGACCCATCCTATTGGGGAAGGAATTCGGGGCTTTAAGCAATTAAATATAACCTTCTCTCTTGCATCTGAAGGGGATGAAATACGGAACATCTACCCTTCTGTTCAGATCAAGTAAATGTGTATATTTAACAGTTCTTATTTTGCTGATTGACATATGAGAGCATCGCTTTGAGCAGTAAATTAAAATTATTATATTAATAAAAAGATATGTATCTATAATATATCTTTATTAATTAATAATGTCCAATACTGATATAAAATCCAATACTGTGTTCTTGAAAAATTTGAACATGCTCAAAATATTTTGAATTAATAAAAATAAAATATTTTTTAAACTACTATTTATCGAATATCAACATGTTTCGGGGCAACGCTCCCTTCGTCAGGATACAACGTACCTATACTGAAAATTAAAATTCAAAGTTTAGACATTAACAAAAACAAAAAATAAATGTATTGGAGTTGAACAAGTGTAACTAAGAAGTAATATGAAAACAAATTTAAAAATAATCTATTTGCAAAAAGGATTTGTCTATTCATAATATTTAATTAGCTATTACAGCGTTATTTTTAATTATGTAAATAATGTTACTATAAAGTTATTTTTCTATTATTGGTGAGTTATTATATTAATTTTTGGCAATTTCTTACCAATAAACAAGTAGCGTGCAATCAGTTCGTTGAAATAAGCTTTCCTTACTAAAATTTCTACGAAATATATCAATGTAAAATTGATATCTCATAATATTCCTATGAAAATGAATGAAGGTTTATTATTCAGATTTTAATATATCATTATATTTAGGTATGTATTAATTGTGCTTTTTTTTCTAAAATATATGCTATCGTACAACCCCCTTTATGTAATGACTGCACGTGCCTGCACTAACGTATAAAATATATATTTTACATAATTATCTACCTTCAGTATTACAGTTTTACTTTTTCTGAAAATAGAATAGTAATAACCAAATTAATTAATCAATTAGAAAGATAAAAAGAAAAATCTAATTCACGAAAAAATATTAAGTTACTACTGGGATTTGAACCCAGGTCACCTCCTTTCCGGGGCCGGTGCTCTGACCACTAAGCTATAGCAACCCTCTATGTTTCCGTGAATATATCGATCTTATATGTAGTTCTTATTTTTATTAATTGATTAATTTTTATTTCCGTTAATCCAGAATCCGAGAAACTAAAATTCCGAGAACTACATATAAGGTCGATATATTCACGGAAACATAGAGGGTTGCTATAGCTTAGTGGTCAGAGCACCGGCCCCGGATAGGAGGTGACCTGGGTTCAAATCCCAGTAGTAACCTAATATTTTTTCGTGAATTAAATTTTTCTGTATGTCTTTCTAATTGATTAATTAATTTGGTTATTAAATATTTCACAGAACTTTGTTCTGAAAAATTACAACATCACAAATATGAATGTGTTCTTGAATATATAGAATAGTAACGTTGGTAATTCGAAAGAATGTCATATACCTACTCATATACTTAAAAATTCCAAATCAAAAATATAGATATCCCATTACCAACGATGACATCTGTACTGATTTATGGGAATGACAACTTTTCGACCACAAGGTGGCGGTAGTAAAAATACAGCTCACATATGACACACGGTTAAAACAAGTTAAAACAAACAATTTAAAACATTTACACAACATCCAAAAATTTGGTAGTCTTTAATGGGTGGAATTGGTGAATGGTTTACCTAATGGGAAATGTGAAATTGGAAGATAGAAGCATATGACCTCTGATAATAAAACTAACATTGTTTTGAATGCATTTGCAATTTTTTCATCGTTGGCTCATTGTACCCAGTACACAATGAAATTCTGATACTAACACTAACACAACTGTAAAATATAAATTATAATACTATTGTTCATTTTATAAATTCTGTGAAACTGAGGTCGCTCAATTTTACATGTTGTAAGTCTGTATATGATACCAAGTATCCAAAAAGAAAATGTGTAAATTTGAATGAGACACGTCTCTCAAATAAAGTGTTTGTAGTACAAATTTGAGTTAAGTATAAATAAAATAATTTGATATATATTGAATCCTTTGAAATACCAAAAAAACGATACTAAATTAAAAAGATTTTTGAATGAAGCTTGTGATTTTTATGCTTTTGTATAAAATATTTTATTGGTTGATTGATGTTTTTGCTTGACATGTACCCATAAATTTTCGTAGCAGATTTATAATACATGGGGGCAAGGATTATGCCGGAGGATCCGTAAAAAAATCCTCGTTATCTTTACGCGAGAACGTTTGAGTAAAATCCGTGGGGTATGTCAACCCACCTTTTTTTGGGAATTCTCGGGGTTGAGAAGGGGATCTCAAGGAGGAATTATGTCTTTCGCCTCGTGACCTCAAAACTTTTGAACCCCCAGTGCGAAATGCTGGCACTTTAGATTAGATTTGTTCTAACTATTCCTAATAATATTATGATTCTACATCGGTGACTGGATTAAATCTCTAAAAAATTTAATGTTAATACATAAAACAATCCATTGTATCTGATATAGATTTAAGAGCTGAAAAAAAATCTTACTGCGTAGATGAAACCTTTTTGTCAATGTTTTTTAAATAAATATGAGCGTTAAAAGCATATAATCGTAAGAGATTCGTTTGTATGACTGTTATATCGTTATCCCCCCATACTCACTTAAGTTTCTAAATGGCTCATTTAACATGTAAAAAATTTTAATGTTCAAAATAATACACAAGTTACTGAAATAGGAAAGACATCATGTAGAAAAGAAATTGATATTACTGAAAAAAAAAATTAAATCAAAAGAGAAAATCATTAAAAGAGTGTGAAATAAAATCTCACTGAAAAAGCAAAAAGTGTGACAGAAAAAAAGGAAGAATAAGAAGCGAAAAAGGAGATCATAGACCTATACCGACAAGGTGGTCAATTTTCCATAAAAATAATTAATGAACAACAACATAGGTAACCTAAAATAATAATTCTTTTTCATTTATTTCTGACAGAAAAAAAAATGTTTGTAGGTACACTGCCTACCGGTTAAAATGGCTTTAAGATTTAGTAGGTATAAGTATTCAGTGAGGTAGGCGGGATGGATGACAGCTTTAGGGGTTATCCGAGAGAATATTAAACGTCGCGGTCGTGAGTGAGCGAGCAGACCAGTGAGTGAGTGAGTGAGCGGGGGCCGAGTGATGGATGCGCCCTGGAGCCGGCCCTGGGTACAATCTGCGGTCAGCCTAAGCTATCCGCCACTTTATTTCGGAACTTACTAAAGGGCGCTTTCACTCTATGATTAATTTTAGCATTTTCAGCTTCTTTGTTTGCTATGACTTTTTTATTACTAATTCGAAGACAACTTTAAAATTTACGTAAGTTAAGGGTGGAACGATATTGAGAACTAGAAGACAGCGATTAATCGTAAGAATTGCCTTTTCTTTATATATTAATCGATGTGCTCATTGCACGGTTGCCTTAGTGTTAAAATATCGGTCTGGCGACTAATGAGCAAGAACGACATGGGAGGTTTTGCAAGCCAAATGGTAAAGGTGGGTTGAAGATCAATCTCGCCCTCCCTATCCGTCCACTATTAGTCAAATTCTATGTATAGCTCCTATGTAGTAAATAAACTTTAGCTACTTCTCAACAATTAGGCAAAGCCACCAGATCTTATTTACAGTCTTTATCTTGTTTCTATTTATTTTAAGACCGTGTAACAAATTCTTATTTCTCTACTCACCTAAAAAAACAACATCTTACAATATTTGTCATCTCTGTTTTATAAAGTTATTGGAACGTGAGACAAAATTAAAGATATCTACTGATTAAAAAAATATAATAATTTAATAGTGCAGTGCAATCATTCTAAATCATGAAGTTGAACAATAAAAACTAAGTGAGAGGGCCTAGCAACGACTATCGTTGGTTGGTTTTGCTCTTGCCCAGATGAGTGACGAGATTACGCCGCGTCAATATACAGCACTGCGCCTCGAAATTCGTTTGTCCTCGTAATAATTTTTTGTAAAAGTTACTACGTTAGGTTTTGGATTGATTGTTCATAAAAAATGAAATATAATAATAATGTATAATTTTAATTGTGCACATTCAAAAAAATTCACCTCAAGGGCTTTTAATGTAAACCGATTACGTGTTGTGTCAATATTCTTACAATTTTTCAATCTCAACTTACGCTGCGAAACGTGGGGCCTAATTTGATTATCTCCCGGCACAAGGATTAAGTCCCCGACAACTCGTTTTAATTTTCACTAAACTTTAGTTAATACTGCGCACAAGTTATTTTGTCACTGCTATAGTTTCTAGAAGAGGAGTCCAGCTCTATGCTCGCGAAAATGAAGGGGACTACTGCTCTTGAAACTATACGTGCAACAATATAATTCTATGCGTGTGTAATACAAAGTATAGTATAGTGTTAATTAAAAAAAATTGTGTTGTACCACAAAATAACGGCCATCGATTAATGATACTCCGACGACTCAGTCACTAAGACTTCCTTACTAGGCAAGTAATCACTAAATGGAATGACTAAGCAAGCATATACTCATAAGTAATTCGTCAAATTAAGTTGAAGAACATATGTATATACAAAAAATGATATATTTCGGTTAAAACATACACATCAACTATCCTAATTTCGAATGTCCATCTGTCTGACTGTAGCTCACTGGAATTATAATAACACTGATGATGACTAGCCGCTAATGAGGCCCGGGCGCCCGAGTGTGACACGTTTATCAGGGTACACGCAAGGGTCGTTATAAATTATTATTATGTCCCGTGATTTTTCACAAGTTTACGGTTAGTATACGTATAAAACCCGAAAATATATTTATTATATTACTTTTGTATAAATATTTTAGGTTAATTTTTTTTCATGATATTTTTATAAATGAAAAAATAAATTTTTATATGTAATAAATGGTTGAGTTTAGTATTAAGGTTGAGCATCTTTCACAAAATTTTAACATTTTTGAATCATTCGGTGTATCAAGATCTGAGTAGAATTTAATTAATAATTTTTGGATAATGGAGCTGAAAAACATTTGAATTCTTAAACTTGGTAGTGAAACAGGAACAAAGAAAGGGTTAGAATTTTAATTAGAACATTAAAGTGAAATGACGAAGGCTGCAATATATCAAGAAGACAGTTGAACACTCACGGTTGACCGATTTCAGATAATGTGGATTTATCTGCGAATTAGATTATAAGATGGAAATATTCAAAGGGGATTTGAAATACACATTCACGAAGCTAGTCGAAATGCAAGAAAGGCTAAGAGAGCAGTTATTATAACGAAACCAGGCGCATTTAGTTAGTAGTAAAAAGGGATGTTCCGAATATTCTAATTTGTAAATATTTGGATAAAAATTAAATTAAATTTGTATATTCATATTTTTTTTTATTCGTCGAATTACACGCAGAAACTTGAATACCATGCGTGTGTTAAAAGTATAAAACTAGATATCTAAATTTTTTCGATATATTACTACTCATTATGTGGGTAATATGACCGTAATTAGACTACAGAAACAACGAATTATGGCACAAGATTTTTCGTAAGGGACGTTATGTTACGAATATTTAATAATATATATAGGATTAAAAACAAAATATTTTTATAATATATGCAACGGGGAAAGTTGCACGTCAGTTACGGAGAGGAATTTCTATTAAAATCGAAATAACTTGGGCATGTTTATTTTAATTTTCCTATAAAATAATAGTTTAATATGCCATAAAAATAAAAATAATTAATCATCCCCTCGTTAGACATCACACAATTTCTTCCATCATTTTAGGCTTTCAGCTGGTGTTATCACTTAAATGGTGCAGATTTAAAAAAATGTATTAATTTAATTTTTAAATTATTATAATACAAAAAATTGTTAAACAACAAATATTCATTGTAGGCGAGTATTGTGTATCATGAAAATGAAATTAATAATAAAAAAATCAACTCCATGCCTAAAACAATTTATTAAATATGCTGAATGATTTCGTTAATGGAACAGAAAAATATCAGTTCATCCCCTATGCAAAATTCACGGAAAAGTTTATAAAAAATTAACTAAGATGGGACATATCTTGAAGATGCCGGCAGATAGGTTGCCAAAGCGGATATTCCAGGCAAGACAAGAAGGCAGAAGACCAAGGGGCCATCCTAGGAGGAGCTGGCGGCAACAGTTGGAGGACTGCTGCGAAGCGAGGCTGCAATTAAATTGTGCTTTTTATGTGGTTCAGGGATCCCGACCCAATAGGATGAGGGATAGAAGAAGAAGAAGAAAAACTAAGATGAGCTTTAGATTACATTTATATGGAATTGTTGGACTAGCTCATCTTATCGGGCGGGTTATGGTGCATTTGATGAATTTGATACTCAATATTTTCCATTTTTCAATGATTTTTGATGATTTGATTTTACTATCAAAAAAGAAATATGATCTTCTAAGTTTCTACTTATATATTATATATAGGTAACGATAAAAAAATATAACGTATGTTAAAAAAATGTTAGATTATTAACAGTACGTTACGTATTTAAATGAATGACATTTTATATAATGTATAGTTTACCTAAGTGTTAAGGGGGGGGTAAGGTTAATTCGTACAAAAAAAGGCATGTTTTTGTGAATTTTTTGTGACAACACAGTTAAAATCTCTTTATTAAAACTAATGGTTCATTAAAGTATGACATTTGAAGAATATTGTGTAAAATTTTCAAGACGAAATATTAAAAAATACGGCAATGGCAGCAATTATTCGGACGTGTCTCCGAAAAAAGTAGAATTGCGGTGTCCATCATAACTTGGTGCTAGACCATCTGAAATCAAAAAATCAAAATTCATTCGATAGATAATAGGTTTTCCCAGGTAAGGCTGGGAGGGTTTTTTGAAATTTCAATTTATCAATTTTTTGGAACACTTTGAAAGGAAAAACGCGATTTTTTGCGAAAAATATCGACTAATTTGTTATTAAAAAATAAAAATTAATAACAAATTTGAAAAAACTTGACAGCGTTACCTTGTAAATTATGTACAGAAATAGTGTTCAAAATTTCAAAAGGATCGGTGCAGTAGTTTTGAAGTTATGATGGACACCGACTTTGAAAACGTGAGATGTGGGGAAAACGTTTTAAAGCTTTGCACACTGTAAAATTCAAAATAAAACTCAACATTTATTTTATATTTATACATAATCGTCGATGCCATGTTCACACAGCAAAGAGCTTTAGTCATCTTTTTGTCCTTGTCTAAGCAAAACTCTTCTAATACAATAGCACGTCCGGTAGTCCTCATGTGAGCGCGTCTCTTAACTGCCCGAGCAGGTATAGAAAATCAGTCTGATATCGCTCAAATGTTCACAATTTCGTCAATTTTGCTCCGATTGACTTGAAATTTTGACACAATATTCTTGCGATGTTATACATTCATTTAAAAAATTAAAAATAAAATGCAAAAAAAATAATTTAAAAACCTTACCCCCCCCTTAATATAATATGCATCACATTTTATGACCAAGGGCTTAAAGTCGACTACTGTGGGCTCATAGTAACATATTTAACTTCCCATGGAAATAATTCAACTCACGCATACTTTCATATACCTACATACTTGAAGATTTTTCTGTATTAACATCGCAGTCTGACTAAACATATCTCAATTTTTTCACAAAAATCCAAAGAGAACCCACAAAACGTCAAAGTGCAGATGCATAATTTCATTATCATATTTAGGATAAAGGCGATAACAATATTACAGACATTCAAACGAAGAATTTTACTATGGGTATACAAAAAAATAATTTTAAGAAATACAAAGAAAATGTTTTTTTCTTATTTACTTTCCAATTTTTTAATATACTTACTGTACCGGTTGGCATACTGATGCTTTTTGTTCTCTATTTTCTCATACTATGTATGTATGTGTTTATATATTGAATAAATTGTTGGTCTAGTGGTTATGACACTTACCTAGTGATCTAGTGATGGGAAATCGAGCTTCGTTTAAGGCGACTAACAAGTTTTTTATAGCACAGGTATGTCAATCTCTCTTCAATCTTCAATCAATCTTCAGAGCTCTCTTAAGGAGCTCTGAAGAGATCCTTAATTTTAAATAAGTAATAGTAAATCATAACTATTCTGAATTTTATAATAATCTTTTGGAAACAAACTATTCTTTTGATATTTATAAAGGATTGCAAATTTTACATACAAATAACATAAGATTACACTTAGATAGATTTGAAATTTTAGAAATAAGAAGAGCATTAATAGTAAAATAAATATTATAAATAAACAGGACCTTTTGCAAATATCTACGTTTTAAATTTGTTTTCCATTAGTTCTTAATTAGATGCTCATTTCCCATATTTTTTGTTTTTGTTAATGTTTATACCTACTTCGAATTTTAATTTTAAATACCTACACTTTGTACTTTCATGAAGGGACCATTGACCGAAATTAAATTAATTTATACAAACACATTTTGCAGTTATTAAAGAAAATACCATATCATTTAAAAAATAACACATATCGTAAAAAGCACTGTTCGTTATAAACAAGTAAATAAATAAAAAAAAAGTTTTTTTCGTGTTTTATAAAAAAAACATAAATCTTAGATTTAAGGTCTAAAAACTGTTAAAACTATTTTTAAATTTTTTGTAAAACCATGAAATATTTTATAATAGCATTATTTTTGAACCGTTCTAGTCTAATCTAAATTGCTCATTCGGCAGTCCTTGGCGGCAGTCATTCTGGGGCTGCTATTACTGCTTCATTATTGTCGGCTGGTCTCGCCGCTCCGCTCGGGTGCTCAGCGGAGTATGAATCCTGAGATATGGACTCCTCAGTCTCCGCTCTCCTCAAGATCCCTCTTCTCCTCGCTGGAAACTTGGCGGGACGCAGCCACTGGCATCTTGTAATTTGTCGCATTCGACTGTCGCTAATTCAACCGTGCCCCTAATCTAGGTATACTGGTTTCCTAATTCAATATTTCCGATTTTCAATCAGGATTCTCATTAGTTTCTTAATAAAAAAATATTTTCAAAGTTTTATAATAATTTAAAACAAATTACACGAATCAGAAAGATATACAAAAAAAATCTTTGTATTTGGTCACCTTCGGGATAAAAGCTGCGATACCTTATACGCTTTGTTATCTATTTAAGATCACGAAAAATTCAAGTCAATAATGTCACCACAAAATAATTTTCCTCTTTTTAGAAGAAGATTATTTATCTCGTTGCAGGTGTATAGGTATCTCTAATGAACTATATAAAACATTAAAAAATTGTTTCAAAATCAATTATTCTTACTTACTTTCATTCCCTATTTAATTCGCTGAGTTCGCTGCATGAAATACATATCTGTGATATACCCAAAACACCAATTTTACGTACGCTACGGACGGTCCGGGTATTTTTTACCAAGCACCTTGCCGTTTATTCAGGTTTTCTTAGACGAATAAACTCTATGACCGTCGAGAAGTCTTGTAATTTTACCGACTGGGACCACTACGAATTGGTTCCCACAAATAGGTAAGTGATTTTATAAAATCTATATATTTTTCTATTTTAGTTCAGAATTAATTTTTTTATAATCAGAGTTTATATTATACCCCGCGGGCGGTAACGTATGGATACGACCACGCACACTTCTACGGTAGTTATATTATATAATCAATACTTAGGTATGCTAAAATAAACCAATATCCATTAGCGGCCTAGAGCATTGCTTTTGAAATTAATAATTATTGTATGAGTGTACACTAAAACAATAAAGTCTTTATTTATTTTGTGGGATACCGTGTCCCGGATGCCCACTTTTGTACGATCTAATACAAGATGAAAACTGCTGATATGAACAGAAAGCCGCGGTCAGTTTTAGGGGTTAATTTATTTTTGGCAGAATTACACTGAGTGCTTTGTCATTCGATCTTGGTAGATAATGGCGGTCATACAAAATTATATGCAATTGTATTTATAAGGCAAACACTTTTTAGTTTATAAATAATAAATAATTTCAAATTTCTCAAATTTGCTTTGTGGAATATATTTTTTTTTCTTTTTGTAAATAAAATAACTAAAACTTTGTTTTAACCACACTTAAATTAAACAAAAAAAAATCAACACGTTTCGGGAGTAATGCTAACTTCTCTAGGACGATCAATGTACTAAAATGAATGATCCAATATAGACATAATTGGTTGGGGTGGGAGGGGGTTGGAGGGGGCGTTACAATTACGCAAATCCAAAGTAATTATAATAAGAAAAGCATAGATTACGTAAATTTTATAGAATTAATTATAGGTTTTCATTTAAAATTAGGAAAAGTATTAATAAAAACATAAATATTATAAATAATCAAATAAAATTTGTAAACATCCTTCTCTTAAGCCTATTTCCCATTATAATTACTTTGTACCTGCGTGATTGTAACCACGCCCCCTCCCACCCCCTCCCACCATAACTAAATCTGTCTATATTTGATCATTAATTTCAGTACATTCATTGTCCTGAAGAATGGAGCATCGCTCTTGAAATATGTTGAAGCTTTTAAAACAAAATTAAAGTGGAGCTAAAACAAAGTTTTCACTATTGTATTTATTAATTTATAATAAATTTATAATTACATTTTTTGTTTTATAAACTTGTAATTACATATAGACTTAAATATCGTTTACTAATTTACTTGTTGTAGGGTACCTACTGTTATAATAACATTAGAACAGGACACATATATCGCTGTTTGTGGTTTCGTAATAGTTACATCCGCACATACCTACGCTAGTTTGGATCTGGACACGTATTATGCGTTCATCATTTCATGTATGCCATGGTGCATTCATGCAGTAGTGTTTATTATTCATTTTTTACTGCAATCTTGAAATTAAGGTTTCATAGTATTTTTGGGATAATACATTTGGAAATATGTATACATATAAGAAAGAATGTTCATCTGTCTTTTCTCTTTACAATTTATACCTTTCGAATGATCTAAACCAAATTTTGTATATTTACTATTAGGGTCCTGCGCAAATTAAAGACTGGCTACCTCAGCCTCTTCCCCAGATATAAATGATTATTATTTAAAATTATTTCCATTCATTTAAAATTTTGCATGTTCACTCTTCAGTATCTTGAATATAATATAATTACTTCCAAATATCCCTCAGTTTTGCTGGACCAAATTTTGCAGGCTAAGTTTTTCATTAGGGCCTGCACACAACAAAAAACATATCCTTCTTCCCTAAACCCCTATCGTAAACTAAATATGTCTTCCGGAAAATGCCGAGTCGGAGCGCTTGTGAATAAATAATAAAGCCGTTTTTTCCACCAAAATATTTATTAAATGATTTGGCAATGCGGTATGTAATTGAAATCTCTTCAAAATAGAAATTGTTTTATGTACATATTTGTTAATTGATTTAATAAAAATGGTGTGTTTCTTTTATTATTTTATGTGAGTAAGAACTCGACAATTTATAGTTAAAATTTTGAATTAAAAGCTGTTTGGAACACACATGATATTTTGTAATTTTATATTTTGTTTGACAAAAATACATCTCAACAAGTAGGAAAGGGAAGATTTTTAGAAAAGCAGCAGCATTTTTTCAAAGCAGTAATACGTAGCTTCGTGGCTGTCCTTTTTGGTCGCTATTTTCGAAGAATTTTCCTTTTTGTAGCTTAACTTATAAATTTCATTTCGTGTTTTAATTCCTATTTCGAACGATAAAAGAATCGATGAGTTCCAGCCAGGATCCGGGAAGAGATTTGAGAGTCGTGTAGACATTGATCAGTCTCCTTTCCTGGGGCTGGAACGAACAGTTGTATTGTTGTTTAATGTAAAAAAAATTAAAACTGTATATAAAGTATAAAAAATTTGTAAGTATTAAAAAGGAATCTTCTGTGTGTAGTTTTATGGGATACTCTGCCGTGTATATGTGACCTCTCTGGCTGACGTTTTGGATCCCGTTGCAGGGTCCATCATCAGGGCTGATATGATGATGGACCCTGCAATAGGATCCGAAAAGTTGGCTAAAGAGGTCATATATACATAGCACAATATCCCAGAAAACTATATACAGAAGCTTCTGAAAGGCCGCGAAAACCTGAGAACATTTTTAATTAAAAAGGAAATTAAGAAAACAAAGATAAAGTGGATATCAGCCAAATGCAACGAGATGGAATATCTACACAATAAATATGACACATTCAACGTACACTAAAAATAAAAAACGCTGGGATTAACCGAAAACAAAACAAAACCCATATTAAAAGATAAAAATGGAAAAAATATTTAAGACTCAGAAGGAAAACTAAATCGTTGGAAGGAATACATTTTAGAGATATTCAACGATGACAGAGAAGATCTGAAGAGTAATGAAAAAGAGACTAAGAATGGATCAAAAATTACCAAAAAAGAAATTTTGTTGACCAGATGATGTATACATTAAACTGGGGAAGTTACTAGAATATGACAATATTAACCCTATCGTAGACATTTTTCACGCAATATGTAGAACTGGTACAGTCCCAGATGACTGGCTTAAATCAAACTTCATCACTCTTCTCAAAAAAACAAATGCAAAAGAGTGCCATGAATATAGAACAATAAGCTTGCTACGTCACATGCTCAAAATATTCTTCAAAATCATGCACAGCAGAATTCACAGAAAGTGCGAAAAACGTATGAGCGAAACCAAGTTTGGATTAGGAAATTGCTTAAGCAACAATAAAAGCCTTATAAAGTAAACGTCCTAGTGAAAAGATGTTTAGATCTCAACGTAGATGTGAATATGTACTTTGTGGACTATGAAATAAGGTCCAATATCCGAAACATATATAACTAAGTACTAAAAAAGAAAGGAATCGATGACAATGACATCCGCATCATCAAACATCTGTATTGGAACCAAACAGAAAATGTTAAGGTTGAGGACACACTGAGTAAAGACATCTAAATTAGGCGTGGTGTAAGACAAGGATGCATCTTATCACCGCTACTATTTAATCTATACTCCGAATCAATATTTAAAGACGTCCTCAATGATACTGCTCTAAGAATATTGGTGAATAGAAAACCATTAAATAATATTATATTTGCGGACAATAAAGTGCTATTTGGAGACAAAACTCAATAGCTTCCAACACTAGTAAAAAATATGAACAAAGCAAGTAACAAGTGTGGCCTGAAGATGAACACTCGCAAAACAAAATTGTTAATAGCAATAAAAAGATCACGTCCGACGCCAAATATCATATAAATCAATCATAAAAAACAAACCAATACAAAGAGTCACGCAATACAAGTACTTAGGTGTATGGGTGAACGAGAACTGGGATCCATCTCAAGAAGTAAAAGCTCGGATAGAGATGACAAAAAGTGCGTTTCTCAGAATGAGATCGTTATTTTTTAACCGCGACTTAATTAAGCCTACAACTTAGAATGCGAATGGTTCGGTGTTATATTATTGCCATTCTCTTATGTGGGGTGGAAGCATGGACACTAAACCAAGAACTCATCCGCAAAGTCAAGTATTTAGATGTGACGTGTGATGAGATAAAATATAGTCTAAACCAACTCATCATCCAGGGGAAAATAAGTGGTAAAAGAAGAGTAGGAAGACGCCGCATCTCACAGCTGCATAACTTGAGAAACTGATATAAGTGTAATTCGACTGAGTTGTTCCGTGAGACGGTAAATACATAAAGTCGTAATCGCCTGAATGGCACCACAAGAAGAAGAAACGTCGTTGCAGTTGTCACAAATTTACTACAAAACCATTTCAGGATATTATTTCACTTATATCCTTCATCATCAATCGTTCTGGAACTCGTTACAATAAGAGTAAAGTGATTAAAAAGTTCATTTAGAAAATGTCAGTAATTATATATTAAGAACAATTCAGCTGCACTATTATTCAACTTACTGCAATATCAATGATCAATACTTCAAACTAAATATAAAACATATTACAAAAACAATTATAATCTAGAGTGCATTGTTATTGTACCGAATAGCGCGGTTGTGGTTTAGTTCAATGTGCAATTCAATCTGGCGGGAGGCAGAATTTATGACACTTCCCGCATCTCGCATGATGATATTGTATAATTTCAATACAGCAGATCATAAAATGTTCAATGCAAGTGAAAATAACGTTTTATCTACGTCAATGAACGATTCGAAATAATATATTTCTGTCGATTTACAAAATTCTCTCTAATAATAGGTGATCGGGATATAATTTCGAACTTAAAACGCACTTGTTTACAAAATCTTTCCCAGAACCTTTTTAATATTGTTGTTTTTAACGTTGTTTTTTTTTACTATTTTATGTTTTGAACTGTTTTTCTTTCTCTTTTCTTTTTCATTTTGTGATTCTATGATTTTAGTATGTAAGAGTTTTTTGTGTGTAAAGCGCCCTTGAGGTGAAATTTTCACAAAAATGGCGCTATATAAATAATCCAATATTATTATTATTAACTGCGTAATTTTTTGACATATTTCATACCTTAGAATTTTTATTTTTAAATAGTAATTAAAGTGTTTATTAATACAAAAACTAACTTTTAAATAGTGGTTGAAGTCTCAAAGTATTGTTTAAAACCATCTCATTTTATGAATGAAAAGCATTTCAAAATCATCAAAAAACATAACAATTTATAAATTCATTTATATTGAGTTTTTATTTAAGTACAGTTTTATCATCATTATGCCAGTTTCATACTCTTAAGAAAACATGTTCTGGGTACATATTGAGAAATCATTGAAGACACTGAAAACGAATTTTTCAGCCGCGGCTTGTCGATTAATGCTTATCTTAATTATTGTATATAAATAACGATAAATCTCAATTATTGTAAATGTGTGTAACTATTGCTTTTTTAAGAACAAAGATATTATCTAAGTTACCGTCCTAAAAATGTAGTCTAGTATATGATGAGGTCTACATGACTATAAAGTATTAAAAAAATGTCAATTTGATATGTAAATATATAAGAATTGTATTTGTATCATATATATATTCTGATATAAATAAATAATAAAAACCCACATTTTCGAAAAAAAGAAAACGCTGAAATATACATTAATTATGTTACGCGTGTCTAAATTATTATCAAAATAATAAAAATGTATTATTTATTTATGATCGCAAAATAAAATAAAAAAATCTTATCTAAATTAAGTAAGACTTTTTTGTTTACTCACTGTTTTTGTTTTACTGCAGACGTCATTGAAAGTATTTTCGTAGGTTATTCAGTAAGAGATAAATTAAATTAAAATCTATTCTTGAGTTCAAACCAGACAAAACCATATATTCGAGACTAAAAGTCAAACCCAAAAACAGTTCAAACCAAACAAAACCACAAATACTCACCGAATATAATATTCTTTACGCTAATAAGATAATAAATAAAATATGTTGATTAATAATAGGTAGCAGCACGTAAATTATATGACAGAGTAATATATGCCGATATAGTTTGGTAACATACATGCAGGTATATGAGGCCTAGCAAAACCAAAGGTGAGAAAAGCTGAATTAAAACAAAATCAGTTTCGAAACTGGCCATAAGGTAGAACCAGGTTTCGCTTGTGAATAAATATACTTGTGTTTTTTATTTTATCACGCTTTTGTTTGTCTATTTGTATGAATGTTTGTTTGTTCGGTGTTTGTTTATTTGGATGAAAATTTATAATATATATTTCACCCACTTTTCAATCAAGCTGAAATAGTGCAAGCATGACAATAAAAGGTTCACTTATTAAGGCAAAATTAAGTCTTGTAAAATGAGCAAATTTCACAATTTTTTCTGTACCTTCTCTTGCGTTTTTTGTCACATATTTGTATGAAAACGATATAATATTAAAATTTATTCATCAGGTTCCATATATTTTAAATACGAATATTATATTAAAATGACACATACTAAATTATTTAATCATTTAATAAATAATCAAACCTACGATGTTTTAAAAATGAAGAAGTTTTCTGCACTTTGTGGGCCTTTTATGACATAATGGCCTCGTGGGACGTCTTTTTTTCTCAATAATATTACATTGTAACCGATTAGCCTAAACCTATTAAAATTATTGCACAATCTGTTAGTTTCTTTATTTAAAAATTATGTTTTAAAAACACTGTTCTTTTAAAATTTTTGTGTGTTTTTAAATTCTTTTCACATGGTACACAACTTTTTTTATTTCGATAATCAAAAGAAAATATGTTATTATTTAAAAATAAAAACAAAAAAATCTGGCGGTTGTGGAGACGGAACTTTCACCACTCTTCGTGGAATCGACCGTCTCCCAAGCACATGAGAAGTAGAAATTTGACATTGACTACGCCCCTGGAAAATAATTGAATATAAGATGAGTTTCAGTAATTTAACAATTTAAGTAATTTAATTTTAGTTTTAATAATTGAATATAAAATGAGTATATTACTGAAGATAATGCAGTAAGCATCGAAAACGTTTTAAGTAATTTGTATAATTAAACTGTCATTGTGTGAAGTAAACAACGCTGTGTTCTATTCATAGTTATTTAAAATGAGTTTTTTTTTTTGTTATGTTAAAATATAATAAAAAACGGCAGATAATTAATTATGCATCAACCTAATATAACGATTCTCGCAATTTATTATTTAATAATTCTCGAAAGAAAATCAGTAGGTATGTGCATTTCAACGCATTGACGAATGTAAAATTTCCACTTAAACATTCGACGTGTATTGGTTGGGTTGGTTTTGATCGCGCGTGTGTGCGTGTTTACGCTAATTTACCCGCAATATTTCGATTGGCGGAAGTGACCGGATTATCGAGGAATTAATTAACAGCGTTCCCGGTTTTCAAACAAAATTAAGTAATTAGCTGAACACATATTCGTGCATTGTTGAAATGTCAGGTCTCCTAGCACGCCAACCGAAGTAGGTGGGATGTATTTTCAAACTATTAGAATATTTATAATAAGTATTGCAACACGAATGCTTGTGCAGCCTTTTCGAGTGCTTTTTAAAGATATTTTTTACTGCAAAATAATTTGGAATTTCCTGGTGTTAAACTATCACGTGGCACTCAAAATTTAAAAAAAAGCTTTTGCTATGTTTCGTGGGCTTTTGTAAAAAGTGCTCGTTCTCAACTTCGCAGTTCATTATTATTACCTACATATTATTACAAATAGTTTATTATGTCTGCCCATGAATTTAGATCTGTGTGTGTGCGCGAGCAGGATGGAAGATGCGGGAATACATGTGTGACCGCGGGAACTTACATGGCGAGAGGCCATTCCAGATTGAGCGTTACGCTAGGATATATGTATCGCCACGCGAATTACCTTGGTAGATAATAATATTTTTGTATATTACTGAAAAAAAATTGTCAGTCGTCCGTCGTTTTATTTACCCCGACGCAATCCCTCAAGCAAAAAGAGAAAAAATAACAGTTTTCATGTATGTTTTCATGTGGGCGTACTTTTATAGTGTCTAATCCTTATTAAATATATTCTTAATTCAAAATTGTTTTAAAACATTTGAAGTTTTCTTTTAATTCAAATTATTAAAAAAACTCCGCTGCCATTTTTCGGTACTTTTTTTTTCATAATTAATATTTTTCCCTTTTTGTGTGGCGGTATAACAGATATTCTAGTATTCAAGTATATAAGAACAATTTTAAAATATGTTGATTGTATGCAAACCATAATATTAAAATATACCACTTAGGTTTAACTTTAATTAGATCAATTGGGCACGTATCACGTACGTATCGATTAGGCATGTAGGCAGTAATCATATACGATGGTATGTTAACACTTATACTAGTTATAATTACATTTTATTTAGAACAATATTCAGAGAAAAATGAATATTCCAATATTGTCATTTCTTAAACAATATTCGTTCGTTATTATAATGATACTTGCTATAATCCGTTAAAAATGACAGAAAGTTGGTTCGCGTCTTTGCTAAGTCCTATAAGTAGTGTATTTCTGACGGGTCAGGCACATGCGGTGGTAGTAACGTCGCTTGGTTGCCGCTTTCGGGTTTCCTCGCCCGGCGTTCATGATCCTTCTCCAGCCGTGAATTCGGACGTACACGAAGTTACGCACAGACATCGAAATTATTATATTTTTAGATCGGTTTCGATGCAGAATATTTGGGAATTGTAAGGTTATCGTTACTATTATAATAAAATATTAATTATTTAAAATAATATGATAAAACATTTTCCACAAATGGCAACTAATACATAATACTGGTGTGTGTATTTTATTTCGATAATATAATAAAATAATATTATTTCTGTATCGAAATGTTTTCTGTGATTCTTTATATAAAATAGAGCTTAAAAACAGAACTGTATATTAAAGTAAACATAAATCAAATTTTTCATATAGAATATTGTGTATTAATATTGTTAAATATGTCTATCTAGTTTTATCAATATACTAGCCGTACACCCGTGATTCACGGAACATGAAATGGTTAACATTTTTGCTATACACGAGGTGTGATCATTCACAAATCGCTCTTTAAGGGCGGATTGCCTAATTTTAAGAAGAAGAAAAGGTGTGATAAAATACGGCAAATAATGTAATTACAAACAATGAAATAAGTTTCTGACAAATTTGACTTTGAAAAAGTACTCCCCCTGGCTGGCGATGCATTTATCCTACGGTGGTTCCATGATTTAAAGCATTTTTTTTTTATTTATATTTTATATTATTATATTATATATATATTATATATATATATATATATATATATATATCATATATATAATATATATATATATAATTAACAAACATTTAAAGCACGCTTTCTTCTGTTTCTGAGGTCGAAGGACGTCCCAACCTTTGCTCGTCTTGAACAGAATCATTTCCACTTTTAACTTCTAAACAGTCTTCATGATCATCACATTATTGCCACATACTGATTTTAACGTTTTATGAGCTTCTTTGGCAATCTTTTGCAACTTGAAACAAAACACGACGCGCGACAGACACGGTAAACATGACCTTACTCTCCGGGCTCTGGTAGTGGCCTGATAGGTCGCAACTTGTTCTTACTTCTCACTATTATTATCATTATTATTATCTGGATGTAGGAGCTTGGAAAGGTCCATATCGTCTGGTGGAATGTTTTCAAAGACATATCTGTCTTAGAAATCCAAGACTTGAGAGAACTGAACTAATTACGTCAGCATGTACCTAGATGATGACGATGACAGAAAATAAATTTGGCCTTCATTAACGAAGCGAAAATTATTAAGTAAAGTAAAAAATATGTATCGTAGATACGTGCTGGATTACAAAATGGTATAAATTATGGAAAAAAATAGAGTAGTATTTATTCTCGATAATACTGACCGAGGTCGTAAATCGAGAAGAGCTAATTACTAGCTACACATGGGTTTTGAATAATTTGGAAATAGCTAGAATAGAAATAGCGATATAAAACACGAGATTTCATCAGAATATTGGAAAAATAACATTTTCTGTATAAGTGGCGGTGCTATGGCGCGGAAACTATATTTTTTGACATGTTGCGAAGTCATAGATGTAGCGTGTGAGCATTTGTCACCCAGCGAATAAGCTACCTGAATGCGAAATATTCTAGTAGCGAATCAGTACGATAAAACTGGTAATACAGACAAGTGGAATATTCTCACATGACGATCAGTGCAAATTACGAAATAGTATTCCAGTAAAATTAATGTACAGTGACTTTGTGAATAAATAAGAGCTTAAAGAGTCAGTGTCTCCCACCGTCGCAAATCCGTGAAAAAAAATTTTTTTATTCAATCTTTCGTCGGTTTCTTTGATCAGAAATAATAAATTTTATTTTTAGAATTTAGAATAACTTTCATAAGTCACTTTCCTTTCAGGTATTTCGCTCCCGATGTCTGGGGGACGCAGGTACCTGCTCGATGGGCTACAGGTGTGCTGTATAAACACCCGTTTCAAGTGACTTAAGCTAATATTGTGGGTTCAGCTTAGTTCGAGAATCGTCAGTAAACTACCTCTAGGATTTCAATAATCTTGAAATGAAACCAAAGACAAATTTGTAGAACAAAAGTTCAATCCGTAAATATTAGGAGTAAGTAAAGTTTGACAGGGAAAAATTCTTGAATGATAAATAATTTAGCGCCAAAATGAATTAATTTTAAAAATATGTGAAAACCCTTGAGAGCTACTCAAATTCCTTATACAACAATGTCCATCACTAATGCTACCAGATCTCGTAAATGAATAATACTTTATGTAACAAAGTCTATCACTAAACGCTATCAAGACGCTACGTTATGCTAGTTGGTACTGTTCTCAAAGCCTTAATTCGCTACCGAAGTATATACCTAATAAAAAGTACATCATTTTGACGGGTTATAGCTAATAATTAAATATTTTTAATTAAGAAATTGTCACTATTAAAAACTTTAGATAATAATAATCAATAGCTGTCAAATTGTCACCAAACGAATTGCTTACCTCAGATTTGAATATCATATTGAGAATATTGAAAGCTTTTGAGAAGACCTACAAAAATTGCTACAAACAAGATCATAATGATGAATCGATATGTATCTATATATTGCATTAATATCAGTCTTGTTAGGACTAAAATTATGGCAAATGAGTAAGGTAACAGGGTCCAATAAACTAGGAGATAAAATAAAATAGGAGACAGAATCAAGAGAGCGAACTCAAGAAAGGTGTTCAGCTAATTTGGGCAGCATTTAAGAAGCTCGACTTCAATGTCAGCGTGTCACAATCTCAGAGTCTAAATGAAGTGAACAATTATTATGTAAAAATGTGCTCCGAGTACTAAACACATGGAGTTTAGATATAGATACCATATTGATGTATTTGAAAACCATGTGAACCCTATATCCAGTTGTGGAAAAGCTCTGAACTCCGGAGGCTGGTGATGAAATTGTCAATTGTCTATCATTTAATGATGAATCTTTTCGTATAACAAACTTTGCAGGACCTTAAACATGTGCTGTGAAATTAAATTATTCCCAAAAAACGATGAAATCATTTAATAAAACTGTATTATCTAAATTACTATTTAATTTATGCAATGAAAAAGCAAATTAAAAAGCCTCCATTTTAAGTCTCATAATTAACCAATTTAATATTAAATTCAATTTATTATTTACTAACTAAATAAATCTGAAAGAATACTATTTATTTTGAGTTAAAAGTTAAATTAACTCTTATTAGAGAAATCTTACTTTTTTCTTAAATTTATTCTTTTTAATACTCTTCAGTTTTCTTTCGATTAACGATTAAAATTGCTTTTTTTACTGAGCCTAATTTTTTCCCTGTCTTTTGTAATTCTTCTACACTATTGATATGATATCTTCCTAATACAACTCAATCAAAATAGTATTACGTTCGCTAATATAATAATAATACGTAATACTACGACGTTCGCGATGCGAGATAACGCAAAATTAACAAATTAAATAAAGCGATATTAGTGACGTACTTTCATTATGTTCAAACAGCAAACAATGGAGTAATTGAATGGAGTAATTTTGCAAATTCGCAATCAAATGATTGATGTTGCAGCACTTTCTGCGTTGAGTCATATAATTATTATTAAATCATGTGACAATAACAACGGCATTAAGGGACCAATATTAATGATCGATGAGGCCGCGCGAGGGAAAAAGCGACATCATGATTACAGATGAGTGTTATTGAATAGAAATAAAGGTAAACTCGAATGACAGAAATATACACCATTAGCGAGTACGAGTTTATTAAGTGAAAATCGTTAAGCCATTTTGTAGCGCAAGCAGAAGTACCACACTTTTGCATAAATGTTGATAAATAATGATTTCAAATAGTTGATGATTATCATAAAAAATCTATGATAATCATCACTCGGTTGAAATATTCCATACAGAATCCATAGAAATTTTAGATATTAGGAAAAAATACGAAAAACCTGGAATGAGTAAAGCGACGATGAAGCATAGCAATATAGGAAGGGAAGTGTTTAATGTTTTTTTTACTATGCTCGTATTAGCTTCGCCTGCTTGTCTTGTTTGACCGTGTATCTGTTTGTCTAGACGGAATCTTATAATCTATATTTCACACGCTTCCCAATGTCTAATCGAGCTGAAATTTTGCATACATAACAATTAATAGTGACAATACGTGAATCAATTCACCTATCAAATCAGATTAACTAAATAATCAATTCACCCATCATAATTAAACAATCTTTTAATAATTTGAAAATTACTTAATGAGCTTGCCAAAAAAAGATGACTCTAGTTTATTACCAAAACGATTTTGTATGAAATTATATACTTGACAAGCGCGTTCAGAAAAAAATGAGTTAGAAATTAGTTAATGAGCTCACCAAAAGATAGCGCTAGTTTCCTACCGAAGTGATTTTGTACGCTGGGTAATATTATTCATGCCAGCGCCACACTACGCGGATCTTCCGTGGCGGAACCCCGCTACATTTCTTTCCATATAATATACGCTCAACAAACACACTGCGTGGACGATTCATTTGCTTTGCCGACTTGACGCGATGGAAGTCCGGCAACGAAAGATCTGCGCGGCATGGCACTGGCTTAAGACTAAAAAGTAGAAAATTATATTACATGAAACAAATACTTTTATTAAAATCCACGCTTGTATTTAAATGTACTCAAAAGTAAAAAATAAATTTTCGGACAGAAAACTTTTGCTTTACTCTCCAAATATAAGCGTGGGCGCTTTTCCTTCATCTTTATCATTATCGTAAGCGCCCATTTTTTATTTGGTTAGTGAAGCAAAGTTTTTTGTCCGAAAAAAAAAGTACATTTATTTTTTACTTTTTAGTACATTAAATATAAGGGAGGTTTTTTATTTCTTTTTTACACGTTTCAGTTCAACAGAGGTAACGATATGTCCAGATGTGAACTAATGGATATAGTTAAGTACAATTAATAAATCATCAACATTTATTTTCAACGTCATCACCGTCACCTGTGGTACAACAATCCGATGTGAGCACGGGCCTTCTCAACACCACCCCGTTCTTTCTCCGATGCCTTTTCTTGTATGCGATGCGAAAAATTATATTCAGCTCACCAAAATGATATTTTCATGTTCCAATGTTTTTCACGTGTGAAATAGTTCAACGTTAATTTCATTTCTTTTCCTGTAACTAAAAATATTTATAAATATTTTTTCAAATAAGCACATGCTTGTTTTAGCCCTTCACTTTGCAAGCAAGGGAGGTAATCAAATTTCCCTTCTATGTGTAGACACGGTAAACCACCCGGGTAAAATCCCCATTAAAGTAAAACCAACCTTTTAGGTAATATCGGACAAACAACCCTTGATACAACATGCCGATGCACGATTTTTTAATTGGTAAAAAGCACGTATACCCTTTCATCATTGCATTAAATTTGTCGCAGCAATTAGGCCCATATTGTGGCTCGGAGGGCGAACCTGTTATCGGGACATTTGACGTGGTCGTTTCTAATTGATCCACTGTACGGGCGGCGATATATCGGCGGGGAGGTACGTGGGGCGGTGGACCCCGGCCAGGAGAGGCGTTAAGGGAGGATCCGATCCTAGAGAGTGGCCCCGGTAGGATCGGATCAATTAGCTCAGAAAAGGTCCAGAGTGAGACCTGACAAGGCTTAATTAAATCAAGTGCTTTAATGGAAAATGAAATTGACTTTTTAAAATCTAGACTTGAAATCAAATTAAGAAAATGTCTTGAATCATGTCAAGCGTTCTAGAAAACCACAAAAATTAATTTTCTTTTAGAATGAAACAAATATCATTTTTCGTTTAAAATTCGTAAGTTTTCAAATATATTATCAAAATAAATTAATGACTGAAATAATTTTTTTATGGGTAGAAATTTTGATATTAGAATTAAAGAGCACTGAAGATGTTAAAAAACTAACCCATAAAAATCAAGTGTTTATTATACTCCCTTTCTCATTTACTAGTGGGAACAGGTTTGGCGCTTAACCTACGCATTGGGCTCGAGTCGGGCGACACTACGAAAGCGAGTAATAAAAAGTTTAGAAAAATCCAAAATTACACTATAATTTTACATTTTTATCGAAAAAACTTTGGATCGATTTTTAACCCTTTTCTCGTGATCCAATCGAGCTGAAACTTTGCAAGCAGACTCGTGGCGACGGTCAAGAAGATCTATCAAATTTTCCTTATATAATTATAAAAATTATAGTATAATTTTGGTTTTTTCAAATTTTTAATGGTTTTTCATACAAGTTGTATGGAGATTCCGACGCATATGGTAGACACAAAACCCGAAAATGAGAAAGGGAGTATTGAAAAAACTTGGTTTTTATGGGTTACTTTTTAAATACATAAATAATTTTACCAAAAAATCATATTTCTAGTATTGAAAAAGTAAAATATATATTATTTTCATTTATTTATATTTTTTTTTATTTAAAATATAATAGAAACCTAAAAGGTTTATGGATAACATTTTTACATAATTCAATATAGGAATATAATAATAATATGATTTAGATACAAAGTCATTTTTTTATAGTTGGCCGAGTTTTAGCATTTTGTCACATCTGTTTTGAATTTGTCAGTGGTCAGTTGTTTGGTCTGTTGTGGCAGGTCGTTGAATACTTTTAATCCGTTACAAATTAGTCGGGATTGTCCTGTTTTTGCTTTGGCGTATGCTATATGATAGTTTTGAGCCATTATAGTGTTGTGTAATTTTATTTGGTTTGAGTCTGTTTAGGTTAGTGTTGTTTCCGGTTCCCCAGAAGAGTATCAAATATTCTATTCTACTCTTGACGTATGCCTGGTACATCATCATTTTTACGGTCTTCGGTGTGATTTCGTGTATTTTGTGGAATAGGCTGGTCAGTTTAGTGAGTGAGTCAATTACTTTGTCTATTTGAAAGGTCCATTTGAGGTGTCTTCCATGTTGAGTACTAAGTATTTAGTATTTTCTAGTTCAGTGAGTGTTTCGTTGTGTATTTTGTCCATTTTATGCATTTTCCGTTTGGCCTCAAAGTTAATATAGTTAAATTTTTGAACATTTAAGGTTAGAAAATTTCTTTTTGTCCATTCAGTTAATATGTCTATGTTTTTGTTGATTTGTTTTGTAGTTTCTATGTCATTATTGTTTTCGTAAAATATTCCGAGGTCATCTGCATAGAGTATTATTTTGCTTCTGATATTTAGCTGCTCCAGGTCATTTATATATATTAAATAAAGTAATGGTCCTAGGATTGATCCCTGTGGGACACCATAGCTGACATTCATATAGGTGCTTGTGGTTTCGTGTAGTGTGGTGTATTGCTTTCTGTCTTTTAGGTAGCTGTCAAAAATATTTAGAACGCCAGTTAGTTAGTTAGTTAGTTGCCAGTGATTCCGATTTTTATAATTTGTTTACTAGGGTAGTCAGATGAACTGTGTCAAATGCTTTTCTAAAATCGATAAAGAGTCCGGTCACGCTTTTCCTTTCGTCAATTTTTGTCTGTAAGTAATTTAATAAATTTATCATGGCTGTTGTGGTTCCCTTTTTTTCTTAAAAGCCGTGCTGTGTTTTCGTCAGTATGTTGAGTTTATTCAAGCGTTTGAGTAGTCTTCTGTGTATTACTTTTTCAAATATTTTACTAAATTCAGTGAGGTTTGCTATGGGTCTGTAGTTGCTGGCTTCGTCTTTTTTGCCACTCTTGTGTATTGGGGTTATTCTTGCTATTTTCAACTCCTTGGAGAAAATTCCGAGTTTCATGTGTCTATTTATGAGTCTTGTGATGGTGGGTATTACTGTGTATTGTATATTATCGATATATTGAATTGGCGTGGTTGCCTGATTATTTTGATCTCTTTTCGTACTATATGTTTTTAATAATTAACCTCACTAGATTAGCTCTATAACGTACCGACAAATATATATTTTTTCGATAAGCATTTTGCTTTGTACAAGTTAAAATTGTGATTAGACCTTTACATGCAATGATTTTTTATCTAATTAGTTGAGAATTCAAAGATCTATAATATTACTGGAAAACTTTTGGAATTATGTTCATTATACAAAGCAAAAATGAGAAAATTCGATATATAGTTGTAATCACTCAAGTTTTGAGAATTAAAATTATTTATTAAATAATTTAATTGGTATCCAGTCTGTAAAAAGCTGTATTTTTTAGAATTAAAAATGTGAATCCATTTAAAGATGCGGGAAAGTTGTTTACTCTTTTTTCATATCAATATTTTTAAATTGTGAAACAACTACAATTTAAACTCAGTTGACGTTTTTAAGTCTATGTTATATGAACATGTCACAATCTTTGTTGCATGGTCAATGTTCTCATTTGATCTCAATGTTCTTCGCCTAGGAATTATTGTTACCAGGCTTCTGATTATTAAATTAGAATTGCCAAGAGTAAAAAAAAAAATCATCATCATCATCATTCTTGGCACTACAACCCTTGGTGGGTCTTGGCCTCCTCAATAATTTTCCTCCACTCATCTCGGTCTAGTGCCAGCTCTCTTTAGATCCGAAGCTCTAAGGCAGAGATGTCTTGGAGGAAGTTGTTACTCCATCTTAATTTTGGCCTTCCCAAGGCCCTTTGCCCTATTGGCCTTGAGTTCAGCAGGGAATTTGGTGCTTGATGCTCGGACATTCTCTCCACATGACCCAGCCACCGAAATCTTCCCAGTTTTATAAATTTTGTATCGTTTGGCTCCTTAAATAGAGTATAGAGTTCATTGTTGTAACGTCTGTGCCAAAGTCCATTTTCTAGAACCGGTCCGAAGATACGCCTCAAAATTATCCTTTCAAAAACGTCCAGTGCTCGCTCATTCCTCTTAGTTAATAATACCCACGTCTCAGCTGCGTATGTGAGCACTGGCCTAATAAGCGTTTTGTACACTAATATCTTGGTGTTTCTGGACAGCAGTCTGGATTTTATCTGCTTTTGTAGGCGAAAAAAATAGCGATTTGCGCTCACTATGCGCTTCTGGATCTCCTCTGTAGTATTATTGTTGCTTGTTTTCAGGGATCCTAGGTATGTAAATTTTGGTACCATTTCAAAATTTTGACTTCCACACGAGAGAGTTGGGATTTGTCCTACGGCCATATATTTGGTCTTCTGCTGGTTTACTATGAAACCCATGTTTTTGGCAGAACTTTCAAGAACTATGAAGGCGTTACTTAAAGCATCGGGAGTTTTCGCAATTGTGTCGATATCATCAGCGTAAGCTAATAGTTGCATAGAGTTGTCAAATATCGTTGCTCTTATCTCAATCCTGAGTCACGAATAACTTTTTCTAAGGCTATGTTGAATAAGAGGCAGGCCAATCCATCTAATAAGAATCTGTCAAAGGAAGCAAGTATAGCGGTACATAATGGCGTTCTAGTGCCAACCCTAATGTATGGAAGTGAAGCCTGGAATTGGCAAAAGAGGAATGAAAGTAGACTGAATGCGGTAGAAATGCGGTCACTAAGATGCTTGTGTGGAAAATCTTTGGTCGATAGAGTAAGGAATGAAAAAATTAGACGTGAATACAATGCTGGCTGTAGTGTGGTAGACAGAATAAATAAAGAAGTGCTGAGATGGTTTGGTCATGTGGAAAGTATGAACGAGGAAAGGATGGTTAAAGCAATATATGAGGTGAGTGTTGAAGGCAACAGGAATATAGAGCGTCCGTGAAAGACCTGGCATGACCAGATACAACAAGTGTTTGAGGATGGCCCCGTTAAAAGCCGCAACAACCGTAGAACTTGTATGAATAGATGTATGAATGTGGCCGAAGCAAAATTGGTGTGCCAGGATAGAAAAGTGTGGCATTCAATCCTCTCTGCCTACTCCTGCTGGGAAACGACGTGATGTTAGTTAGTTAGTAAGTTAGTCCAATACATCTTGTCTCACCCCGTGGAGCGCTTCGAAGGGCTCGGACAGATCACTGCCAACCTTGACTCTTGACATTGTTAGTTTCACCAGATTGATCAGCTTACGGGGTATTCCAAACTCACTCATTGCATTTTACAGTGCATTCCTATTTATGCTATCATACGCGGCCTTGAAGTATACAAAGAGATGATGAGTTTCGACATTGTATTCTAACGTTTTTCCTAAGATTTGTCTCAAGGAGAAAATTTGATCAATGCATGATTTGCCTGGCCTGAAGCCGCATTGGTAGTTGCCAATGATTTCCTCAGACATTGGGAGCAATCTTTTGTATAAGATGTTGGACATTATTTTATAGCCGATATTTAACAACGTTATTCCTCTGTAATTACAGCACTCGAGTTGGTCGCCTTTCTCGTGTAGTGGACACACAATTCCTAGTCTCCACTCTTCGGGCATCTCTTCTTCTGTCCATACTTTTTGAATTAGTTTGTGCAGGTATTGGGCAAACTCTCTACCTGCTGCTTTAAATAATTCAGTCACCAGCTCATCCGACCCAGGGGATTTATTGTTTCTCAGCTGTATTATTGCCTGCTTCACTTCCTCCAGTGAAGGGGGTTCAGAACTGTCAAATTGTAGACCATCTCCCGTGCGCTCCACCTCTACTGAGTTGTTATTGAGAACCGTGTCAAAGTACCTCACCCATCTCCTCAGAATGTCAGGCTTTTCACTCAGTATCACTCCATTCTCGTCCTTGCATATATTTGGTTTAAACTCGGCTCTCATGCTTTTTACGTTTTTGTAGAAAAGCCTACTCTCATTCTTAAGCCTGAGTACTTCAGCCTCTCTAATTTCTTTTTCTAGAAATTTACGTTTCTTTTTCCTGTGCTTCTTCTTTTCTCTCTTCCTTCTTTCCATGTAGGTGTCCACAAGTCGTCTTGTGCAGCCTTGTTGTAACGTTTTTTGATAGAGTTCAATTTTCTTTTTCGTTACTTCTGCGCAGTCTGAGTCAAACCAATGGTTTCTTCTGATAGAGATTTCTTTGCCCAGGGTTTCGAGAGCAGCTGTTATCAGTAGATTTTTGCAGGCTGTCCATTGTGAGTTGATATCATGTGTGTCACACTGCGCTATTCTGTTGAGCGTAGTTTGAAACTCCATTTTTGTCGCAGGTACTTGTAATTTTCTGGTGTTAAATTTTGTGATTTTAGACCTTTTTTGTTTTTCCAGCATTTGATATTTTAAACCGCAGTCAACTTGCAACGAGAAAATGGTCAGAGTCAACATTAGTTCTTTTATAAGTGCGGACATCCATTAGATTTGATTTATGTCTAGCACTAATAAGTATATGGTCGATTTAAAAAAAAAAATTAAATGTTATGAAGTGATGTTATATTTTATTTTATTAATTTATTCAGCAGATTGATTAGAAACAGCCCTGCCTGGTCTGGGGAGGACGGCGGTGGGTGGTGATGGGTAGTGGGGCTAAGGATGGTAAACCGTAATACAAATGTTATTACTGCCCACTGTCATGCCGCCAATGGACTAGCCCGCATCCCTAATCAGGTACACTGTTGGGTCATAATACTAAACATTTAGTTTGATACTGTAAAATAACAATTATGTCAAGCGGGTGAATGAAAAACGTCATTTATTAAGTTAAAAATATTAAGTAGTCATAAATTTACTTTAAAAATCGTTGTGTTACTAAAAATGTCCGTTAAGGGGAATACCTACCTACGAAGCGCGAAAAAAGGCAATTTTTGTGATTTTTTTTTAAGAAAACCTATATAAATAATGGTATTGGTTTTATTTTTAAATGAAAAAACATACTTTAGGAATATATTAAATTTATTTTTATAAAAAAAAAATTCTGGGGTTTTGTCGACTGCCGAAAAAAAGGTCCTCCGCGGATACCACTTCAATTTCATCTGCTGTCATCAAAATAAAAAAAAGATTATCAAAATTGACGCTATAATTTAGCCTTTGACGTAGGGGTTATGAAAATATAGATTTTTGACAAAATGGCGGTCGTTTGAATTTAAAATAGCGTTTTTAGGGAAAAATTCGGGTTTATTATGCCGATAAAAAGAAAATTAAGTCACTTAAAAATCCTACGACAGACTAGATAATTATGTATAAAATAACTACTAGAAATTTCAAGTTGAGTTGAAAAGATTAGATTAAATCAAATCACTTTACAAATTTGTTTAGCTTTTAATTTATTTTTTAGTTTTATTTTTTATTATTTTGTGAATTTTGAAATTGAAAATTGAATAACGTAAACTCATCTGAATACATTACTGTAAATGTCTATTGATAAATATCTGCATATCCCTGTTCTATATCTGTTATGTTTTTTTTTGTTGAATGGAATTTTGTAGTTTTAAATCAAAATCTGTATCAAATTTTGTGTGAATAACAAAATTAAATTAAGTCCGCGAGCGCATTCAGAATGTTGACTGTGGCGTATTGTGAAGCTACCTTGGACCGAATCAACGTTTATCGGTGGTACAAAATGTTCTCAGAGGGCTGAGAAGATGTGAACGATGAAGAGCGTGCCGGACGCCCGAAAAATCGAAAATCGAATATATGTAACCTGCGGAAATTCAAAATTCGCGATACTTTTTCAACAGGCCTCTTACATCTTCTTGAGTTTAATAATTAGTATAATTAATTTTAATAATTACATACTTCACTACTCACGTGTCGAGGGCCACAGAACTCCTCTTCGACAGGTGAAGGAAGTATTAAATTAAACTAGCAGCTAAGCTGCTTGCTGCTAGGCCCTTCGAACGGCTATACTGGCTGTTGCGCGGCCATAAGTGGCCGCTGCGTGACTATTAGTGCCCGCTACGCGGCCATTGATGTCTGCAATTGGAAATCGGCTGTATTAGCCGCTGTGCGGCCGATAGTATCTATTGCGCGACTATTAGCTATCGCCCGTTGCCCGCTGCTTTTCATACGATTTGGTTATCTGGCAAAACCCCATATTGCATACTGCGTTTTTAACGCAATCATAAAAGATGATGTGTCGTCGTTTGAGTTTGACACATTTCAAACTATACATACCTATATTCTAACCTACAAATTAATCGTCCAAAAAAGACTTGCCTGGAGAAAAAATAAAATCGACGTAAGAAAACATCGATGTATGTGACTCGAATGTTGAATAATGTACATATATAATATTAGGTCCTTACATATGAAATTGACGTTTTACCGTACTGGCAAATTTGATCTCAAATATCTTCTCTTTGGTTAGGAATTCCAAATCCAAATTTTTACAGCTATTTACTCATGTATTTGTGTTTTGAAAATTATAATTCATTTGTTTTTTCCTCAATTGTTTTTTTCTTTGCGAGACTCAGTTTACAAAATGAAAAACTTGAAATATCGCGTTATTTACGAGTACGAGTTCCACCGTGGCACCAGTGCTGCAGAAACGGCTCGAAGGATTAATGATGTGTATGGCGACGGTGCCGCAAAAGAAAACACAGTGCGTTTTTGGTTCCAACGTTTTCGTTCTGGAAATTTCGACCTGCAGAACAAGCCCCGTGGACGGCCGGAGACCAAAGTTGATAATGAAGAATTGAAGGCTATTGTGGAAGCGGAATCCATCGCAAACCACATCCGAGTTAGCTACAGGCTGCGGTGTTAGTGATAAAACTGTTTTAATCCACTTGAAGCAAATTGGTAAGGTGAAAAAGCTTGAAAGGTGGGTACCTCACGAATTGAGTGAAGCAAATCAACAAACGCGAGTTACTTGTGAGCGTTTGGTGGACTAGTGCTGGTGTCGTTCACTACAGCTTTCTTAAATCTGGCCAGACGATTACGGCAGATGTCTATTGTCAGCAACTGCAAACCATGATGGAAAAGCTAGCTGCTAAACAACCGAGGCTGGTTAATCGCTCTAGGCCACTGCTGCTTCATGATAACGCTAGACCACACACTGCACAACAGACGGCTACCAAATTAGAGGAGCTTCAATTGGAATGTCTAAGACATCCACCGTACTCTCCGGACCTTGCCCCAACAGATTACCATTTTTTTCGAAATTTGGATAACTTCTTGCAAAGGAAAAAATTCAACTCCGATGGGGCAGTCCAAACCGCCTTCAAAGATTTTATTGATTCCCTTCCGAATGGTTTTTTTAGTAAAGGGATCGATGAACTACCTATGAGATGGCAAAAGTGCATAGATAGCAATGGTACATACTTTGATTAAATAAATATATTATAATAAAAAAAAATCGACTTTATGTTCCTCCCATACTAAACGTCAATTTCATATGTAAGGACCTAATATAACAAAATAAACACCTTTATTTCCTTCATACTTTACATAATTGAAAAAGCTATGTATATTAATGTAATAAATAAACGTGGTTGATAATCTTTATCTTGAAAATGTATGAAAACAACTTTGTTGATTGAAACTAAAATTTTGAAATATCGTTAAAAAACGCACAGATGGAGAAAGCTCTCATGATTTTATTCCCTATCAAAATCTTAAACAAATATTATGGGGATTAAAAAAATTGCTAATTTATCAACTCAGTAAATCAATTGAGATTTCGTATTTAACCACGGGTTAACTTGTTGCGCAGCAGAAAAGTCTTTTGCGCTCCGATACAAATGGTGACTTTAAGTGTTGAAACGTGCTATCATAAAACATTCATTGATAAGCTCTCTCTAATCTTCTGATTCCTTCTTCCTCTATTCGCGCTTCACTCCCTCGCTCCCCTCCGTATCTCTTAAATTCGCCACCAGTCTGCCAGCGAAAAGCAAATGGAAATTATTTAAATATTTATAGAATTATCCTTGAATAGAGTTGTACTGTTCATTTATTTAAAATTAAATACTTTGAAAGAGATTGAGAGAATGAGAGGGATGTTAATTTTGATTATTATCAGATTAAAATTTTCAGAGATTTGATACGACCAATCATACACGATTGGATGACGATAACTTTTTAAAATTGTATTTGAATAAAAACGTTTAGATAATAAATTTCCTCGCAGGGGTAGGCAGAGAGGATACAATGGCACATTATTGTATCTTGGCACACCAATTTTGCTTCGGCCACATTCATACAACTTCTCATGATGCTCTATGATTGTTGAAATTTTAAATATGGCCATCCTCTAATATTTGTTTATCTGATCGTGCCAGGTCTTCCGCGGATGCCCTCTTTTCCTGCTGCATTCAACACTCGCCTCATATACTTTTTAAGCCTCCTCTTCTAGCGATTATTTTTTTATTCTATCTACTATGCTTACGCTGCAGCCAGTTTTTTACTTTTAATTTGTTCAATCCTCACTCTATTGATTTTCCACACATGCGTCTAAGTGACTTAATTTTCATCGTATTCATTGTTTTTTTGCCAATTCCTAGATTCACTTCTCTCCATTATGAACCTCTAGTCGTGCTTTATGTGACCGTTCCCTATTCAAGGGACCATTTATCTTATTTCCTGCACTCATCCTCTTCTCGATACACAAATACACAAACTCATTCACTTGTTCTAGGTATCCATTTTACAATTTCATCACACTTTGGAACTCATAGTTTCTTAGTCACTCGCATACGATTACTTCCAACTGTCTAACATTCATGAGAAGTTCAACGAACGTCGTGGTCACTAGGCACTGCAGATCAGCTTCGCTATTAGCAACTAGCACTGCATCATCTCCATGTAGCAGGCGAGATGTAATGAACCGTTCTCACCCCTTCTTATAATAATTCCTTCAATTTTCTCGTAAAATCATTCATATATAAGCTGAAAAGTTATGGTGATATTAGGCGTCTCTCTTCGACACCTTTTGTAATATCAAACCATAATATGAATACCTCATTAATTCTCACGCAAGCACTACTTCTGTCGTAAAGGGATACAATTGCCTACGTGAGCATTTATTAACTATTCATTTGATACTGTTGAGCACTCAATTTATTTAGTAAAATTAACTTTATTAAAATGTACAATATAAATAGTCGGTGCCAAATTAAATACAAAATTATAATTTATACGCTATGAATTGAAATCTTTGATTTCATGAATTAACAATGACAATTTATTTAAATTTCCGGCTAACAGTAAACGCGTTTTCGTTTCCATTTTGCTGATATACCTGTTCGTGTAACTGTTTGCAGATACACACAGCGTTTTACTCCAGTCTGTACCCGAGTGTACACATTTGATAACAGGTTCACTCGGTAAGGAAGCACGGGTTTTCAATGGGGGTATTAAACCACCCTTATATTTGATCGGGATCTGAGCTCAGATCGCGAGCTCGTGTGTGTTTAAATTAATCGGTGTTCCTTTATTAATATAACCAAGTCTGAATAATCAATCAAATCGCGGTAATTAATTTTTTTGTCTTTTATACTTTTATAAATTATAATGACATAAAAAATACCAGTAATTAATATGTGGAGGACACGAACGCATGTAGGAGTCCTGCATTGAACATCCTTCAGTGTTCGATGTATGAAAGAGTGCTATTGTGTAAGGACCAGTAAGCCCACATAATACTTTTTCCGAATATATATTTCAAGATTCTCTTAAAATTAAAAAAAATGTGCTAAAATTATTAATTTTTAATAACAATGTTAACCACCCTGGGAGCTTAACGTAGAGGTAGAAATTGAGTAATTTTATATATGTAGTCGATTTTTTTTCGCAATTATTAAAGTTCATATTAAATATTATTTTATTGGAAAATTTAAAAAAAAAAAATGAACGCATTATATTTTTTTTATTTTTTATTTTATTTTTAAAAATAGAGATGTGAACACGGAATACGTGTCACATCAATATTCTTACTATTTTCAAACTAAGCTAAGCGCTTGTGCTATGAAAATAGGACTAACTTGCTAGTCTGGAGTGAGATTCGAACCTGCGACCTTTGGATCACGAGGCGAGAGTCCTCACCACAAGACCAACAACAATTTATTCTCCTCGAGTTCCGCCATGACTAAGATGCGACGTTTCCCGGTTCACGTTTGACCAAAACGGAAAAAAGGTTATATCCGTATTTAGAAATGAAATACCTAAAATTTAACAAAGGACATTTAATCCAGTAAGCCATGATATAAAAATTGTTAAAAAAGTAAAAAATTCTCCGTGAGAGTTGAAAATGTAGAAATTAATTCCTTATTCTTCGCGAATGATATAGCGAGGCTGGCGCCCATACGAGGAGACCTGCAAGAGTAGATGACTTCGTTTAACGAAGAGTGCACTCAAGTTGGGATGAAGATTAGTACTGACAAAATAGAGGTAATGGTCGTAGGACGAGACCAAGAGCAGTGCTTGATTAGTAGGTATACAGGGGACGCAGCTGAAGCTAGTAGATAAATTCAAAAACCTTGAGGTGGAATTTTCTAGCGATAGGAGCTGAAGAATCGGAGCTGCGGCCGGCGTTCTATATTCTCTATATAGTGTTTTGAAGAGAAAATAAAAAAGACAAAACTGCCTGCTTTCAAATCTTACAGGTCCACAGTAATATAAGGCCATCAAATTTGGATCCTAACGAAGAGACCGAGAGCATAGATCCAGGCGACTGAGATGAATTTTATAAGGGGGATGAACAGGGTGAGAAGTGTCGGCATAAGGCACACACTCGGCATGGAGCCCCTACTCCTACATATAGAGAAATCACAAATGAGGTGGCTTGGACATGTATGAATGCCAGAGGAACGAATACAAGAACAATCTTTGGTCGCCTAGTGGCTTGCCCCGGATTAAGCTGGGAGAAGCAACAAAAAAAGTCTTCAGAATATTTTTGAGTTTGTTCAAATCTTTCAGAACAGTGCTGGATTTATGTCACAGAGACATTATTAATCAATTAATGTATATTATAGTGATCACTTAAGCCAACCATAAAAAGATAGGTCATAAGTCCTATGTACACCCAAATGACTTCTATACCTACTTTCCCATAATAAAAAAAGTCTTGACTGGTTAACACATACCGAAGCATTACAAGTTAGGGGTTTTTAAACCCTATACCTGACTCCACTAGGAGAAGATGATGATGATGAAAAAAGTAGTGGGGATTTTTTTTTTTCAAATTGCTCCCAATGTTATAAAATTTCCAAATTGGATATGCTAAATTTTAGATATTACATTTCTAAATAATTCTGAGTAGCTTGATGGTCTTGTGGTTAGGACACTCGCCTCGTGATCCAAAGATCGCGGGTTCGCACCTCACTCCAGACTAGCAAGTTAGTCCTATTTTCATAGCACAAGCGTTTAGCTTAGTTTGAAAATAGTAAGAATATTGATGTGACACGTATTCCGTGTTCGCATCTCTATTTAAAAAAAAAAACAAAATAAGTACACAACTTCACTCAGGTCGAGGAAAGAATTATTATTATTATTTTTTTTTATTAAATTTATACATATTTCCTATTATTATAGATCATGCCAAGCCTTGTACAGCTTGTCGGCATGTTTCTTTTCCATTTTCTTGCATAAGTACATTACATATTTAGTAATAGGTATAATTTACATAGGATAAAATTAATATATATAAAAAATATAAATATAATATATATAAACGTGGGGCGCGGGAGGCTCGTGCTTGCGCCAGTTCGAGTGCGTTCACGTATTCGTATCGCACCACATGTTGTGTACGAGAGGTATCACCATAACATTTTTCTTTATCCTAAGTATATAAAAATCTTCAAAACTTATTATTCATTATTAAACACATTAACATGAATTCTGACACACATGTACCAGGGCAACTGACACAAGCAAAAATAATTTTCATAAACCAACAAATAATAATAATAGGACAAGAACTAGCTATGAACAACGACATTATACTTTTCTGGCACTTAAAATCTATAACACTCGTATAACAGAAATTCCGCACATTCGAATAATCCTTCTAACAAAATTAAAATAACTCTTTCTTTGTAAAAAAGGGAGGATACAGAAAACAATGTGTCTTTTGTATTGCGATAATTGGTAGACAAATTCTTAATGATTATTGGTTGCGAAAACAAACGCCTAATATGAGGGGTACAAAAGCGAAGGCAATAAAATGAAAAAACTTTCAAATGTTTTGAATGCGGTCATCTAGGATTACTAATTTAGAATGTACTGAATTCAAGATTTTATAGGAAATATAGATCAATCTCTTCCAAAATCATGTTTTCAAAGCAGCATCATTCACTTAACTAATCAACCCTAAACATTGTATTACGTGAGAAAATGACAAAGTTGGATGAAATAAAGTGAGAGTTGATCTTCATCCAATCCAATCCAATCCAATCATACAATGAATGTAAATTACAAAATCATTTATGCCCAATATTTTGTAGCAAACACAGCAATATTCATATTTCAAAGTAATGTATTTATTAAACGTACGTATAAAAGGAAAACTGAGGTGGAAATTATTTTCAAAAACTTATTTAAAAAAAAAAGGTTGCATAGATTCCAGAGAAATTTCCTTGAGCAGTAATATTTTTTTTTGAAAAATTTATCTCATTGGCATATTTCTGCTTTTGTTTTAATGCCCTCATATTAAAAAGTGAATTAATATAATGTTCACTCCAGAGTGATAACATGTTCAAACGCCGAAAAAGTATTAATGATTAAAAATGTAAATAAAAATTATACATTTGCAAATGTAAAATAAATAAATAATTGATTGATTTTAAATACCCATGGTTAAACTAATTTTTTCCGAGAATAGGTTTTGATTCTCGATTTTTGTGGAAGTTATTGAAGTATTTTTTTTATATCAATATTAATAATTTTTATTATCAATTTACCTTTCTTACCATACCTGTTGATAAATAACTCGCACATGTATCTATATATTATAATAAGAAGTAAGAACTGTGGCTTCCTCATCAGACTCAAGAGCTTCTCTTCACTAATGAGGTCTACATGAAATGTTAATTAAAAAAAGAAATGTTAATTTGATAAGTAAATATATAAGAACTGTATTTGTACCATATATTAAATTTAAAAAAAAAAGTTCAAATATCACTAAATATTTGTACACGTGGTTTTTGTTATTTTAAAACATAATATATTGTTGGTAATCCCGCATGAAAAACTGTGTAGGTGTAGAACATCTTATAAGGTTTTAAATTATTGCGTGGAATCTGACTCAGCACATCACATTCCATTGTCCCAATGCTACAGCTATCCTTTTGATAGAATGTAGGAGACAAGAAATGAACAGAAAGAGGCAAGGAAACGAGGAAGCGAATAGAAATTATATCCTCAGACTAATGAGATTTGAGGCATTGGGGAGATGTATCCATTCTTGTATGATACCGATAGGCATTTAGGGGCCTTTTAGATTGAATCGTTTAGCGATATTAAGATAGAAAGTTTTGTTTTTCTGTTTATCCAACAATAAAATACCCATATTAGTATTTTTTTGTATGAAAATACTAAAACACATTTTTTTAATTACCACTTATCATAATACCATTGATCATTGATAACCCAAAGAATTTTCCGTTATAATAAAATAAATAATATGTAAATATAAATAAAAAATAAATCACGTGTCATCTTTGCAAAGGAAAAGTAAATATAATTAATGAATGAAAAAATAGAATAACCTGCTCTTCATAATACATCATAGCCCTTGTATCATATTTATAGAGCAACAGTAAAAATCAACTAATGGAGTAAAATTTATTTAATTCTCCCTTCATAATTCAGCTGAAAATCGATATAATTTTTAAATATAAATATTTCTTTTATGTTGTTCATATTATTCAATCATATTAAGTAACAACATTATTGTATTACTAGATATTTGTTTGCGTCCTTAATATATGTATCTATTTTAAAATGCTATAACATTTTAACGCAATATAGCATTTTAAAATAGATACATATATATATAGTTTAACATTTTCACAAAGGACAAAGGAACTTCAAACACATAGGCCCAAAACTGTACAATACTATGCTGGAAAGGGTATCACAAATTAAAAATCCGAAAAATGTAAAAACAACTATTAAAATTTGGGTAAAAGAGATGGGTCGACCAGCGATTGGGAAACTCATCCAAACAAATTGAGAATTAGAAAAATTGAGATTGTGTTAGTGTTTATTTACATGTGCCTGAGTGTAGGCGATTATAAATCTTTTTTTAAAACTTATTTGTTCAAAATGTACTTTTTGTTTTAACCTATTTTGTATAAATGTACTTACATATAAGTTATAATTGTAAACTTTGCCTGTCTCAACACAGAGCTCTCTAGTGAGACAGGCATAGTATAATCTAACTCGAACAAATGTAAAAGTAAAAAAATGAAATAAATAATAAAAAAATAAAATAAATAGTGAATGTTTCTTTGGTTTGAGAAGACATCTCTCATCCAGAATGTTATCTAGGAAAACAAAAGTTCCATTTTTTTTTTAAATAGAGATATGTGCATGGAATACGTGTCGCATCAATATTCTTACTATTCTCAAACTAAGCCAAAAGCCTGTGCTATGAAAATAAAGCTAACTTGCTGGTGTCCTGGAATGGGGCTCAAACCACCGACCGCCAGATCACTAGGCAAGCGTCATGACCACTACGCCAACAAGCTACTCATTCTACTCGTATAAGACACTATTACGTCCTGTATTAACGTATGGCTCTGAATGCTGGGTATTGATTAAAAATGATGAAATGTCTCTCTTTGTATTAGAAAGAAAAATACTCAGAAAATATTTGGTCCAGTACAGATAAACGGAGTATGAAGAATACAATACATTGAGGATGTCTACAATATTTACAATGAGCCCAACATTATACAATTTATTTAAATGTGATGGGCAGGGCACGATGAATGAAGAAAGAACGCCAAACAAAATTCTCCACACAAAGCCCCAAGGTAGACGAAGCGTTGCCGTTGGTAGATCCAACCTCCGATGACTGGATAGAGTGCAACAAGACCTGAAAACCATAAGCATCAGGAATTGGAGAAATACATGTCAGGATAGAGGAAGATGGAGAGGAGAGTTGGAGGAGGCCAAGGCCCACAATGGGCTGTGGAGCCATTGATGATGAAGATGATATTTAATGCAGAATCATTTTTTAAATCACCCCATCTATCAGTTTATGTGACGTGGTAGGCACTGTAAATTAAAATATCTTAGAAAGTAAATTTAATATGTACATGTAGTAGAAAAAATCACTTAAAATATGCAATCTTTAAATAAAAAAATTAGCGAAAATCTAACGCATTACATAGAAGGCATTTGCTTCACTCTTTTAATTGTATTCATAATAAATAACCATAAAGTAATAGCAAAATACAATAGTATAGAAACATTCTAAATGCGCAAAGAAAAAACACATAAAATAATAATTCATTTAATTTATAAATAAAAATATCAGATATGATAAAGTATAATAAGAGAGATAGCTTGTTTTACCATTTTTATAAGCGTTAGATTGGCAATTTGAAAACGTTTTTAAAAATGAAGGGAGAAAATGAACATTTCGAAAAATCGGGGAAATTATTTTTAATAAATACAAGCTGGACTCTGCTAAAATAAATAAATAATGGTATCATGAGATCAATAAATGTGTACATGTTAAAGAAAATTATACGAAGCTAAATTATTATATTCCTATTTTATTGAAAATTGTTTTAACTATAGAGTTGCAATTTTAAAATACAGTTATTTACGAATATATACGAATATAATATATTTCATTCTCCCGGTGAGAGAATGTTACGGGTTCGAGTTCTGGTGATAATATTTGTATTTTTTCTGTGTGTGTAGAAAGAATTGATAGAATGTCACATTGTTCCGTCCCGGTACACCAAATTTGGCTAGACCACTTTCATATGTCTTATCATGCACGCCCTTCGATTCATCCAATTTCTTTAACCTTCATAGGGGCTTCAAAAGTACTAACGGTACCGTCCCTCGGGTCAGATTTGACCGAGAAGTATAATTATAGGGAAAAACGGATCAAAACTAATAAAAACCACTTTTATAGAATAATTTTATAACTTTTTATTTTTAATTACGTCTATCTTATGTATTTATAACCATCGTTATATAAAATATAATATCAAATTGAAGTATTTACTACGGTGTAATGATTACTAAATGTATACGCAATCAATTAGAAAGAAAATAATTAGAAAAAAAAATCCTTATTACATAGAGTGCATAAAACCATTGTATTAGAATGTTGTTTACATCCAATTTTATACATTAAACAGATCATAGGTGTTTTATTGTCAGTTTTTGCACAAACTTGACAACGACTTCTTTTTAGGCCTTTTTAGCAGAACCTGTAGTATTTTCTTCATTTTGAGTCAAAGTTGAAGGAGTTTTTGCAATCTCTAATGAGAAAGGTGTCCTCGGTAATGTTTTTTCTGGGCTTTATATACGTTGTAACCTGCTGCATACCTAGGTTTTGATGGCATATATTGCCGGAATGGACATGTTCCTCTGAATGCTGGAATGTTTTCAGAAGGATTATAAAATTTTGATAAAAGGTCCACCCACTGATTCCATAGAACGCCGCGCAGATCGAGTTTCTCAGTTGTCAAACCTTATCACTCTTGATATTTTTTTGAATTGTTTTATTGGCGTGACAGCTCCAAAAATAGGTCTTCCTTTTTTACTATCCTATTAACTTTCGGTGCTTTCATTATTTAAGCGAAATACGCCAGCAAGTTATAATAGTCCATTGAATGCGAATATATCGGTACTATCAATATCATAGTCTAATCATCAGCAAAAACACGCTTACCCTCCAAATAAGTATATTTCAAAATAGTATGTATCAAAGGAGTAGGAAAAAATAGATTAAAACTCGATATATACTCATAACGTTTCAATCCTGGCATCAAAGTAATGATGTTTTCTCTGGATGCTTTTCCTCGAGATTGAGTAAATGGTTCCTTGGAGTATTTTATTTGTCCGTCAAGTCATTGTTCGAACAAGCTGTACATCACTGTTATCACTATCACTGTCAGAGCTGTCAGAGGATTCAGCTTCCTCGACAAAATCTTATGTTTCCGAATATGATTCTTGATCATCTGACATTTCTAACATAGTTTCTATATCACTGTCTCTCATTTTTAGAGGCCCAAATTAGTTTTACAACCGTGAACCAAGAATGCGTTGTTATGCTGAGAGAATTATATAATCAAAGACAGATTATCGTACTGTTGTTTTTGTATCACTGGCAATGTAGGTAGAATTACAAAAGCCACACGAACATGATCCTATGAACAAATCGGAACTAATTACCTTAATTCTAATGAACGATAACCAGACAAGACGTTTTGTGCGTCAACAATTAACTTTTTATTACCTGTGGGTCAATCTTGACCCGAAAGCCGTTAGATAATAAAGTTCATACGCGCAATAACATAAGTTTAAAAAAAAATAATGTGAAAATAAGCTTAAGACAGCGATTAAATAAAAGTCATAAAATATCAATATTTAAAAACCGTTATTTTTCGAGAAAATTACTCATTCATTCCGAAATGGGTCAAAATTGACCCGAGGACCTTACGAAGGTTAATCAAATTAGTGGCGCGATATGAAAAATATGAACGTCAAATTATATTTATAAGTAGCTAGATTCCGTATAGATTTTTTCATACCCTTAACCTAAACATCTCACGTGCTTTACGTTTTATCTGACGGCCGCACTTAATACGATATGTAAAACAAAAGAAAATCGTTCTAAAAGATTATCTCCTACATTTTCAAATTTCCCGGTCCTGATGTATGGCGGAAGATATTTGATATGTGGGTAGGTTTACAGTCGCTCTGAGGCCGCTGGTCCCAGAAGAAATTAACGCAAGTCGTTTGGATTCTTATACGAGTTTGACGATCAGAATAACCCGAGAAATATTATTTTACTCTTAGATTATTATATTTAAGTATGAATATATATTAAGTTACATAATGAATGATTTTTATGTCTTTGTTTTAAATCTCTCTCCACAGTAAAAAATATTAATATTAGGTAGTATACGGAGGTACGTGAAATAAATGAAAGATACTCACTATTATAATATAAAACAATTAATGAAGAATATCTACTATTTATATTGAAAAATATCACCAATTAAAAAAACACATTTTAAATTAAGGGTTGGTTTGTATGTTACCATAATAACCATTTTTTGAACTTAAAAAAAGTATTTCGCATAGAAATAAATAAAAAACATTCGAAGAAATATAGTTCCTACCGGTATTTTTACGCGGAACCTTCCTGGCGGTTGAATACTTTACCGATTAAACTATGGTATGTAGATATACAGAGAGTTGCCAGATTTAATATATGAACATTAATTATTTTAGTAAGACATACATTTATTTCCATTAAGGGATAACATGTTTTCTACTCGAAGGTATTTTTTAAGACGGATACATTTTATTTGGCTCAGGTTAAATACCTACTTAATTTTACGAACTAAAATATATTCAATTATATTTACTGATCATCTTCTACGAATTTGTTTCGAGATATCCAGTTGCAGCTATTTTTTGGTTGATGAATGAAAATGTTGTATATAGTTATTTGTAAATAATAATTAATATTTTTTGTTATATGCTTTTAAAATATTGTTTTTTTTTTTGATGAAAGGCGAAAAGGTGATAAAATTTGAGGCGGCCCTCGTAGCCCAGGGGTATGACACTGGCTTCTCACACCGAGGGTTCCGGGTTCGATTCCCGGTGAGGTCACAATAAATCTAAGTGATTTACTTAAGCCTGGGTGTCTTGTGATGTATTTCGCTTCTGTAATATTGGGTCTCTTGGCCTGTTGAAGCAAAAAAAAAATAGACCCAACATTTAAAAAAAGTAATTTATAAGAGAGATCAGAAATATTTTCTTAATTTTTTTTAGGAGTGATGAGTTAGGATAAGCAATAGATATAATGGGATGTAATGTACATTAATTAATTGAATTTATAACGCTGGTAAGGTTAGTACAATTTTATTATTTTTTAATTCCACTCCTATACTTATTTGTACATAGTTTTTATTTTTTTATTTTACATGAATATATTCACTAGAATATTTTAAGAGCATTGTAATTAATATTTCATCGAATATCTCATCCAGATACCTGTGAGTGAGTACATCAAATGACTTGGGATTCAGTTATTTCTTCGGAAGTGAGTGACAAATCCCCGCGCTCCCTTCTATCTGTGGAGGGCTGCGCGGATCGGGGGTATTGATGTGTGACCCACTCCCACCCTCTGTAACCCCTCCAGGCCACCCCGTGAAATCCCCCAGTAAGGTAAACATCCAAGGCAAAAAATACCCCAATCTCTTTGTCGGAGTCACGTACTCGCATGTCTGAAGCTTCGGATTTTTAAATAAGCCGCTAGATTTTCAGAATACATTAAGCATAAGTCTACAATGTGCTGATATTAAATGCTGTGGCCAAAATCGTAACAACATTACATCTAACGATAAATGGTTATACATATTAACGCAATATTTTTTAAGTATGTTCAAATTTTTATGCACCCAATTACTGGATTACTCCCCAGAGGGATCATTATAAATTAAGATAAATTATATATGTACCCCAGCGACGAAGCTATTTATATGAAAAAAGTGTGTACGGAAGTTTTTTGGGCAAATATAGGGCTAACCACATGTCATAGGCGGGCTGAAATGACAAATTGCAGGCTCCACCCATGATCGACCCACCTATTTGAAATATTTAATGTAGCGTATTTATGTAATTCGCTTACATTATTTTTTAAACAACTTCGTTATCGCCGTCTATGGTCTAAACTCGTCATCACAAAACAGCATATAAATGTCGCCAGAGGCTCGACAAATTTACCCAATAATTTTAATGTACATATAGTATATAAATTTGTCGAGGTTGAATGTGACAAATATTAATTACTATGGGAAAATATAAATAGTTTAACTTACATATATTTTTCCTTATTGGTATTTTATTTTTCCCTCCAATTTATGGAAAAACGGAGTTCAACAATTTATTTAACAGTGAGTAGGTTTATTTAAAAGAATTATAATTATGGAATCTTTTCATTTTAAACCATAATCGTTTCTCGTTGCTGTCGTAGAACTAACTAAATATTTAATGAGAGAATCACATACATCATTCTAATATTATTCAATAGATTTCTGCTTTATATCTTCAATATCACTTGCAGATCAATTTGATTTAATTGGTAGTTAATTTTTATTTTATTATTATATTATATTATGTATCTGTGTATTTTGCATGCCATTAAAACATTAATTTTCGATAAAATTAATTAGAATCAATGACATAATAAACTGTAGATACGTTACAAGACTGAAATCGTGGCAACACAAAAGTAAGGTAATTGCCTTACTTGCATTCGTTATTGAACGGACCTTCTTTGTGATCGGGCGCGACGCAACGCCGAAAAAAAAGGCCCGCGGAAAATGGAACAGATTATCGTACACTATTGTAAGAATGAGTATGTTATTTTAGTCACCGTGATTTCAAATTACATGATTTTTACGCGATTACTTGATCCTGTGATTTGTTGACTCTTTCAATGCAATATTTGCTACATATGAAAGCCGGCTAGTGTGGGAATAACGTGTCTATATTATAATACGTCAATGATTAGAATACAAATTGTTTTCACCACTATTTTGTTGAAAATATCCCTTTAACATAATCTTGGATTTTGCTACCAGATCTAAGTTTCATATTAAAGTTGATGTTTTTGCAAAAAAAAAGGTATTTGTTTTCTAAACAAAAAACACATTCGTTCATTCGACATTCAATGCGGCTGTCAAAATTGTATAGTTTGGAAACTTTTGAATACAGAACCTAGCCTGAAAATTGATAAAACTTGAATGTGATTTTAATTTTAATAATTTAATTTTAGACTTTTTAAAATGCACACGTTTGAAATGTCGCATCATATGTCTACGACGCAGCGGCGATGAATGCCTTTGAATCGTCATGAGACGTCAATTCGAAGACATTTGTCTGATATTTTAGCTATTACAAACCAAAAGTTACATTTGTACCGTTTCAAGAACAAGTATTAATAATTTTACTATATTTAAGTGTTATTGATTATAGTAATCGTCTCCCTAGACAACGTATTATTGTATACATTTTATTATTATACTTATTATATTATAGTATTAATATACATTTTAAAATAATATATAAAAATCAAGAATCACGCCATAGAAGTATAACTTCTACTGCGCGTACATGAGTACACGCTCCTCTATTTTCGACTTGTTGATGGCGCCGTATAAGCTTCAAAGGAACCGCACTTTTAAAGTAAATGTTTTAATATTCTTCTCAAATTTTTCAGAAGCAAAATTAACAAAATTGTACTAATGGGTTCAGACATAAGTATTTCTTTTTTTACCTTTTATTAAATGAATTTGAAGAGATTTAATATGGCATAGGAAAGTAAAATTTACTCAAAATGCTTTTCAAATAATGTTAACGAATAACGGTTTGTAAAAACTTTAAACCCTAAACTGTGTATTCTGATTTTAGAATAGGGAACATTTAATATTTTGATAATTCATAACGTAATACAAAGTGGTTGTAAGCCTTCTGTTTTATTTGAAACGACTCTTGAAAATTTTATTATATTATATAATACATGATAATTTTATTTAGATATTATTAAATCTATGCCAATTGTCTCTCTGTTCACGTTGTTCAAGAAGATATATTCGATTTAGAATTGAAGATTATCAGTACATACATAATTTTTATTATTAGAATATTTTGAATTCATCGGATGCTGGTCAGATATTTAAAAGATTATTTTAAGCGAAATTTCAAATAAATTAAATTTTAATAAATATTATTATTAAATTCTACGGGTTAACTATTTTTTAGATGTTACAGCTGTTTCGGCTTGTAAGGCCATTATCAAACATATATACCACGTACAAACGACTTATTTATAAAATTTTAAGTTACCCCTTCCCCTTTAGTGTAATTAGATATTTGTGGTGAAGCCCTATATTAATGTTCGTTTTTTCCCGGGCACTTATCATTAATGGTGCCTCAGTTAACATTATGCTTAATTACCAAAATTCCCCGTTTTCTGCAAGTGTTATTTATAAATATTATTTTAATTTAAGTCATTGATTTTGGGTTTTTTAAAGATATTGAGAAGTGGAGAGAAGATCATTTTTTGTTGATTATGTAAAAGTTTAATATTTGGATCCTTTTTATATTTATTTATTTCTAGTTGCTCAAGTAAATTCATCCTAAAACCTTTTGTTTCTGTATGTAAAGGTTTTGGCTCGTTATCGCCTAGCGGGACGTAGTTTTCATTCATACAGAAATTTTATTTTAGATTCAATTTCATGTTGAAATTGAATCTAAAATAAAATTTCTGGATCTAACAATCGGTGAATACAATGCCCGGGAAAAAAGAACATTAATATAGAGCTTCACCACAAATATCTAATTACTCTAAAGGGGAAGGGGAAAACTTAAAATTTTATAAATAAGTCGTTTGTACGTGGTTGATAATGGCCTTACAAGCCGAAACAGCTGTAACACCTAAAAATAGTTAACTCGTAGAAATTAATAATAATATTTATTAAAAATTAATTTATTTTAAATTTCGCTTAAAATAAATATGGAGTTCTACAAATTAAACACAAAAACTATAAATAAATTTAAAAATAATCTAAATAATTTCTCTAAAAAGCTATACTCTATGACGTGCTTGTTAATTCAGTTGTTAAGACTACGGTATAACAGAAAAAAAGGTCTAACTTGTTCATTAGACCTATTTTTCATGACAGAGATGTTTAGATTAGTTTAAAAATAATTAAAATATTAATGCGTCACGTATTCCGTGTATGCATTACTATTTTTGAAAAATATATTTTTATAATATTTTTTTAATATAAGCTTCATCATCACATCCCTTGTTTTAGTAGGGTCGGGGGCCCAAGTACTGGAAAAGGTGCTCGCAAATCATATTTTCATAAATATTACCTTGACAAAAACATCATTGCGCCTCTATGAAATTTTAAAGAAATACGACATAGTATTCATAACACCAAGAGCATAAAATCGAACTCTGCAAATAATTATGTCTGGAACTAGTAAATAAGTAGATGCAACTGTTTGTCTAGCTAAGTTGCACAACGCATAAACCAATTTCTCTCGACATAAAACATGAAAATAAATAAAAAGTCTTTCTCAAAAGCAAGATCAATAATGTACCATTAGAGGTGATGTCTCTCCATACTGGATACAGGCCTTTCCCAAGGATGCCTCCGTCTTCAATCCTTCACATCCATCTGTTTTGTACTGACTCAATTTTGTTGTGTGAAATGCTTCTTGGTTGTTGCATCGCTCACTTGCCATAATTTTTGTCTTCTAAATCTCTTCTCTTCTTGTATATTTTATATAAATATATTGGATTACCTTAACTAGATTAAATATGAAAAAAACGGAAATGAGTCATTCTCTTTTTTGTTGTAGTTAAACTGTCCCTGTACATTTTCTTGACAATGATATTTAAAAATGTTAATTTTTATTTTGTTTAATAATAGGTTTGATGATACCTTCCCATAATAATACAATTAGGAACTGTAAATAAATGAAATCGTATTTAATAAATAATAAGAAATATATTTATGTTATGACAGAGTCGTTTATTATTGTTGGAATTTCGTACCAAGCAAGACAATAAAAAAGAATGAACCAATTATGTATAATAATATGAATTAGTAAGGTTGATGTCTACCCAATAAAATCATATCAAATACAAAATGAAAATTGTATACTTAAAAAAGTGGCTATTTTCTTCACATTATACTTGATGTTTAATAAAAAAATACAAAAAATATATGTAACAAGCAATTTTAAAAATATTTGGATAGTATAAAATTGAATTCCTGTTTGATAGTATCTAAATAAAAACTAATAAAGTAAATAAAAATCGTTCGCCACCAGACGACAGCACTTTGGATAAGTTGCCGGAAGAGTTGTCAGATTCAAACATTGCACTTTAAGCACTTAAGTCAATTTTTAACAGGAATCATAGGACCTCGAGGGTGGTGAAATAATTGAGACCAAGAGCAAAAAAAGTTGTAATTTAAAAATAAACTTAAAAAATATTAAATAAGAAAAAAAATGACCTTGTTATCTCTAGTTAGGTGAGTTTAATAATATTAATGTATTTTTTTAACTACTTAATTTTCGAGAGAAACAGAATCTTTCATCGACAGGTGAAGTATCAAATTGTCTACTTTTTAATATACAATTTTTACAATGATTCTGTACAAATATAAATAATTATAAGTTAAAATATACAATAATTAGGTACTGAAAAATAAGACAAAGTTACTGATATAAAAGTGGTTGTAATGGAAACATTGAGAGAAGGGGAGAAGGGTTCATGAAAGTAATATTGTTAAGTAAATTAATTAATACCTAAGTTAAAATTTATTTTAATTTACGAACATTCTAAATAATTTATTTTATTATTATTACGTGTGACAAGATGGAAAAAATTAATAGTACGTGAATGAAAATAATGATTACTATCTAAAATGTGGTTCAAAAATTCTGAAAATTTATTTCTAGTTGGATATCGACGATTTTCTTTTGGTCCAATGTTGAGTTTTCTATTCTGATTGTCTAAAAAATCAATAAGATGTAATGCTAAAGAAGTGATACACCCTTGTCCCCCGGACTGGCAAATGATTGCTTATTTATAGTAGGTATCTATCTTTTATTTATGTATTTTTATCTACCTGACTATATTTTACTATTGAAGATATCTTTAAATTTTTGTTAATTTATCTACCTCTTAATCTTTGTTACTTAATCAATCTTATTATTATTATTATTTTTGTATTATAATTTATTTTATTATATTGCAAAATATAATTTAACCCAGAATAAGAAAACTATTTACTTGAGAAATAAAACTGTCCTAGAACAGGTTTCACCCAGTCGGGCGTTATAGACTATCTTATCTAAATCAAAAAAGTATAATTAAACAATTTTTATTAATCAATTAGAAAGACATACAGAAAAAATCAAATTAACGAAAAAATATTTTAAATGCCACCGGGACTCGAACCACGGACCTCCATTCTATCCGGGAATGGCGCGTTATTGGATATGCGTTATAAAAACTGCTTAATAATTCACAGAACTTTGTTCTGAAATTGCAACTTCACGATAAGAATGTGTTTCCTTTAATATAATAGTATAATTGTAATTATATTTTAAAAGTGTATTAACTTTGTACACTTTTGGAATGTAATGAGAAAGAATAAAAAATTTAACGTACAAGACATGCTTCAATATACCGACTGAATTCGCAGGGCGTCAAGTTTATATACGTTTGAGATTTCATTGATATATTTGATGTTTTGGTATTAAATATTACAAAGTCAAACTAATTACGTGTCGTCAAACGTCCAAAAAAAAGAGAAAACTACCCTTGGAATCGTAATCTTCTTCATTGGTGACCCACACCATCTAAGTACAAGTTATAATTGGTTGTTTATCCCTCGGCCGAGAAAGTTGGCGGAACGGACAGAGTAAGTCCTCCCTAACCCCTTCACTACTACAGGGGTTGTTTTTGTTGTCTCGAGAGAGTGGGAATGGTTTCCTCGAGAATTAGTTTTCATCACAAGAAAATAAGATCTGATCAATTAAAATCGAAATCCGCATTACTTTTTAAGATTATTTCTAACTAGGTCGGACTTTGCAATAAACATTTATCATTTAATAAAATATTGTGATTAAATTCATTGTGTTAAGCATACAGATATGAACCGGATTTTAATAACCTGATAGATAGTACTGGTGCTACATAAAAGTACAATATAAAAACTTTAAATGACTATTGTTTTTAATTATTTTAATTTTATTTATATATTTTTATTTAGTTAATAATACATTGTTTAGTAATCCGTTACTAGAAGCCGAGCAAAACACATTAACGGCGTCGCTGGAGAAACCCACTCCTCCACAAACACCTGACGCAGAATTTTTCAAACTTTCACTTGACGGTGAGCTCCGGACCCAAACGGTTGTACGCTTTTTGGAGAAGCAGCTCATCGACAAGGCGCCCTGAAGAGTGAACTAACACATATTGTACTGTGCTAAGGAGACAAACCCGTGATTTTTATTTAAATATATATAATATATAGTATATATATTAAATATATGTACACTTATTAAATAATATTTCTCTTCATACATCTCATTACTGAATTCTGTTGAATTTGTAATTTTTTTATATCTCCTTCAATACATAGGTACAAAATAGTGCGGCAATATTGAAAATGAGGAGCAATTATTGATAGCGCTGTTTCTTTAGTTAATTTTGGTCTTATTCTTCCTAAGAATAATTTCTTTGCAATTTTCTTTGTTATGTATTCAGCATGTTTTTTAAATGATAATTTAGAGTCTATAATTATCTCCAAATATTTTATTGTATCCACTATTTCTATTTCTTCTTCAGCAATCTCTATCTTTATCTCATCATTATTCCTTTTATTTCGTATTAACATACCTTTTGTTTTTTTGCATTTAATTTAAATTTATTCATTTTAATTCTTCCAAGTTTTCTCCAGATATAAATATTAAAGAATCGTCGGCAAACAGCCTGACTTTAATTTTTTTTTAATATCTTGCACATATGGATTGGCAAAAAGACTAAGAAAGCAGATCTATATCTTTAAAGTACTTAGAAATATTTTGAATATAGAAAAGCTGAAATCTGTTTACTATGCCTTGTGTCAATCCATCTTATGTTATGGTATTGAAAGTTGGGGGAGTGCATCGATTATACACTTGCATCAGGTAAATATAGCTCAGAAGGCCATACTTAGAGTAATTCACCATCGTGACTTTATGTATCCTTCTGAACATCTATTTAGACAATTTATTTTATTATTAGGTTCTGGATGTTAGACAATTATACATACAGAAAATTCTAACAACATTCCATAAAAATATAAACAATCTGCAAATTATGTCTGAAAGACCGCATCTAACTAGAGCAAAATATAATAAAACGGTCCCTAAAATGAAAACAACTTTTGGCCAAAGACTATTCAGTTTCCAAGCTCCTAGAATATATAACCTAATTAGTAAAAATATTGAAACCAGCAGTAATACCAAAAAATTCAGAGTAAACCTATTTAATATTCTTTTCAATATGGGTAGAGAAAACACTGAAAAGAAATTAATGGAAATTATAAAATAAAACTCTTTAGTAAAATGAGTATTATCAATATATTTTTTTTCTCTTCTTCTTCGTTTTAAATATTTATAAATTTTTTATCTTAATTTGGAAAACTACTGTTAGACTAATGTATTCATTTATATAATGTATTTATCTAATTATCTTATTTGGAAAACTACTGTTAGACTAATGTATTAATTTATATAATGTATTTATCTTTTTAACTTTTTATTGTATTAATTTAATTAAAATATTTGTATTGTATCAATCTAATTAAAATTTTTATATTGTACCAATTTACTTGAACTTTAAATCATTAATTAATTATATATACTAATGAGTACCTATATTCGAATATTGTGTTTTAAAATGAAATATGTAACTTGCCCTAAAACAGGCCAGCCTAGTTGGGTAGTTACATATTTTATCATATTCTTGTATGATAAATTATTATTGTATAATTATATTTGTAATGTAATTTAATGTAATGTTATGTTAAATAAAAAAATAAATAAAAAAATAAAAAATAAATAAATATCATTTATATATATAATAAACAATACAGGGCCTAATACAGATCCTTGTGGCACTCCTAGATTGTTTAATATTCTCACAATCCACTAGTATATTGGTTATTAATGAAAATTATTTTATGATACTAGAAAACTCGAATCCAATCGGATAACTGTGATATTAAATTTTCTTCCAAGATCCAGCTTAAGACTGCCGATATTCCTGGCAGGTTCAGGCAATGCTTCAGCGTCCTTTACTAAAAACTTTTTTCTCCAAATCTTGTCGATCAGTTTTTACGATTTGTCAAAAGTCTTGCCCGTTTTCCAGAGGCCCTGGCGTGCAATAAAGCGCGTCCCCTGAAATATGTCGGTGTGAAGTTGTTTACAGCCAAACGTCTCACTCGACTATCGTGTCACCCTATATTCCCTCGGGACTGTGTCAGATATTGGACTTTTCTCAGAGTTTTCCCTTCAACTAAGGTAGGAACTATTTCACCGAGAACTGTTAGTCAATTTACGGCTTAAGTCACTTCTATAAAAAGTCACTTGACACTTCATATCTCAATGGGATACACTTTGATGGTACTTTGTTTGTCCACTGTTGAAATAATTGCTGTCTATTTTTGATTAATTGAATATTTTGTAATATGTTAGTTGTATAAGAAGAATTTATATATTTTATATGTACGAGTATATACTAGAAGATGTTGCTTTTTGGTTTGATATAGTTTAATACACACTTGCGGTCCATGCTTGTGATTATAATTTATACATTTATAAGAGTTTGTAGTAAATTGTGAATGGGGGAGGGAGTTAAGTTTTGGGGTTTGAGTTGGAGATCCCTTAACAGTGACGATGTTTACAAAATTTGATCTATGAACGGGTATAGCGAGATACAGGGGTGGAATAGTGTATCTATAAAGATCTAAAAGTCCTAGAGTGCAATTACGCAAATTTGAAACTCGTGTCACTTAATATAATACACATTTACACCTGAGAGTAGCGGTGAGATGGAGGATGTGGCCTGTGCTTTAAGGTCTTTAAGAGTAAATAAAGAAAATTAGATTTGAATCGGTCAAAGGATGTAAGATTGTATACAACATACAGAAATACATATCATTTTATGAATATAAATACAATACTGTTCTTTATAAATAAACCCCAAACAATATGATTACATTAAAGTCAGCTGTATGGTATTTTTGAGAAGCCAACCGAATATTTTGTATAAAGATTTATCATCTACTAATCCAAATTAATTTACATAACTAAATTATTGAAGAAATATATGTATACAAATATATATTTTTTTAAATAGCATTGCATTTAAAAAAAAATGGCTAATAATATTTTTAATCACAATATACCTACCTAATAATTAATATGATCTTATATCTATTTGGAATAAGTATACAGCTCTAAGCTGAAGAGTATTTTCTTTTCTCATACTACAAACCTTAATTAAAATGATTAAATAAAATATTACCGCCACAAAAAATAAACTCATACAATTATATAAACTATTTTCATGAAGATCCTACAATTGATGTCATGAAAATAGAACAAATTTTATGGCTTCGGTTGGGATAGTTTCCGTGGGTTGCTATTAACTGGGCTATTAAACTGAATTTTTAAGCGTTAATTATAAATTTTAATACATAAAACACCATGGGATTAACTAGGTAAATAAAGAGCCTCACATTCTCCATCCTGGCTGTGGCGAGAATAATCGGCCAAAGGCTCCAGACTAATAAAGATTTCTGATAGGAGTGCAGTTTCATATTTCCCCAAGGAAGTTGTTTATCTGGGAACCGTATCTCGCGAGGTGTTTCGCCATCAACCCGAGGAGGTTTGGTTAGCTCAAAACATTTAGCGAGAATTAAAAACAAATAATTATTAAAACATAAATTAAGTCAATTAAGAATTCATAAGCACATTTTAACAATATTTTTTTAGTAAATTGAATGATCAGATTTGAAAAATTGTAGAGATTAGAATAAAAAAATTCTTGATTGTTAAATCAAATTAAGTTAAATCTTTAAATACTACACAACAAATACGTTTCGTTACTAAAATAAAAAATAGCATAAAATAACATTTAATTTTTATTTATTTTATAAACTTTTTATTAAAAATAAAATGACTAATGTAAGTTTTCTAAATTACAGAAATTACCAGGAAATTTTTTTTTTTAAATCCATTGATTTAGACAAATATAATATTCATAATAAGGATTTAGAATAGATTTTTCCATATAATGATCAAATTGACATCTCTTTTTTGCTACATTATCAATATTTCCAATCATGTAAGAAAGATTTCATACATAGATATAACGTGGTAGATACAGAAGTCATTCGAATTTGTTTTCTTAATATAATCTTCGTTTTATTTTTTACTAAGCTGCATCGTGGGGATCAGAAGACTGTGATGTGACTGTGACCCAAAGGTCGCGGGTTCGAACCTCACTCCAGACTAGCAAGTTAGTCCAATTTTCATAGCACAAACGTTTAGCTTAGTTTGAAAATAGTAAGAATATTGATGTGACACGTATTCCGTGTTCACATCTCTATTTATTTAAAAAAAAAGTCACAATATCATCAGTGCCATCCATCTTCTGACCTCACGATTGGGGTCCAGTCTGTTGCAGATTTGTCTTGATATTATCTGTCCATTTCTGTCAATGCATTCTTCTTGTTTTCAATCCTATTGATTCGTGCATGAAGACTTTGTTCATCTTACGGATCTGCTTTTGCCACATGTTCCGCCCACTGAAGTTTTTCATTTTCCTTAAGATATATGGGATAATATATCGTTCCCAAAGCCCCAGGTTCTTCAATGTCCTCCATGATCCGTTAGGTTAGGCCAATATTGTGAAATTAATCTTTCAAAATAATTTGTGCGAACAATGGGATTCTTCTATTGTAATCAAATGCCGGATTGTAAATTGCAGCAAGCTCATGAAACTTTTATCCGTATGATAAAGATGTTCTGGAATCTTAACCTTTATTACAATTACGAATGCGAACGGTCAGATGCTACGTGTTCTCAATATTATTTTATGGAATGGAAGAATTGATAAAGCGACTCGAAGCATTCAAAAGGTACAGAAAAATACTCAAAATAAGATCTGTGGACAGAGTTACGAATGAAGATGTTATGGTTTGGATGAATAGTGGAAAATAAGTAATTAAAACAATAAAAATCCAAAAAATTCAATATCTCGGACATTTGAAGAGAGACATACGAGAGTATGCACGAGATCTTGCACCTCATAATGTACGGAAATATTGCCGGGAGCCGAAGTCCTGGAAGAAATAATGTTTTGCCATAATCACAAAACTAAGATAATGATTTGGCCAGTTTACTGTGGAGCTTTTCAGGGCCGCGCTAAGTGAAGTGATGATAGTCAACATAATAACCAATGTTTATTGAACGGATAGGGTACAAGAAAATGAAGAAGAAGAAGAAAAATAATATATTTTCCAAGACTTGCAACCAATTTCCTTAAACATTACGAATTACATTGTGTAAATGTAAACAAAATTAATTTATAATTAAGGAATTAATTTATATATTAGGTCCTTACATATGAAATTGGCGTTTAGTATGGGAGGAACATAAAGCCGATTTTTTTTTATTATAATAGTTTTATTTAATCAAAGTATATACCATTGCTATCTATGCACTTTTGCCATCTCATAGGTAGTTCATTGATCCCTTTACTAAAAAAACCATTCGGACGGGAATCAATAAAATCTTTGAAGGCGGTTTGTACTGCCCCATCGGAGTTGAATTTTTTCCTTTGCAAGAAGTTATCCAAATTTCGAAAAAAATGGTAATCTGTTGGGGCAAGATCCGGAGAGTACGGTGGATGTCTTAGACATTCCAATTGAAGCTCCTCTAATTTGGTAGCCGTCTGTTGTGCAGTGTGTGGTCTAGCGTTATCATGAAGCAGCAGTGGCCTAGAGCGATTAACCAGCCTCGGTTGTTTAGCAGCTTTCTTTTCCATCATGGTTTGCAGTTGCTGACAATAGACATCTGCCGTAATCATCTGGCCAGATTTAAGATTTAAAATCCCTTCATTATTGTGCCGGTTGAGTAATGCAACGCAGCAGTCAACGCGCGTTTGTTGATTTGCTTCACTCAATTCGTGAGGTACCCACCTTTCAAGCTTTTTCACCTTACCAATTTGCTTCAAGTGGATTAAAACAGTTTTATCACTAACACCGCAGCCTGCAGCTAACTCGGATGTGGTTTGCGATGGATCCGCTTCCACAATAGCCTTCAATTCTTCATTATCAACTTTGGTCTCCGGCCGTCCACGGGGCTTGTTCTGCAGGTCGAAATTTCCAGAACGAAAACGTTGGAACCAAAAACGCACTGTGTTTTCTTTTGCGGCACCGTCGCCATACACATCATTAATCCTTCGAGCCGTTTCTGCAGCACTGGTGCCACGGTGGAACTCGTACTCGTAAATAACGCGATATTTCAAGTTTTTCATTTTGTAAACTGAGTGACGCAAAGAACAAAACAATTGAGGAAAAAACAAATGAATTATAATTTTCAAAACACAAATACATGAGTAAATAGCTGTATAAATTTGGATTTGGAATTCCTAACCAAAGAGAAGATATTTGAGATCAAATTTGCCAGTACGGCAAAACACCAATTTCATATGTAAGGACCTAATATTATAAATGTTATCTGTAATACAACGAATAAGCCACCAGTGTTAGTAAATCTTGTTGACATAAACCGAGGTACGCAACAATCGCAGTAAATCAGTCATAACCCGCTAAAAATTGGAGCTGATACCTCCCGGCTTGAAAACCGTAAAGGCGAATGTAGCTTAGCGCGAAAGCCTTTCCGCGACCGTAAATAATATTAGGGGGACCATTTCCTGATGTTCGTCAGGGTTGTTTAAAGTATTTTTTTTTAAATAAAAAATGGAGTCCGAAATTAATTAAAAAATTAAGTAGTAGATAATTTTTGTAATTTACTGCTCAATTTTACTTGTATTAAAGTGAATGATTGTTTAATCGAAACAAGTTACTTATATGAATTCCAACCTTTTAGAGAAAATATGTCAGAAATATTAAAAAAAATACTACCTTTGAAGTCGCTTAGCGAGTGTCCGTAAACCACGTGACCTGATCATGAGGGGAGGGGGTTAGGTAGTATGCTATGCTGGGCAATGTAAAGGGTGGGGAGGGGGGTTAGAGTCGAGTTACGTAATTCTTTCATTTATATTATTTGGCACAATTAAAACGGTACAGAATATGCGATCGATAAACCTGCGCAGGTCGGTTTGTACATGATCGATGATTTAAAAAAAGTATTGGTAATAGAGGCTGCACAACGTGTTTTCTGGAATTAATAAGAAAAAAGAGTTTCCCTCGGGTTGGAGGGGGGAGGGGGGTGGGAGCAAAAGTCACGTTATTGCTACATGTGGGGAGGAAGGGATTCAAAATAGTTCAAAATGGAAGCAAGTGGTTTATGGAAGCTCTCTTATATTAATATTTTGGACTTATTATTAATATTAATCTTTCGGTAAAGTATCACAGACTAGCTCTGTTATATCCTCTATATAACAGGTAACATTTTTCTGGAATTTTTAAATAACAATATATTTCAATAAGAATGGCGTTGTCACGAAATTTAAAAAATGTGATTATATCTGGTCTAGCTTTAAAACGAAAAATTTCTTAATTGTTAATGTCACATTATCGAAGGTGCAGATATTTTTTATTTTATTTATTTATAAAATTTATTTAATAGATAAATACATGTGATTTTTTTACAGCAATGATAACTGATAAATTATTATAACATGTTATACCTCACCAAAAAGAATAAAGATTCTTGTGTGTGTTCATATCGATTACATGTTAGAGGTTCACTTTATTCCTTATGGCTGTCACAGCTTTTTCTAGAGGTAAGGAGCATTTTTACATATTATAAAACTAGTTTTATGATTTATATTGAAATTTAGGAATTGTAAATAAAAGAGTGTTATTCATAAATAACATCAAAGAAATAACGTAACATTATTAAAACTTTAAAATAAAATAAAAATAAAAAAACATTAAAAAAACTGTCATAAAATACCGACCAGTAGTATTTTATATTTATAAACTTTCGCAACCCTGGATCCATCAAGGGCCGGGGTAAGTCGTACATCCGGTGGCATTGTTTACATATAGATGGCACTATTGCGGCCGAACAATGGAACGCTCAGCGCCGAGTGTTTGAGAATAACGGTTTGAATACCGGTAACCGGTCTGCCGTAAGAGTTGCAACCCTTAAACAGGGACGAGATGGGGTCGGTTCGGTCAAACAGTACATAAAGCAATGCCAGCGTGACATATTATGATGGCGGAATACAGTGTTAACGTAATATGAAAAATTATTTGGATATAAATATAGTGAGGAGTGCGTAGTTAATTTTTTCATATTTGTACGTATTTTTGTAGTCACTACTCTTTAAGTATATATGTATATAAATTTATATTTAGGTCGTATTGAAATTTTGCTTAAAAATGAACGAATGAAGCAAATATACAAAAAATAATAATAGCAGGAAATTTGTTATATTAACCACAATTTAATGAATTATGAACGTGTTTCAGGGCTAATGGGTCCCTTCATCAGGATACGATGTTTGCTAAAAATTAAAATTCGAAATATAGTAACAAAAATAAAAGATTCATATATGAGAGATGAATATATAATAAAGAATTAATGTAAAAACAAATACTAAAGTTTACTAATATGGTTACGGTTCAATCAAATCATGCTGAAGTCTGACCCACAAATCATGGATCGCTGATCGTCGACATAGCCGATAAGTATATATTTTAATTCCTCTAGTCACTACACAGAAGTCTTTTTCTCACCAAAAAAACATAAATTGGAAAATTTTGAATGCTTACTCATTTCAGACGATGACATTTTTGAATTTTAAGGTGTAGTAATTTAAATATTTTAATGATGATAATTTATTTATATTTATTTAATAAATAATATATATAATATATTTTAAAATTATACATAGTAAATGTGTACAAATCATTTTTTTGTGTATTGTATTATTACCTCACCAAAAAGAATTAAGATCGTCGTATTAACCACAATTTCGAAGTATTTTTAGACATTTAAATGTAAGAAACGAAACTGAATAGACCACTGAACCGCATTTGATTGTACCAAATAATTAACCCAATAAGGAGTAATATTTCGATAAACGTGTTTAATTTTTAGTTCCACACGATTGTTGGAGAAGTTTTTAAGTAAAAAGTGCCATTAGTTACAATGAGCACCATCCCGCGCCTGTCCCGAGTGGTAAAGTATTGTCTGACGAACAATGCTTGAGAGGAAGTCTCCGAGACAACACATTACAAAGGCAATTTAATGATACTACACGCTTTTTACTGGTTTTTACAACAAGATAACAGCTTTTAACTCGTATCTGAAGAAGATTTTTTAAGCAAATTGATAAAATAATCAGACTAATATTATTAAACATTATTGTTGTAATGAGTTGCTTTGAATTACTTAGTAGAGAGTCTATTTCACAGCACACTCTTTCGTTTGAAAAAATTGTAACGCTTATAAGAAGAAGAAAAAGAAGCATCCACAGGTTTTCAGAAGATTCTGGAGCGCCCTCGTGCGGTCTGGAATAGTGTAGAAGAGGATACAAGATTTTGGGCACTGACGAGGGTGGGGCGCGCAGCTATACACAGTTAAACACCGTGCGCCGGGCCCAGCTCAAGTTTAAACTGCGAACAGCGAGCGGCATAATACATAGAAATTATTTTAAAGTGATAATTTTTCGGCGCGAATATCTAGCGATATTTAGAAAACAACACTAGCAACAAGCTAGCAACCCGTTGAGTGCAAATAAGGTTTGTCAAAATTTGACAATTTAGAATTCATTCCAATTATTGCGGTTGTGTAGAATTGAGCGATGTGCCATAAATACTCAATCGTGGTGAAATTTGGCACACATATATAGTAATGTAATGATAATGTAACTAGATTTCTGACTAAAAATAATGTTATTTTTAATTTTTTGCTGAAAATTTGAATTAAATTACATTTTAAAAGTGTTTAATTATTGTTCAACAAAAGTTATTCAATTCTAAATAAACGAGATCTACAAAAAAACAGTAAACTCCATATAAATACATTTTGAAAAGAAAAATAGGTTACTTAGAAATTCACTTTGCCAGAATTACCAGAATATTATACAGAATTGCCAGAATATTATACAATTTCAGATTCAATATTATGTATGGCTGACTTAATGCCTATATTATTTGCATACACCATAAAGTAATGTAACCTACATTTATTAGAGAAGTGTCACACAAAAGAGTAGTTTAGCGCGGGTATTAGCATGTATTGATTTTCTCCGGAATACAATGAACACGAAACGTCATGAAAAGCTATTGATATGCAAATCAACTTATGTATGTTACCACCATTTATTGCTTTAAACGATCAAAGACCGTAACTTTCAATGCTATAAAATGGTGAATACAAGTTTTGTTCAATGATATAAAAAAGGAAATTAAAATATCACGTTTTCATTTCCTTATAATATATCCTCGAATATTGAGACTTGGTGATTTAAATAAATTTGACGAATTGGAAGATTGGAGTATGCGTTTTTTTGGTTTAAGGAATTTTGTTTCTGTAAAACATTTATTTTTATAAGCCTGTTGAATGCGGCCGGATGTTTTCTCTGAATATGATTCTAATGTATCAGAGAATATTAAATGAAGAGATTTAAACTATATTAAAAGGGCCCAATGTAAATAATTTAGAATTAAATGGGAAAAAACAATAGGTTGAAATATAAGGCATAATAATACTTTTAAGAAAAAGATTTATGAAAAAGAAATATAAATGATGGACAGAATCAAATATTTGGCAATAACCACAGATTTTAAATTTTCTTCAAAAAACACATGACTATTCAACTAAGAAAATTGCAAGAAAAATAACATTTTTGAAAAGAATAAGATTGAAAATAACTTAAAAAACAGTTATGATTATTTATAAATCAACAATAGCTCCTCACTTTAAATATTAGTTCACTGTTTTGTACTTGAGTAAATGAGAAGTCTTGAAGCATCAAAAAATACATTAATTTTTTTTTTTGACGTAATATTTGCAAAAATTAAAAATTAGACAAAATACGAAATTCGTTATATACTATTATTGATTACGTCAAACATCAGTTAGTATTTTTAATTTAAAAATAGTTTTGCAAATTTAAAAATCATTGCCTTGTGAGCTGTCCTGCAAAGGTCCTTCTCCGTGATGCACGCAGCTGTTATGTATACCTAATCGTGTCGCCAGGTAAAATGGAAAAATGAATTATATTATTGTTAAATATTATGTATAATGTCTACAATGATAGCACAACGATTTTTTTTGTGCAAATGATAGCAGTTTGAAAATATTTTTCATATAATAATAATATATTTTTAAAAAATAAAGAAAATGAAACTAAAACTAATTACAAAAGTAAGTAATTGGAAGATGCGTAAAAATTTAAACAAAATAGTTTACAGGATATTATACCCACCAGTCTGAAAAAGAGTTTCATGAGAGAAGCAAAAGAAAAAAAGTTTAGAAATTCACTTACCAGGCTAGCTTGATTTAACTCAGCCAATTTTATGAATATTGAATGAGGGATTATTCGAATTATTTTTAAAAATACAAGCTGTATGATAAATTAAAGATTTTAGGTCCATATTATAGTCTTTCGGTATATTTAGGCATTGAAATAATAACGGATATCTTATACAAATCGTAAAGATGTGTAGAAATTCTAATCTTGACGTTTCGCTAGAGGCATACCGCAGCGTCTTCAGGAGCATGCCCTCTCGCCCCAGAGGTCAAGTACGTACATATGTAAGATAATGTTAATTTAATGTTTTTTGAAAATTTAAAGCTAGTGTAATCCTTTAATAAATTCTTAAACTGATATTTTGCGTCTCTACAACTGAGGGGCAACGTGACAAATTTAAATGTATACTTTTTGATGTGTAACATCGTTTCTCTCACTTTCCTGTAATCTGTGGGGGTGATATCGTGAAAATGGACGGAAATGCGTAAGAGGAAACTAGACGCCGGGGAAGCGTGCGCTATTTCATTTGACCAATATGTCCGTATTTATAAATGCATATGATATTAAAGAAAAAAGTTGCAATTTCAGAACGAAGTTCTGTGAATTTTAAACAAATGTTTATTAATCAATCAGAAAAGACATACAGAAAAATCAAATTAACGAAAAAATATTTTAACTTTTACCGGGATTCGAAACAACGGACTTCCATTCTATATCCGGGGATGGTGCGTTATTCAATTTCGCCACGGCAGTCTGGTAAGTTCACGAAAATTTTTCGGCCTTTTATGTCGTCTATTTTTCATTAATATTTTTATTCCATTTTTAAAGCAATCCGGATCGAATATTTATCTAATGACCAAATTTTTAAACATAATAAGTACATTGTTTTATCGACATCGTCAAAATTCTCTAATGATATCAAAAAGTTCGGCAAAATAAAATATTTAAAAAAAAGCACGTACCTTTTCTTTACATGTATTAACTAATTAATAAATATATAATTATATATATTAGTATAAATGTATGTAAAAATGAATTTTTAATAAGAAGTATTTGGAAAAAACTGCAGATAATTGATAAAAAATGCAAGTGAGTAATAATGAATAATTATTCGAATAAATATTTCCATATTTACCTAATTTAAATTTTGAGATTAATTTCTGTCGCTGAGCATTTATTTTTGATGTGAGATGTCAAATGTTACATACCGTATGCGACTACTGCAAGGCTCGCTTGTTTTTTTAGATAACATTTTTATGTTCTTGTAAATATACTGAAACCTGACTGGTTTATTCTACAGGAATATTCAGAGTATACATCAATCTAGTACCATATTTAATTTAAAAATAAAAGATTGACATAAATGTACATGTTGTGTTTTCTATACTGCAAAAATACTGTGTATTCACGTTACTTCTCTATTCCCAGAATATGATTTGCATATATTTATGAGTGGCAAATGCACGTGGGTACATGATCATATTTCCATTATACTGCACACAGATCAACAACATATCAAATTGCGAAAAAAAAATTATAAAGTTTTCTGAAGTCGAGTGTTTTTGACGGCAATTTTTATGATTTTTATAATTTTAGAATCATAATAATTAAGATAATGGGGTGGGGTCAAAATAACTAGGTGTGTGGTGGGTTCCTCTTTCTGTTGTTGTTTGTTTTTTTCTCTTTTTTGTTATTTCTCTTCTTTGGGTCAGCAATATTATTATTTAAATTTTTATTATTTTATTTTGTACTATTATTTTTTATATTTGTTTATTGCTCTTTTGGATATAATTTTTATTATTTTTTTTGATTTTGTAGTGTTATTTTATTTTTTTAATAAATTGGTCTCTATTGTACCCCTGAGACATTGAAGTGGTTTTGAAGACATTGGAAACGGACTCCTCGCCACGGTACGCGTACCTTTGCTTCGTCTGCGGCATAGTGAAGAAACCGCTACAGCATTGAACAAAATGCTAACCTAGATGGTGATAGAGTAAGACCGATATGGGAACTTTTGCCCTTAGAACGGCCCAGGGTCTGACCTACTGGGTACTGCTTTACAAAGCGCTTGAGCTGTGATAGGAAAAAACTAACTTGAAGATCTGGAATGAGGCTGAAAATTCCGACCACCAGATCAATAGGTGAGACCACTAGACCAAAATGCTATTAATTATATAATAAAAACTATCAAGATCCATTTTATTCCAAAGCAGCATGCGGTTGGGTAAATTTGCATGAATTCATAAATATATATAATGTTTTTGATTTGTAGAAGAATAATGAATACTCTTATCTTCTTAAAACCACTTAAAAAACACACCATAAGTGTGTTTTTTCTTACGTGGGTAAGTGTTTTTTTTTTACATTTATCTCGAAACATAATGTATATAATAAGGCTGGTTAACGAATTCAGCTGAGATATTTTTAACGGGTTTTAAGCGCTTCAGTTTTAAAGAAAATTGAAAGTTTGATCAAAATCTGTCGAGAAGTACTTGAATTATCGGGTCCACAAATACTACATTACATTATACAGATAACTCACTCATATAGTCTCCTAGTCATGATCTAAAAAACTGCATTTTTTTCTTGAGACTACGCAATAGGTAATGTTACTGTTGAAAAGTATCTATTGTATATAGAATTTATAAATTTTGTAGTAGAAGTTTATTTGTTACATCGTGCAAACACACGGCTACTGTTCTTATTTAAAATAATTTCTAGCGTGTGTTTGTTCGTATTTGAAATGTGGAGGTTCTAAGCCTTTGAGCGCGATGGGAGAGCTTTTAGTTCCTACTCCTACTTGACCCCTACTTGAGGTCCGAAGATGGTGGGCATTAGTTGGAGGGCACAATAATTGTTCATAACTTCTACAAAATAATCACCAAACTTCTCTGTAGGAGCGGAACCGTGATAACATTATGGTTCAGTCAGAAGTTGTAAATGTATTTGCAATGAAATGTTTTTCAGTTTTGATACGTCGCAAAGCTGATTACTAAAAAGTATTTTTCGTATGTTGTTTAGTAAAATTAGTAAAAAAAATAAATTATTTGACGGTAGGTAGATATGCATGTTTCTGGGATCGAAGAGCTTATTGCAGCATGATGCACACTAACTTTGTGATAATTTTAATAAATATTTTTAGTAACCCTTCATCAAGTAATACATTTTTGGCAGCCATTTACATATGTGTGCATCCAATTTCATACTTATTTTCTAGTTGTCACCAAATTATTTTAACTTTACAAAAACTATAATCTTGATTGATGGTTGGAAATGTAAAGTTGAGATTATTCTGAATCCGGGGAGTGCTTCAAGATCGTCTCACAAGTAAAACACACATAGTTAATCAATTAATGTATATTATGGATGTCTCACAGAGACGAAACTGTATTTTATTATTATTATGGGAAAGTAGGTATAGAAGTCATTTTGTGGTGTGTATCGGACTAACGACCGATCGTATGGTAGGCTTAAGTGATCACTTTACACCATACGATCGGTCGTAAGTCCGATATACACCATAAAATGACTTCTATACCTACTTTCCCATAATAATAATAAAATACAGTTTCGTCTCTGCGAGACATCCATAATATACATTAATTGATTAATGATGTCTCTGTGACAAGAAATTCAGTACTACCGTTCTGAAAGATTTGAACAAACTCAAAAAAAAACACACATAGTTATATTAACAGCCTAGCTTTTTACCTACAATGCGACTAGCTCAAAAAGCGGTAGTATTTACCCATATATCTAATACTCCTATATTGCTAGCACGGTCTGGAAATAGGCAAAATCACTACAGTGCAGAAATATATGTTTGTCTCACCCACACCGGTGTCACTTCGAGTCTTATGCGCATGTCCGAGAATTAGCGCCAATTTATATCCAATCAGCGCCGCCACATGGGATAAATAAGTCACCACGCTGGCGCATAATAGGTCAGTGACAGCAATGAGACAAAAGTGGCATTTTCTGCTCCGCTTAATCCTCCCTTATGGGCATTAGCAATGTAGGATATTACATATATGTATTTAATTGCGTGCGCGACCGGCCCGCCACGTGGTTGCCAGCCCACGAAGTGCGAGCGAGAGAGGTAGCTTCCCGTCTCACAGTTATTACAATATTTTTGATTTTTTTTCACATGATTACGTTCTAAATGTGGTGAACTCTACGAGGTGGTAAAAAAAAGGAGTAATATGTTCTGGCAAGTATACTCATTATTATTGTAAACATATTTATTATTTAAAATGAAAAATACGACTTTGTTTATATACATATTTGGTCAATCACCGGGATGTGAATTTGTTTTAAATATCATAGAACTATGTTCTAAAATTGTGAAATCATAATAATACATTTATAAGAATATTTTTACGTTTTTTAGTAATCTTATAGGCATATAACGTATCATAACACACATGTAAGATCAAAAAAACCTACACGTATAGGAGTAAAAGTTTTCTAAAGAGATTAAAAACACCGTCACGAGATATCGGCGGTGGGAGACAAATCAAACACTTGATACTTGACTTGGACACGAATTTAACTGGAGATCTATTTATTCTATAATTCGCACTAAATCTCACACTAATCACTCGACAATATTTCACTTGTATCTAAAAATTCTGATTCATGTTGATTGTACCACTCTGACCGCTATTGAACACTTCTCACACATTCGGTAGGTACTTTATCGTTGCTCAAATATCCGCACTGATTTCCGTTACAACAATAACTGTTGCTACCGCGCGTCTTGCGTTATTCCAGACACCACCAGAAATTTCTAATTGACTGTAAAACATGCATAGGGCTGTAAAATTTTCTATTGTGTTTGATTCGTTCTGTTTCTACTATGTCGTGACGATAGGTTTGTTTTTAGACTAACGCAGGAAATAATTCAAATAATACAAAACAAATAAATAATGGATGAAACGAAATTGAATTTTTAAATGATGTAAATAGTGTGTAGACGTATGCCCCGCAAAACTGTTGAGTGGTGAGCGTGTATGTGTGCAGCGGCGTGGGGGAGCTCACTGTGTCCATGGCTAGCAAAGAGTAGCGGAAATAATGAAACAGGCAATCCCGCTAATGCACGTAGACTAGATGGAGATAAGCAACGAGTCCTGCCTGCATTTGCAGTGTATAGAAGTTGCCATACAAGAGTTAAATAATAGAAGTAATCTCACAACAAGTAATCCACAAAAGTATCTAATGAAAGCTTCAATAAATGTTTTTCTATTTTATTTTATTTATCAATTTTTCTTTAAATAAATAAAAGAAATTTAACATTTTCAGTCGCTATGGATTACGAACCTCTAAATATTTAACTTGAAATGCAGAAAAAATGAATTTTATAAATAAATATATAAAATTAGGGAAGTGTATGCACGCATACATATACATGTGTCCAGTGATCGGAAAGAAATTTAACAATTTCAGTCGCTATGGATTACGAACCTCTAAATATTTAACTTGAAATGCAGAAAAAAGGAATTTTATAAATAAATATATAAAATTAGGGAAGTATATGCACGCATACATATAAATGTGTCCAGTGATCGGTTCGGAGCCTTTAAAGGTAGTTTTTTGCCATGATAATAAGTCGAAAATGTTCAAGCAACCATGACCATCCAACCACCAATAGTTATGAAGAGAAGAAGTATCAAAGTTTGCATTTTTTAAAAATATTTCTGACTTGTTTATTGCAAAAAGTTGAACTATCATTACAGTAACTTATATCAATTATGAAAAATTCATCCGCTTCAATACAACTCAAATAAAATGAAAATAGCCTTGTAAAAATTTAATTTTTAATTTTTGAAGTAAAGTTTCATAACTTTTCTGACGAGCGGTTAAAAATGAACGCAAATCAAACAAGCAAAATGTGCTTCACGCTTAAAATAATCGCCGAACCTTGTAATAACGTACTGTTCCCGCGAATTGAAGAGCTCGCAGCCCGAAATCAATGTTACGACTCAAATGTTTGTCTTTAGTCGCAGAGTCGGCAAAACCGCCTATACTGAATTTTAATAGGCGCTCCAAGTTTAAATTGCTTAAACGCCTATCAAAGTAACCCAAAGTTTTCTCTTAGTCGGATTTTATACAGGCTACCCTTGCGGACGAGTCACACCGCGAACGATGACCTTTTTATTTTTGTTGGAAAAAAAACCGTTTATTAATTTTATTTTTTTATTCCCTAGCACTTTTTTCTGGGTATTGAATTGAACGTTATTATTATTTCTATTGCCCTATATACATATGTATTATATAATATAAAATACTAAATATTAAAAACACCTCTACATACGTATAGTATTGCATGACATATTGATATTGATAACACAAATGAAAATATAATTAATTAAGGAGTTGAAAAACCTTTTATTTTAAAATAAGATTGCTTTCTTAATTTTTTTTTTCACTATCATAATCACTATGGTTATAGTTGACTCATTTTGGTCCATCTAAGTTAATCTTAACAATAATAAAGATGTTAATCAAACGTCGTATTGACGTCGAATGGCAAAAAAAAACAAAAACAAAATTAATTACTCGTGAGGCGATTTTGTGCATCGTATAACTTGTAAAATTTACAATGTATAATTTTATCGGTACAATAAAAAAGTATCATATTTTTTTTATTTTTATTCCACTTCATACATCTCACGTAAATACACAAAACATTTCCCAAAGCACATTGTCGAATACACACATCACATACTCGAATGGTAGGTAACTAATAAATTATTATGTTATGATTTATTAATTTTGATATTTTACGAAATTTATTTTTTAGGGCATGATTCGAAAACATTCTTTGAACATGACGCAAAATGAATGTTATTATAATATATGTGCATGTGGTACAAAACTGCAAATACATGTATTAAATGAAATAAAACAATTAAGTTATAATTATACCAAGGTGTGTATGAAGCTTCTAGTATTAAACAAAATAATGAAGATATTGTGATCTCGTCGATCAATCACGAAACGCCTAATGTAAGATGGTCAGTCAGAGATCGACGTATAATACGCGCTTAACGATTGTCAACTTTACACTGTTATATGTAAACCAGTGATTGTACCAACAGTGAGTATTTATTCTTTCTTTTTTTTGCACAATATGTACACATTCACATATATTACGACATTTTCGTTGAATACCGGAAGTAGCTGTTGGTTGAGTCCAAATTGGTGACCATTCTCTAAAAATTTATAGCTATGGACCGCATATATGCGCGCCTAGAAAATAATCAATTTAACCACAAAATGACTTCGAAGATAATATTTCATTTTATCCGAGATTATTTTAAATTTTCTCCGAAGTCTAATAATTCAGAATGAACATTTACAAACGATGCCGATGTGATTCGGTCCTTATAAAACAGCTGACGAGACAAGGGGCGGTTGTAAAGTTGTAAAATAAATTCGCGTTTTTTAATGCGACCGTAATCGACAGAATTGATCGAAGTGTTTATAGAAGAAATAAAAACCTTCATCTCTGAAGCATAATTTGATATCGAGGTATTTATTACCGAAGTCTTTTAAAACGTCGAGATCGAATTTATTTAAGAATGAAAAGGATGAAGATATAATTTTTGTTTAAAGGTATATTATCGGTCATTTAAGAAGGGAATATATTTTTTTAATAAAAATTTAAAAATATAGAGATGCCTAATGGTAACATATTTTTAGTTTTTCGTATGCGATGCTCCTCCTGTGTTCGTCTCGAATCTCTAAAAAGAATTGCATCGAGCAATCCATAAAGAAATATTAGTACCCATTTTTACATGTCAGGGAAAGGAAGAACATGGAAATTTTTTTAGCGAACTGAAGAAATATTTATATATGAGTGAAATACATACAAATTGATTCTTAATTCAATTGAGTAAATTTTTGGGGTAGTGGTCATGACGCTTACCTAGTGACCTGGTGGTCGGTGGTTCGAGCCCTATTCCAGAACACCAGCAAGTTACTAATTTACTAAGGTACTAATTTACTAAGATACTAATTTCGCGGTACAAGTATTTGGCTAAGTTTAAAAATAGTACGAATATTGATGTGACACATATTCTGTGTTCGCGTGTCTATTTTTTTAAACAAAAAAAAAATTAAACGTACATTAAATCATGAGTTAATATGTTAATATGTTAATACACGTTTACCATCAATTAAACTCTCAACATTCGGTGTTGCCCCGAGGACTGCCACTTGTATGACACAAGGCGCCGATTCGACTCATACTCGTGAGACGATTTTGTGCATCGTATAACTTGTAAAATTTATAATGTATATTGTATTTGTTATCTACAACACATTTCTCAATTGTATTTTTTGATATCATTACTTTAAATTTCTTTATCATTAAAAGTTAAATGTATAATCATGTTATCTCCAAAATTTTCATAAATTATTTACACATGATATACTTGTATCATCCATCAGGGTGAATGACGACCCGTTTACTGTCATTTTGTTAAAAAATTAAATCACAAAAAATTAATTGTTTGTCAGGATATGAATGTGTTATATTCCTATTTCTTGGGAAAAATTGCGTGCTCCCTATCTGCTGACTCCTTATACTTTTCCCTTTTTACGAGAAACCATTTCAAATAATTTTCTGGATTGGTATGCCTTGAATATTTGTCCCCATTCGCCAAAGTTTCAGATCACGCCACAACGTCCTACAATTCTCCGGGGATTATGGTGATGTCATTAGCCAGTATACAATCCATCAGTAGCGCGCGTCCCGATGAAGTATTTGCGGCAGATGACATCATATTATAATGGAAATGATTTTACCCGTATTTGTTTTATAGACAAATCAATTCAAATGCTTTAAAACTACCCTAAATACTTACCCCCCCGTGGGTGCACACGTTTCAGGCCGCAAGTTCAGTTGCCTGAGGCAGGCAGTGAACCGGCAGCGAAGCCTACTCACCCTTTAGAGGCTGTGCTGTCACTACCATGTCTTACCTTGAAAGGCTGTACCTGAGATACCAGATGCAAAATGTGCTTTTCAAACATAGCTTTAAGGCTATCAGCAATTTTTCTCAGTATGCATAGTTTATTTAGATTTCATAAATCATTTACATATATTCAAACATTTTTTTTAGTCTACCAGCAATGATGTACTCGTATTGCAAGAAATATGTGACGTGATATTTAAGTTTTACTTAAATATTTATACTTAAAAAAACAGGAATGATTGTAATGTAATAATATAAATCAAGGACATAAAAATAAATGCATACATACATTACGTAAAATAAATAAAAAAGTCTTTCAAGATGGTTGATCTAAATACCAAGTATGTATGTAAGATTATATGTATATATGTACCTGATAAGTATCTAATTTTACTAATATCTTAATGATATAATAGAAAAACTGTAAGAAAATAGTGATGTCCAACTTGCCTATAGATATGAAAATCAAAATATTCGATTCAGAAACTTTGTTTGAATCTTATAGTATCTAGAGTGATTAAATTTATAATTAATTATAATTATTAATATTTATTATAATTAATTTTAATTAATTTATTTATTTAACGCCCTTATGGGCTTTTACAAAAATACAGATAATAAAAAAAAATATATAATTGTATAAATATTTTATAGTGTCGAAGGCAACTTTACACTTGAACTCGGTGATTAAATAACTGGAATTCGAGGTTGGTATCTGATTGTATCGATGATTGGGAACTAATTTTTCGTAATTCAACGGACAGCCATCATTACTAGACATTTCTCAAGTACCAATCATCAACATAATCAGGTATAAATATTAAATAACAGTATAATGTACCGTGTGTTATAATAACGGTCTGACCATTTCAAAGATTGTGGCCATCTCATATGTTGTCACCTTTCTTTCAATTATGTCCAAGTCAAAATTAAGTCGAGAAACTTACTAGAGAAAGAGTCAAAAAGTTTACGCTGATAACTACCATAATATGCCAAAAGTATGTTTCTATTAAATGCGAATAGGAATGATTTAAGTACAACTGTATAAATATCAGCATTGTGAGAAAAATGCAAAAAACCTGGCAAAACGCAATAAAAAGATATCCAAGATTTCAGGTAAGGAATGAGAACCACTGAAGTTAAAATGATTTACCAGACGAGCTGAGTTTAGCCAGAGAGTTCCCCCTCCACTTCACCGGGAGCCCTGCTACTGACACGCGGACAGCGTTTTCTTGTTTGCATATTAAATTTTCAAGGGAAAGTAGTTTTTCCATTTGCAGACAAGGATATGTCATCAAAGTTTTCAGAAATTTATACGCAGTGGAATACAACTTACGTAACGAGAGACACATAAGATGAATATTATATTTATGTACAAATAACATGTTACAAAAAAAATTGTGTTGCAATTTAAAAGTCGCAAAAATTAAAGGAGATTTAATTATTTACTGGGAAATCTAAAGATACAAAATATTTTATAATTTCATATTATTTATGTGACAAACGGAATCAAACCGATAAAATCTAAAATAATCTAGAGTATACTTATTTATTTATTTATTCACCTTCTTTATAACATTCCAAAAGTATACAAAGTATATAAATTATTGAATATTATATAACACCCCACTATGTGAAACATGTTCTGGAGAAGTTATATTTCTCGATTTAATAATTTTCTTTAATATTATAATTAATATTCTTTAATATTTAATTTCAAAAACAAAATAAAATATTATTTTAAAAACAGGAACATATAAAAGAATAATAGAAAAAACAGAGGTAGATAAAATAATAAGGTAGTTTAAAAGGTAGATAAAAAAAATAATATAAAATATTGATTAAGTAACAAGAATAAGGGAAAAAAACTATATATTAATATTTTACTACGAATTTAATAATTTATATATTTATAATTTATTAATTTATTAGATGAAATGCTATCTTACGATATATAAGTCTCTCCAATGATTTTTACCACGACACCAGCTATAATCGTATTAAGTTGAAAAAAGTTTTTTTTTCAAGTTATTTAATTATTATTAATTTATTGTGTCTTTATATTGATATTCATCGTACTTATATATAACATCACTCTTAGCGCGGGTGCCAAAGAAAAATAAAATAATTACCTACCAAAGTACGTAATTTATAATTCAAATTTATGCTTATCTATAGTGCAGTGGGGATTCAGTGTAACTTTTTCAAAAACAAAAGAAAGACATTTATTTGAAAAACGTACCATCAGAACGTAAAGACTTCATTCAGAACTTCATCCATTCTTAACATAAAAAATCATTAATTTATAAGGAATTTGACTTATGTAATAGATACATTTCCTTTTACGAATTGAATATTGGGATAGTAAAATTTATATTTATTTTTTCAAATATTTATAACGTTTATTTATTTATAAATTATTTTGAGGGAGCCTGATGTCATATTTAAAATAATATAATACCACTGGGAAGTTCAAAAGTTTGAAAGAATTTGCTATTATTCATATTTTGTTTAAAGTTGAATAATTTTAGGGGTAACCAACCCCATTGTCTGTGATCGATCCTGGCATGCGGAGAAGTTAGCAAGCTCGAGATTATTTTCCTTGAAAATTTTCGTGAAATTCAGTAGTACATGCAACTCTTTGAACAAAACTTTAAAGGGAATGAACAACCTTTTGTTTCAAGTGATAGTCAATTAAAAAAGATAGAGGTAACGAAAAATATAAATAGCGTTTAATGATTTTTGTAGCCGTGTTTAAATAGTATGAAACATAATATAAATAATTTTTTGGATATTGCTACTATTTTAAAAATAAACTGAATTAAATATTCCCACAAATTTGTGAAATAATCCGAAAAACTCATGAATAATACGATATAAATATAAGACTATTGGAAACATTGGTTTCAGCGTTTGATAAGAAATACAAATAAGAATAATTAAAACTATCAAAAAAAAAAGACCAGACTGACAAGTATATGTATTTAAAATGTGTAAAATCTTACCGATACAAAAACAACTTCGTTACAACCTGACACTGACAGAATACGCGAAGGACAAATTTAAAACACGATAAATAACAAATAAGAAACTAGAAATAGTTAACAGCCTTTACGGAGACCAAACTAAACAGTATGTGATTCCTAAACTACTTAGCACACCGGAAACAACTTAAAACCAGACAGACTAAAAAATCAATCAGAAAAAAACAAAATGCAAAGATTTAAAAGAAATACGATGAAAGACGTAATGCAATATTTGTTAGTTATGTACCGGGTGCGGCAAAACAGACAGTGCAGTTTTGAAAGGCCGGTACATCCCGTGTGGTGGGGGTAGGAACCTGGGAATAGTCTCATTGCATCGGGAGGTTCTTGCCGTTTTCAGTCATTATCATGGTTTGGTCCGGAAAACACCGGGGCTTTGCCTTCCGAACGTTTCTTGAAAATGGCCGTTTTGTCATCACCAACCAGCGGGTCTATCGGCTGCATTTCAATCATGCGCGTCGTGATACCGTCCCTCACCGTAATTTAAGCGTGACTTGGGTGCATATATAAGAAGGAACTGATTCTACACTAAGACCCAAAACCGTAAGAACACCTGAAAATTTAACGAGAGTGAGAGAAGCTATTGAACTGTCGCCTGTAAGTACGCAATTGCATTGGGCATTGCTGACCGGTCACTAAGGAAGATTTTGCATTAAGACTTATCATTCCACCCCTACAAGATTATGATTGTCTAAGAGTTGAAACCTCCTGACTATGAAAACCGCATGAATCGCTCCAAAGAAATGTTGAACGAAATGCATGCGAAGTCAACATTTTTCAGTAGTGACGAGGTCCACATTCATCTCTGTGTAGCGGTGAATAAACAAAATTTTCGGTACTGTGTTGAAAATAACCCAAAGCAACTTCACGAGAGATCTCTTCACTCCCCAAAAAATGACTGTGTGGTGTGCGATTTCCAAATTCGGGGTGATTGGGCCGTATTTTTTCGAGGAGAATGGACGAACCGTGACTGTCAACTCTCAACGTTATGTTTCCATGTTGGAAATTTTTTTTGAACCTCAGTTGGAAGAACTAATGGAGGTAACAGATCTGGAAGATATTTTGTTTCAACAGGACGGTGCTACGGCCCATACTGCGCGAGTTTCGATGACAAAACTGCGACATTGTTCTCTGCGCGAATCGTCTCTCTGAGGGATGACGTGGGATGGTCCGCGCGCTCACCTGATTTAAGCATTTGGGACTTTTTCCTGTGGAGCTATCTGAAGGAATAAGTTTTTAAACATCAGCTTTACATCTTGAAGGAACTTAGGGATCGAATACGGGAGGAAATCACCGCTATGCCCATCGAGATGTGCCAAAATGCAGCCGAAAACTTCAGAAATCACCTTCATTAATGTATCGCTGCTGGGGGCCATCATCTTTCTGATGTCATCTTCAAGACTTGATGCGTAAAACGGCATGATGTACCAAATAAAATAAAATTAATCTCATTTCTGAAAATTGCGCCGTTTTTCTTAATAGCCCTTCAAAACTGCAATGTCTGTTTTGCCGCACCTTGTATATCTATAATATTGTATTTTTAACAAGTATTACAAATTACATTAAAATGTTAAATGTAAAGCATTTAATATTTTGACGTCACATTCTATGATGTTCTGTTGCACACAAACTGCATATGCAGTTTCGCAAGACTTTGAACATATTAATGTAAAAGAAAAAAATAATGATACAGATTTTTTCAAACACACATATATAAGATAAAATATTGTGATATCTTTAAAATAATATGTGACTGAATCGTCGAGAACTGTTGTAATTGAATAGGTAGAAATTTCTTTGATATCGTTAGTTCATCGAGTTGGAGATCTTTTCACTTTCTTGTTTTCTTCCTCTTCGGTCATTCACATTTACAGTACCAAACTAAACCAAAAACAAACATTTTTTTAGATTATCTTACCTATCTTCGGTGATTTGTCTGAAAAATTAGAGGATGTGTCCCGATTTCTCCCTTAATTTTCTTCCATTCGTTGCCTCATTTTAGCAAAGAGCTGTAACTTACAAATCCCTTTTTTTTTCTTATATGTAGGTATGTATTAATCCTGTGTTTCTACTGCAGTTATTATTTTATAATTTATATCTAAGTGAAGTGTTTTTGATCTTGGAATTTATGTTGAATCATCGATTTTCTAATAAACGGTTGCTTCATAATGTTGGGAGAATGATAATTTGTAATAAATTAAAAGTAAATTATAATACTTTAAAGTTCGAGAAACTTGATACTTCAAAATATGCAGTTTTTTTAAGAAAATGACAGTCAGAGCCAACTTTTAAAGACAAATACGTGTGTTGGATCATCAAAGTTTTTAATATTTAGAGGGTAAACAAATTTCTACTCATACGTAATACTTGTTTCCGCTTTTAGTATCCGCGACTATTGGCATCTTAGAGAATATATAAACAATAGGGACCATATTATTTCGAAACTTGTAAGAATTTTGTTAAAAGAGACGTGGTCATTTGGTGAGACTGGACAATTCTTTTCTAACACGTGTTTGTAATTTCTTGCTAAAACAGGGCTACCACAAATGTACGATTCTCGGTGAATTCTCTTACAATGAAGCAGCAATAAATGAGGACGCCTTTTAAATGTGGGTACCTCTATTTATTTTAATATTTTATTACAATTTTAAATATCACCACAACAATTATTATATAAGGTACTGCAATAATAATAATTATAATGGAGGATTATTTAAAACATACCGTCTCTCAAACATAAACATTTAGATATCTGCATTTGTACAAATATTTAGAAAATTACGTTATTTACATAATTATAACACCATAAAATACATTGTTTGAAAAAACAATATGATGAAGTACGTTAATGGAATTAATAATAAATATAAAATTATAATATATTGATTTTTGAAGATAATTAATCTATTGAAATGTTGTCTCACTCTGACGGTAGGTTATACCGCTGATTTGATCAGAAAGTGTAGCCTGACATCTAAATATTTAGAAGCAACTGCCTTAATTAGGTGTGCAGTATGGTTCTCCAGCGGTGATTGGTCTAGCATGTGAGAAAGTAATATATTAAGATAATCTACAGTTAGAAATATTTTTTGTTGACTAAATATTCTAATAAAGAGAGGATTCATTATTTTTCCTCCACTACGGCTAAGAGCTTCTCTAAAAACGCATTCACTATGTTTGCAAAATAAAATAACGTCATCTGATGGATATACTAACCCCCTTCGATCTTTTTGTGCAATTAATGAATTTTAAGTTGTCTTAAAGCCAATAAGGGCAGAAAGAAAATTCTCACATTTTTATTTTTTTATTTAGATGTCTGATAACAAAACCACAAATATAAATTATACAACTCTCCACATACTGACTGCACATAGAATATATTGATTCAAGAATATCGTTGAAAGGCAAAGTATTTTTGAAACTCAATTCGTCATCACGTACCTAATAATTTTAATTTGGAGGACGAACAGTTTATAATATTGACAAAATTCTTTGAACTACAGTTTAATATACTAATTTGATCTAAAGGTATTTACATTATCTTTGATTTCTGCGCGTATAAGTAATTTCTTGTAAGCGGACTTAAATTGGCTAACGGTTGGGTTGTTATTATAACCCCAATGTAATATAACTCCAAAAAATAATTCAATATGGTCTTGATTAAATTTGTACATCGTTAGATATTTTAACACTGGGAACTCTGACATTAAATACGTCTTAACTAATAATTGTAAACTTTCTATGCAAATTCGAAAACCCAAAAACCCCGTTTTTTTATTAGACTGAATAACTTTTATTCCATTTTGTAATTTTAAATTAGATAAATATACGCTAACATTACTCAGGTACGCAGAAAACTTTAAATGATTCCCCGAGAATACTGGCATTTTCCATTCAGGTGCTGAAATATTACGGGAATTGAATATGTTAAATAGTTTGTTTATACACCTTGTGAAAAAAATTGTTGGAAAAAAACTATCGACGACTTGACTGTTGCAATGTTGCAACTTTTCTCTGCAATTGTTTTTTTTAAGTATAATTTCTAGGCGTATCGACGTCTGGTACTGTTACACTGTTATTGTGAGTATTGTAATATAATATAAATTAAACAGTGAGTGAGTAATATAATATAAATTAAACAACATCCATTATGTATTATGTATTTCAAAATAATTCATAAAAGTGAAGGGAAAAAATAAAGAAATAAAATAACTATCATCATCAAATATGAATATAACGATTTTATGTAAAACATAATATAGACGGCTCCTACGTATGCTATCGTAACCCATAAATTGAAAATTTTCAGTTTTTTTATGTTTTTGCAAAGAAATAAAAACATTTTGCAAATAATAACTTTTTTTCGGACATATTTTATAGGGCAATGTATATTTATACCGGACGACAATATACTGCTTCATATACTAGGAGTTTCAGGGTGCACATAATTAATTTTATAAATCCCATTAAAATTGGCGATTTAAGATATTTTTTATGTAAGATAAACGAATAACGAATGAACAGTATAGGTACTTACTCTATCAATAGCCAGTTCTGTTCTTCAATAAATCGTAGGAACGGAAATTTTTTTACTCGAAATATTTTGTTTTCTTTCCGTCTATCAAAATGTACGTTCAAGTCATTTAAGAAGTGATCTGAGCAGACAAAACTGTGATTTCCGGGATTCCAATTGATCCTTCCCACAGCATGGATCCATTCACGTCTTCTTTCTGTTGGGAACCTACAAATAATGATATACTAATCCGACTACTTTAAATAATAAATAATTTTTATTCTAAAATTTTATGTTCAAAAATATTTTAGTGCAGCCCTGTTGGTACAATATGCTTTGTTATAAAAATACCACATTAAGCTTAGTTAGCCGCATATTATGTAGTGTCTTCTCTTTTTTACTCGTAATAATTCAGAATTTTTAAAGGAGAAAAAATGAGACGGATTTATTTCAAAATGTCGGCTGTCTAAGTAAATAATTCTACAGTTCATATTGATTGAACATTAATACACATATTTTGATTTAAGTCATCAAAAACATATTCAAAATAGCATTCTCCGAATTATTTGAGTAATTACATCACTCAAAAATAAACGTTCTAGCATTTTTTTTAACAATAGTAAATTTTTGCAGTTGGTTTGTTGTCAAAATTATGAAATTAAACGTGTATATGTAAAAAAATAGATTTTGGATAAAATACCTGTGATAGCTGATATTTTTCTTCCAGTTTCCAGTCCTATTGGAACACACCTTCATTGCACAACAAGGCATATCATTTTTTGTATTATTTGCACGTAAATACACAATTATTATCGAAAATACCGATAACAAATCTGATAGTTCTGCCGTTTTCTGCCCTCATGTCAAAAAATGAGGGCAAGAGAACGCTTACAAAGCAATTAAAGACGTACCCGACCGGGTGATCTTTTTTGTCCCTTTTTCTCTTATGTGTTACTATATTGTTAAAACTGAGTAAGCTGTATTTTACCACGCGTACAGGTTTGGTAAAATGTTTAGTTATCCCTCTATGGATTGTATATACTCTAAGATTGGCATTAACATCACGACCCCCTCTCCTCCTTGCACTTCTTACTTTATCTTCGATGTGTAAATAATTTAACGTTTGTTTACATTTTAGAGCTTACTGATTGATTGAATTTATCAATTTTAAACATGTCAAACTTAAAACGCCAAAATTAACAGGATCGACGAGTGAGACCTTTTTAATTTTTTTTTTTTAAATAGAGATGCGAACACGGAATACGTGTCACATCAATATTCTTACTATTTTCAAACTAAGCTAAACGCTTGTGCTATGAAAATAGAACTAACTTGCTGGTCTGGAGTGCGGTTCGAACCCGCGACCTTTGGATCACGAGGCGAGAGCCCTAACCACAAGACCAACGAGCTACTAACTCTAATTGCTACCTAACGTTACAAAAAAACTATTGACCGCCACTTCCCGAAGCAGTTTTCTTCACCATATCGTTGGTCATCATTGTCGGCTTCGGAGCATCATCGGATGTGTAAAAATATGGTGAATAGAATCACCAATTCCTCGACTTTGATCTCGTCTCAGCTGGAGGAAGAATAAGATTGTGGCATTGGTAAGAAGAGTTTCCTGTTAACTAACTAACCATCACCATTTATTTCCTGTTACTCCATCTAAATACAGTCCATATAATTTATCATCTCTATCTACTCTCCATTCACCTTTCGATTCTCGTTAAACCCCATCTCCCTGCCTGATCCAAGCGACAAACGTCGGGAACAATCAATTATGATTTGCACGGATGTTCATGGACTCATGGAATTGGCTTTTTGTTAATTGTCTATATAAAATGCTATTTCTTGCTTGTTTCGCCTGATCACAAGCCAGCAGTTTTGGATGTGCATCTCAGGTCATGTTACGTATACAGTTTCCGCAGTCTGGCGTCCATTATGGCGCCCCAGTTTTATGGCAAAGTGGACATTTATTATGTGTCAAAAACAGAGCAAGAGCAGCTGGTCGCTTTCTGTACTGAGGGTTTGAAGACAATAAAAGATTTTTGAAAAAAAATCTTATTTACAATTTTGAAATATCACGATTTTTATTATTTGTTAAACATTTATTCTAATAAAGAACTCTCATATGTACAAACATATATTTTTAAGTGGCGAGGTTCTAAATTGACAAGATTGTGAAGGTTTCGTTCCAGCCGGGGAGATGCGGACTCCTTTATTTTCGTATATTTTTTCATGGACGCCTCTTTCTTGCCGATTATTGAAGCTTCTAAGGGAGCTCTCTTGCGACAATCTCGAAGCATGCATTATATACTCCTATTGACTTCACTACGAGAACCACTTTATATTACATTATTTATTTTATTTTTTTTATTTTTCCATCTTTATATCTTTCTTCTTTATGCCATCTTTATATTACATTATTTTATATTAAGGATATTCACGCGTTATTCATGATAGATTTCGATAGAAATACTTTCTAAAATCCACCTATTGTAGAGATAAATGTATATATTATACTCGCCTACTCTTGAATACTACATAGTGAAACTTGTATCTGTGGGGGATATCGCGTTTGTAGGTAGCTATCTTGAGCATACTTAGGCCAACGTTTTGGCACAGTGACACGTGCCATTTTCAAGACGCGATCTCAAAAGTTACGGTATCATCTTTCTTGTGCATGACGAATGTAAGTTTCCCACAGCAGCGTCAACTGTAATATAACCCAAAAAATGCAATTTTCTATAAAAAAATTACGTAAACTTATGAAATTTATTTTTACAATATGTCTGTTTGCATAGAAGTATTACATATTATAATCTTTGTATTTTTTCTTTTAACACTTTTTTTTACAGGGTTTTGATATAATTTTTTTACTTAAATAAAGTTGATCATTTGTATCACATTTTTTTTGCAAAAGAAAAACCCACTAATCCGCGAAACCGATTTGTCAGTACATTTTTCTTTTTCTTTTTTCTTACTCTTGTAATTGTTTGAGTATTAGAGTTTTCAGGGGGGAGTTGTTTACACATTTTGATTTTCTTTAACTCTGTGTAATTTATTAACTAACAGTTTTCAGTGCATGCCGCATTAACACTGTGTTACTAGTTTATTATAATTTAAAGAAAATTATTGTACATCTGAATTAATTTTTTGCTGTTTATTGATTTCATTTTTGATTAATAAACTATGCATTTTCCGAATAAAATCATACAAAACAGCATAATTATGCCCTTTGGACTGGAATCTGTCTGTAACTCTGCCTATCATGATGTATTTTTGTTGGGTTTGGGGGATTTAGAACAGCTTAAAACAGTTTAAACATCAATGCAGTTTATTTCATTAAATGAGCTGTACAATGATGATGGTGAAACAATAAAAAATATATCATAAAAAATGTTTTTTTTTAAATATATTGTAACATCCCAATACATATACATGTTTAAACAATTTAGTAAACCCATCACTATGTATATCCATTCATTTGATAATTTTATTAATACAATACAGTATGTAATTACATTTATACAGTGAGGATTAATTGTTATTCCATAGAATATTCATGTAATTAATATCTTTCACGACTGCATACGAACACTGGTAATTCGAAAGTCTATCGATAAATATGTTATACATATGCTATTTCTTAACCACAATAACGTACGTAGAGTAATAAATGAAGAGTTACTTATATTTTACATATTATATTCATAAACTCAAAAAGCATTATCAAACAACAAGTAAATTTCGTAAATTTTTGTTATGTCAAACAATAATATATCTACGATATCTAACACTTGCCATAGCATTTTCTTTATACATAAATTTTCATCCCTCAGCTACTCATTTGAAATAATGGAACAAGGAAAATGATCGGAATTTAATTTATGCACTCATCATTAACAAAAGTGTCGATTATATCTGAACAATATTTTTTATTTATTAATATACTCATTTAAAAATATAATTTTTATAAAGGTACATTCAGAAAAAAACATTGAATTGTTCAACATATTTCGTTGTCTTCAGATATTTATTAAAACATTAGGTTAGGTAAGATTAATGAAAAATGATTTTTTTAAATAATTAAATTAATTATTCTAATGCAGGTAATTCTACATTTTATATTGTTACCTTATTTACATTTTGGCACAATTTATGAATTTCAGTAGATAATTTCGTGTGCTTTGTTAAAATTATGTACAGGGTAGAAATGTAAGATTTAATATAGAATTCGCAGTAACTTTATCAAAATTTAATAGCCGTTTTCAAAATATTATTCAAATAAATAAAATAGTCTTTTAATTTTAACAGCCTAAGTAGATACTGTAATAAATCAATAATATAATTATACAAACATTAGCAGTAAATTTATCATTATTGTTTCATAAATAATATAGTATACTGTATTATTTAATGTATTTACAAAGTTTGTAGAAATACATACATACATATACCGTTAAAAACTGTTATTTCTATTTCAGTAAAATGTATCTTTATTTTTTATATTATATTTTATTTACATTTTAAAATAAATTATTGATAAGCTAATTATTATCATTAAGGTCTTGGCAATAGTTAAATTATTTATAATACTGCATATGATAAAATCGTTTTATAGTTTACATAGATAGCCAGGTCAGTTTGGTTACAGAAACTGCCTTTATTTCTCAAACGCTATAGAAATAAGTTACACTTTGCTGAGTAAAAAAAAAACACGTCATTACTGAAGCTCCAAGTACACTTTTAAACTGTCAAATATCCAGAAATATCGATATACTCATGTTCATTTAAAAAAATCATAATTCCAAATGTATTTCGGTTGTAACAGGATCATCCACCGATAAATCATTCAGTTGCTATTCTCACAAAGCAGTGTGACATCATCTGCCATTCGTTTTCCATTTAGTAATGTTGCAAAATACGATATTTATTTATGATCAATCAATCAACATAAAGTCGCCTGTTTTAATCATTGTTCTGAATATACAGTGCGCTTCTCAAAATATTCTGTATTTAATTTAATTTACAGTTTATTCGTTTTTTCATCAAAATATATTTTTCGTTCTCATTATGCCTTTCTGTTTCTGTTATATGTTTGGATTTGTTAATTTCAACAAATTTGTAGTTTGAAATAAAAAATATATATAACTACCTATATAAGAGACATTTGTCGTCATTAGTATCATTTGTTGTTATTTACCGAAAATATGATGTACCTACTGGATCAAATTTTGAAGCAAACTTTCTTTATTTGAGGGTATTTTGAGAAAAATATCAGTAAAATAAGATTATTTTAGTGGTGTTTATCCAAAGATGACAATGGTGTAATAATACTGCACCTATAAAGTATAAAGATAGAATGAAATAAATAAAGAAAAAATTAATACGCCTTCATATTTTTTGTCCATTGGAATATAGAGTAAAACATTGCCATGTGTAGTGAATTTATTTTAATTTTAATTTTTGCGTACGCAAAAAAGCCTTTCTCCTAGAATTAAACAATTTTTGAAAAAAAAAATCATTATCGGTGGATGTATCTATCATCCACGGATAATGAAAGTTTTCGAATCAAAATAATTCTTTTATACATATTTACGTGAAGTGAATGAAACACTGGTTGCTATCAATAGGTTGGTCTAACGTGGTCCCATTTCTGCCTTATTGGTAAAATAGGTATTTATTTTATTAATTCTGAATCTCATTACAATGTTCTCAAATGTCGATATGAAGATATATTTTTTATTTAACTTAAAAATTTGATTTTAATGAAATATTTCGTGAAATACAATAATTAAAGTAATTTTACGAGATTGAAGTCTTGTCCTGTTTAAAAATAGATAAAGTTAAAATCACAGTAATAAAAATGTGCTACAAAAAAAGTTTCACAGCAGTAACCATCACTTAAATATTGATTTTTTATATTACGCCAATCAAAAACAAGTAACTTGTGGGCTTGAAGCCAATAAGAAAGTGTTTACTTCCCTTCTGTTTCAATTCAGTCCATAAAATTTGGATATTTAAATGCTGGGTCCCCAGAAATTTCACCACGAATAACTCGTAGCCAGACGTTCATAAGCAGGAACTCACCTTTATCCATTCTGCAATCCGTTGGCAAATAAATATATCCTTCTTTAAGTTTTATACAATCATATTCGTATAAGTATGTAAAAATGATCCAATCGATGAAACTCCGCGAAAAAAGAAGTCAGAGTTGGACTTTGATACTTGAGACGAAGGTCTGAAATTTACATTTAATTTAATTTAACTTTTCAAAGTTTTGTTTTGTTTTAATTTAATAATGCCAACTTTATTGTTCTCTAATTAATCGGATAAAATCGTTGTTTTAAAATGAGATTCATTATTTTAGGCATTTTTCACATCAGAGTAAGTGCAGTGCAGATTCATAATATTTTTCAGCGCAATTCATATCCTAAGAGCACAAGCTAGAGTTAATAATATGCAACAGATATGTACATATTATTTTGTCTTCATAATCTTGAACATTTAAAAATACTCGTATATTTCGTTCTTCATAAAAATCGTTCATGGATTTTTTTTATTTGAATAACATAAAAAGTTTTCCTTAATTATGGATATGCCAAATTTATAATTTCGTTTTCTGGAAAATCTACAGGAAACAGTTCATTGACAGGATTTAATGCAACAAGCTCAACAAACACAGAAAGCACAGCCATATTGGAATATCGGAAAAGCGCGACCTGTACAGACCCACACGAAAGAAAATTGTTTCAAATATGTTCACAAAGAAAATCACTAGAATATTGTGAGTACCCCTTTTGTGGGCGCTGCTGGTGGACTCGAGAAAGCTCGTCTCCTTGCTGACTGAATTTCCTGAAGAAGAAGCGGATTCCGCTCCATGGTTGGTCTCTCGTAAGGGACCCTGGAAGCTGTACAGATTATTGTCTGCCTCCGACTGGCTCTCTCCAGATGGCTCCTCAGAGTCTAGGTCATCTCGATCGAGTGCCGATTTTACTCTGTAGGGGAGATCCATCTCTGTGAAATGAAACAGATCTCTTTAAAAACTAAATATTATTAGATTTCAACAGAAATTACTACCTGGTTCAACAGGTAGTAATTTAGTAACTCAATGCTTTTCGTTCTGCACATTGTACTATTTTTATTATGAAAAAATTAAAGTTAAGTAAAGCTTCTTTCACCATGGAACAGTTATTTCAATTTGTCTTCAAAGCCATTTTCACGCAGTTTGAAATAAAAATATTTTTTTTATCATCATATCATCATAATATCAATTTAAAATAATAATGTCCAACCACAAAGTTAACGCTATAAATATCAAAAATAGACATCGCAATCAGCAGAACATGCAACTGATAAGATGTTGGTTTTTTATACAAATAATCTGGAGGTGTTTTACGATTATATCTTAGAATTTTATGAATAATGGAACATATTAGTTTGACTTTAAATTTAGAAAATAATAGTTTTAATTAAATCTCACATGATAAATTGGTAACAGATAATTTATGGTGGCTAAGTTAATAGTGATGTATACTTATTCTTAAGGTCTTCTAATTAATTCTGTTTATTTGTATATATAACCTAATATTTGTACGTGAAATGAACTAATATCCCAATATATCATTACATACACCACATCTTAATTGTTCACTCTTGTATTTACAAAAGTAATGTGTAACATATTAAAAAACCTACAAATTGTGCATAGGGTTTTAAATTAATATCTTACCATAGAGTCGGATGTTCCCTTCAGCATCACCGATCGAGTTCTTGGAGATGCATTTATAGCCCCCCATGTCAAGTTTCTGAATCTTTTTAATGATGAGCCTCATCTGGACGCTGTAGTACGAGTTGCTGATCTCAGACATTTTGTACTTGTCATTTGAAATGATCATCTCACCTAAAAATATATATATTTTGCAACCATCGGATGTTGTAGTATTATTTCAGTTCGATACACTTAGTCCAGTGATATTCCAACATTTGTAAGTCAACCAAAAAACGATTTTTCCTTATGACTGGCATGCAACTTTACATTTTTTTCACGTGTCCTCCTACCCACAAAAATAATAAAATCGCTGACAGATATTGCTCTTTTTTCATGGTTGAAAACAAACATAAACTTGCCCAATTTCAACAATTATCAAAACAAAAGTACTCGATATTTCTGTCTGAAATATTGACTGGCGTTGTCTTAGATGGCGTTAAACAATTACGCGTCAGGGGTGCCATCAGTTGTTAAACACGAGTACTTATCATTTAGCCCTCGCATTATGTCCACAAAATTATCACATTTGTATATATAGATGCATAGATTTATGGATGGATTCTCGGACATGAGACCGACCCCGATTTCGCCCTCATAGTTATCCATAATAAAAATTCTGAATCACACCAAACAGGTGAGTATCAGGTGAGTGATATTACATTAGCAAATGCGTAGCTTTAGCCGATCACATCAATTAAGAGATGTACAAGGGAAAGATGTTGGGCCCTTTCCAACGAAATCTTTACAGAATGAGTTTTTATTATATCAACTATAAACTTGAATTTTTTACGAAACTGTTTAAATCAAGTGAATTTATTTTGAATTTAATTAAATTAATGTTATCAAATATATAGATATTTAAATCAAGTGAATTTTTGTTGAATTTAATTGAATGTTTTAAGTTTCACAAAAATAAACTTTCAACTACACATACGTGAGTCGATTTGTCGCAACTATGGTTTCGAGAAGAGAAGTTCCATAAAAGTAAATGATATCAGTTATTAATTTGGAAGTGCTCATTTTGAAATTGTAGAAATGACATAATAACTCTACGTGCGTCTAGTATAATGAAAAGTTTTGTGAAAATTCTAACAATTATTTTGAATCACAGATATCAAATCATATTAATCAGCAAATATTTAATTGATTAACATTTTTATAAAATTTGCTTGCAGAATTGATCTATTTCCTAAAAAAATTTAAAATTTGAAAATAAATTTAAGACAGTCTCAATGTTTGCAATAATTATATAAAGGAAATAAAGAAGACGCAAAAAAAACAAAACCTAATGAAGACACCAGCCCAGTCCATTACGTTTTTATTACACATGTAACATTTCTGTGTTTTCTCTTGTGAACGGAGATATTCAAGTGCGAGCAATTTGTTGAAACGTTAATACAAAACCGCGGGGAGCCGTTTCAGTTCATTAAAAGCGAACAAAGAAACCTCAGCTCGCGTTCAGCGCACTTTATTCCTCCTCATCAGGTATTTCCGCACCAAGTATCGTAAAAATGCGCCGAAAGTGAATACATAAAGCCCGGCAGGGAGCTGGATGGAGGGGAAGGAAAATGTGGAGCAAAAAAGCCGGACAATAAATAGTACTCATTTGGGAATCGGAATACGATCCGAATGGAGGCTTTAATTGCATAAAAAAGTTAGTTTTAGTTGCTAAAGAACTGCTGTAGGTCGATGGCGTGAATGAATTTTACATTGTACCAATTTACATAAACCAAATAAGTGAAGCATCGTACGCCCAACCTCGAATAAAATGTATTGTATTTATGCTTTATAGCTGTCGCCAAATAGTATTTCTTTGTATAAAATATTATCTATATTTTTTTCATTTTTAAAAAAAAATAGGGATGCGAATATGGAATACGTGTCGCGCCAAATTTTTTTACTATTTTCAAACTAAGTTAAACTTAGCTTGTGCTATGAAAAAAACAGTAACTTGCTTATGTTCTGGATCAACCGACCATCACACAAACAGCATCATAACCACTGCACAAACAAGCTGCTTGACTATGCATTTTAAATTAAAAAATATGTATTTAAATAATTATAGCTCCTTCAAAAGTAAACTAATGTAAATGTTATCACAAGATGCTAGAAATAACATTCTTAACATATGGAATGATTTAAAAAGAACTGGAAGGGTCTCGAATCCAAAGGATTATTCCGGAACATTCGCGAAATAACGGTCTCTATATAAACAAGCGGCCCACAACTGCACAGAATAGTTATATTGACAGTGAGCTAATGCGGTAGAAAGTGAAAGTGATATCACAGACTACGATGCGATATCAGCGCAATAAGAGACGCAGTAATAAAGTATTCTAGCTACGATTTTGTCCAGTGACTTTTGCAAATACTAAAACTTAAATTTGTTTTGAGTATTTCATTTGACTACTACAGCCGCGGTCTCGCGATAATATATCAAAATTTTGTAATTCCTGTTAGTACATATATAGGTATTTTTACAGAGTAAATAATTTTGCAGAAGCGAGGATTCTGCTAGAAATGCCGTATGTTACGTAAGGTAACTTTTACTTGAAAATAAATGTGTATTTATTGAGAATCCTAAAAAACATCACATATTTACTTTATTATTAAATTTAGTCGAAAGTGAACCGTGACCTGAAATTAACATAAAATGCTTTTCGCAATATCCTATCACAAAGTTTAGTTTTATAAAATAAAATAATATTATTTTTATAAATAAACGTTCTTAATTGCACATTTAATAGTTAATTAATTATGCAATTCAGTTTTCTGTCATGATTTGATGCAGAGGTAGTAATTTTAATTTCTAGTTGAATGTTTATATATCTTATTTAAAAAAATAAAATACAGAGTACGCTAAGAAAATAAAACCAACTTATTGCTGGGATGAGGCACAAGTCCCAGCCCACAAGATCATTAGGAAATACGACCAGACTCGCAAGCAGATATTACAAAGTCGAGTCAATTACCAAATGTCAATTTCTACCGACTTATCTTAACATTTTTATTTCACGTAGGAGGAGGGAAAAGGTATCAGATATTATTAGGAATGTATTAATATTATATATTTTGATTGTGTTTTGTTTCAAGCCCGCTCCAACCGCTAACTTGATATATTAATAAAACCTAAATATATTACTATATTCGGTTGTATTCTGAAATAAGCAATATCGCTATTTTTGTATCTTGACCGTTATTGTATAACATTTCAGTGCCGCCTATTATGACATTATAAGTTTGACCGGTTTGAAATTAATAAAATCAATCAATCAGAAATCTCTAAAACGTAAAAAAATGTTGAGTTGTCCACAATTATGAATAATGAGCTTTCTAATTGATTGAATTCGTTAATTTCAAACCAGTCAGAATTAAAATTTCAAAATTAGTGGCATTACAATGTTATACAATAACCGTCAAGATTCAGAAATAGCAATATTGTTTATTTCAGAATACGGCCGAATATATGACTTACCTTCAATTTTAACATAATTTTTATAATTTTGTACCTATATTTATCTTTATCTGCAGAACCTACTCTCACTGTACAACAGTGGTTTTGTTTAGTACTTATTTTAGTTTATTCTATTTTGTTTAGTTCTTGGGCATCAAGTTTGCTTTTTTACAGGCTTTTAATGAGCTTCACATGTCTGTTAGTTAAAAAACTTGAAATCAATATTAATGAATTTGGCCCACGTCAGAGTATTTCCGATGAAAATACACAAATCATTCATTATTTTACAAAATAAATATAATTATTAAAAAAAAATCAATGCTGTAAATATTGGACACTGTATATGCTGTTCATTTGAATGCCTTTCTTTTAATTGTTAACTAAAATATAACTCAACCAAATAATAAATATACACGGGAAATATATTAATGGTGATTTTTTAAAAATTAAAATGCTATAAAAATTCAACTTCAAAATAAAAAATTGTGGTACCCACAAATGTTGTCGTCTTTAAATAAATTGTTATGGCCATGCCCAGTTCCAATAGGAATTCTTGCAAGGTCTAATATTTTTTCTAATAATGCTTTCATCTTCAGTTTTTTGTAGTTATAAATGATAAGGAGCGATTTAAAGAATGAAAAAATATTTAATGTCGGACGACCATTTATTTTCGGCACTTTGTGTTATATAAAATCAGAAAAAGTGTTGGCGCAACGCAGAATAACAAAATACGAGTAATTGAGAAGTGTATGTGTAAGACTGTATACACACACTCAGAGATGGATATGTCAGAGATTTGAAAATGAGAATTTTCATCTTCAAGATGAATCGCTCATACATAGTAGAGTTTTATCTTAACGTGCTAAGAACAGTGGTAAAAGCTAATTCATCTTTTTCAATAAATTGAGAAAATTTCAAATTCAATGAATGTATTACGGTCCAATTTTCAGAGGTGTAAATGGATTGAGAATATCTAAATTGAAAAATAGTATATACAGATTAAAACAACATTATTTATGGGTAGGTAGGTTTATGGATTTGAATACAAAAAAATTCCACTTAATTTGTAGTTTGAGTAGAACGGAATATTTTTGCATAATAAGGTTCATTTTAAAAATCTATTTCATCACTCTATCTTCTTTACACAATATTCTAGCCGGGTAACTAAGTGATAGCAACACAGGCAAATTGAATTTAAATAAATGAACACCCACACTAAAAACAATCGTTTCCTTCGCAACCGCAGAGGCCCCGCGCACTGCCCGTACTAACACTTCCAGGCGTGTTTCTTTATTGATTATACACAATTTAATATTCTAGCGCCAACACTGTAAAAAGTTCCTTTCATGGCGGACTAAAAGAATTTGCAATCTGAAGTTATTGTTTGTAATTCGAGCCTGCCTTTGTTTGCCAATGCTTATATTGATGTCGGGCCTAAAATACATTTTTTTAATTGAATTATTTCACCGCAAAACTGGTACATATTCGAACCTCCAAAAAATATTTCGCGCTAGAGATGTTTCGTCCTAGTAATAGAGACACTTACATAGGGATCTGGTGATCGTGGGTTCGAGCCTCGTTCCCGGAAACCATCAAGATAGTTCTATTTCCATAGCACAAGCCTCTAGCTTAGTTTTAAAATAGTAAATATATTATATCTCGTGCGCGTTCTTTATATCTCTTTTTTTTAAAAATCTTAGAAAAATGTGTTAAGAAAATGTTACTCTATAAAAACTTCATATTCGTTACCAAGGTTACTACGCGTTTTGTCACTTAAAAAATTCAGATGAAAGTAGTTAGGCGATGAAGTCATTTTGAAATTCTGTAGCCAATTGGTAACGACAACACGCAGTGCCGGCTCTCGGGTAACCGGATTTAATAATGGCCAAATTCCATTACCGATTACCCTGTAAACAAATTTCTAATTTATATTGGTAAAATTTATCTTTTGATGTGTATATATAATTGAATCGCTCATATCAATAGCCGAGTTTTTTAGAATTTACAAAAACCGGGCTTAATATTTTAGTATTTCACATTTAATGATATCAAGATCATTTTTTTCATTTAATCTCTACAAATTGATCATTCATATACGAAAAAATATAAAACTTATAACATTCTTACTGATATCAACGACTTAATGAAAATTTTCAACTAGATAATATTATGTATATGATATTTGCAGAAGGCGGGTTCTGAAAGTGTCTGTTTCATGTTTTTTTTTTATCTATGTTTGTTTTTAGAATTCGGTCAAGAGAAATATTTACAATTACCATTTAATTATCTTCATAACAACTGACTTAAAACTTTAAACAATAACTTAGAGGTTAAAATGAGGTTTCTTTTCAGCAAGAGCATTTTGTAATTAGACTAGCCCAAATAATGACAGGTTAAAAGAATTGTTTTAGGAGTTCATCAAATTTTTTTGAAAAGATAATTATTTAAAAAAATTGTGTATAAAAATATAAATTGTACATAATTTTATCTTTTTGTTAAAATATTTTTTTATAATTTGATGTTTTATTCCTTAAGGTCAGAATTATCACATTTCAATACCTCCATTATTTATTATAATTACCAGTTATGCCATTTATTGGTAATTTTGTATTTCTTAACGATACCTATAAAAAATTTAATTTAATTTAAATAATACAAAACAAGTATACGTGTACCTACAAAAACTGCAACTCGATAGTCAAACATTAGCTAACTGTCACGAATTTAAGTATCCGGGCTCACTCATTCACAGGGACGTAGGGTGTGCAGCGGATATTGACCATAGAATAGGTGTGGATGAAATTTAGATCGGTAACAGGAATCTTGTGTGATCCGAAAATGCCTATAAAACTTAAAGGAAAGATATACCAGACTATAGTTAGACCCGCGATAATGTATGGCTCCAAATGCTGGATTACGTACAACTCCTACTTAAGGCAACTAGAAACAGCAATAATGCGAATGCTTAGATGGTCGGCAGGAGTAACACTAAAATAGAGGACCAAAAGTTCACGCATTCGTGGTAGCCTGGGTGTCACGGACGTAAACAGTAAGCTGGAGGAACAGTTGAGATGATACGGGCACATAAGGCGGAGACCACCAGACCACACGGTGAAGCAGGGTGCCAGTGAAGGAGATTCATCGACAGTCATCCAGAGGAAGATCAAAGAACTTCTGGATGACCCAATGCTCCAAAATACTACAGAGAAACTGCCTGGATGAAAGCTATACCCAGAACCGAAGACTATAAACCTGAGAACGAGAAGAGCCGACCCCAACAGCCTACCTAGGCAATGAGTTGGGACAGTGCAAGGAATAATAAGAAGAAATGTACCTAAAAAAATACGTGCAAAGTAATATCTCTCTAAATTAAGTAAATAAAACTAATTAAGTTGTTTAAAATAAATTTGAAATATAATAAAATGAAATTTCATTCATATTTTCCTTCCCAGTGAACTGAAACATAATATACAAAATACGTTTAAAAAAGTATCATAGTATTATTACGTTAACACAATTCTGAAAAATCTTATTTGAAGTTATACTTCTCAAGGCACGTTAGGGTAAAATTTTAAAATACAAGCAAATGGAAGTTTTCACACCATGAAGTTATTTAATACAAAGATTTTTTTTTTCGAATACAGCAAAATTATTTTATGTTAAGTGGTGTTTACAAAGTTATTTTATATTAATTATAATACAAAGTTATTTTTAACTTTATTACTGCTGCCTGGCGAAATTTCAGTATCTGCGAGTTTCGATTGATCACCATTGCGCTAAATAACGTGTCCATGTTTTTGCCGATATAGAAGAGAGATTTTTAATCTGCGAATATTTCTTTAGTTGTCTAGTTGTTCTTGCAGCTGGTTCGTTTCGCGCTTCCTCACATTCAAATAGTTCAGTGAGAAGTGATGAACTATTTATTTTGTGTACGCCAAACTAACTTCCAACGCATGTTGTGTATGCAAAATAACTTTTTAAATGTTTGGGTATTGTTTTGTAGAGTATTTTAAAAAACGCAGATGTATCGATTGAACGTATCGAATCAGGTAAGATTTTGTCGTCGATTGATATTACGTGGAATCACATTGCTGCACAGATTTTTGCACACGGTCTGCATAAAAAATACTGGACTAGCTCAAAATATTAACACGAATTCCTGCATTCCGGTATATTAGGAAAATCTTATATCAGCGAAAGGCAGGGTACTAGAGGCGGCAAAACAGGCAACGAAAAAAAGCCGCGTCGGCATTCCGGCTTAAAACAATTTAGCCGGATGTCTGGGGGGGTGGGGCCTCCCTCGTGGCCGGTGGTAGCCAGATATTAAATTTAAAAAAGGCAGCGCTTTGCATGGCCTGGCCTCCTGCCTCTACCTGGTCTTCTGACCGGCAGCAGGGATCGGCAAGGCTACTCCGTAATAACGACATTTTTAAGGGATTGCAAATTTACTTACAACGCGAACAACCATAAATCAAAAGACAATAATATTTTATTTAATATAAGATATCTCGTTTTATCGAGAAGGTGCGATTTTAAGACACGGTTTTATTTATAGCAAAGGCAAATAATAAAAAAAAACATTTTGAATGCAGTAAACATGACTTTATATATTTAAAAATCATGATTCGAAATCACTACTGAAAGCAAAGATAGTAATATCTTCGTGTTGTTAAAAGCAAACGCAGCAATATGAAAAATATAAAAAATATATGAAAAATAAATAAATAAATAAGTAAGTCAGTAAGTAAGTAAATAAATAATAAATAAATAAATAAGTAAACAAATAAATAAATAAATAAATAAAATATGCAGTAAATAAATAAGTTTTATTATTTGATTATTGATTATTTCACTGTTCAAGATATGGGTTAACAGATGGTTGACATTAAAATATTATTGTGTAACATCATCTTAAGTCATTTAAAAGTTTTTTACAGTAAACTTCTTGTATTTCAATTTAAACTCCTTTAAGTATTTACTGTATTTTGTATTGTTTTTGGTATGCTATCAACGATTTTAGGGCCTTTGTACTTCAGACAATTTTGAGAAATGTTTTTCTTTTTCTTGTGAAGTTTTGTGTCCTATACTGTTTCCGCCTCTTGTATTGTATGAATAAAAATCCTTATTTAATTTCATCCTGTTACTAAAGTATTTGGGCAATAATCCGTAAAGACACTTTTTACTCCCTTTATATTAACTCGTGGCGTCTGCTTACTTGCTTGCCGGCTTGCCGTCGAAAAAACTTTGGATCGATTTTTGACCCTTTTCCCGTGATCCAATCGAGCTGAAACCTTGCAAGCAGACTCGTGGCGACGATCAAGAAGATCTGTCAAATTTTCGTAAAAAAAATAATAATTATAGTATTATTTTGGATTTTTCAAATTTTATTAGTTTTTTCAAATTCGAATCATTACAAAAGTTTGATTAATAGCAACGGCGGCCCGATAACGTCACGGAATATTTTCAAAATTTGAATTACTCCGTTGGTATACATAATAGGTACTTCACTACACAAAGCATGAAGTGTCATATCAAAGTTCAAAACATCTGACATTTTAGAAATATATTAAATTACTGTAAGTTTAGTGTTATGTTATATGTTTTAATTCGTCTTTAATTGTTATTATATTTTACAAAGAAAGGGAGTATGATAAAAACTTGTTTTTTATGGGTTACCTTTTTTTGCAATTGTCTTCACAACATATTCAGTCTTTTTTGTAAATGTTAGTTTTGAATCTATAATTACACTAACTAACTAACCATCATGCCGTTTCCCCGCAGGGGTAGGCAGAGAGGATTGAAAGCCACACTCTTCTATCCTGGCACACCACTTTTGCTTCGGTCACATTCATACGTTTTCTCATACAAGTTCTACGGTTTTTGCGGCTTTTAACGGGGCCATTCTCAAACACTTGTTGTGTCTGGGCATGCCAGGTCTTTTGCGGACGCTCTCTATTCCTGTTGCCTTCAACACTCGCCTCATATATTTTCTTAATCATCCTTTCCTCGTTCATACGTCCCACATGCCAAAACCATCTCAGCACTCCTTTCTTTATTCTATCTACCACACTAGCTAACCAGCATTGCATTCACGTATAATTTGTTCATTCCTTACTCTATTGACCAAAGATTTTCCACACAAGCGTCTTAGTGACCGCATTTAGTCTACTTTCATTCCTCTTTTGCCAATTCCAGGCTTCACTTCCATACATTAGGGTTAGCACTAGAACGCCATTATGTACCGCTAGTCTTGCTTCCTTTGATAGATTCTTATTGGCCATAATTGCATTTAGAACACCATTAATTTTGTTTCCCGCAGTCACTCTCCTTTCGATATCATTCTCAGCCTTGCCGTCTCTACTAAACATACTTTCCAAATACACAAACTCGTTCACTTGTTCTAAGCATTCATTGTTAACAATTACATCACACTTAGTCACTCTTTCGTCTCTCTCGAATACCATCACTTTCGATTTGCTGACATTCATCAGAAGTTCACTCTGCATGTATAAATCGGATATCCTGGAAACCAGGCACTGCAGATCAGCTTCACTGTTAGCCAATAATACTGCGTCGTCTGCGTATAGTAGGCAGGATATGGTGAGTCCGTCCATTTTCGCTCCAACCTCTAGTTCCTTCAGTTCTTTCATACAATTATCCATATACAGGTTGAAAAGCCACGGTGACATTACGCATCCCTGTTTGACACCTTTTGTAATATCAAACCATGATGTGAATGTCCCATTAATTCTCACGCAAGCACTAATTCCTTCGTACAGGGATGCAATTGCCTATTTGAGTTTATTCTTCACCCCGTATTCATAACATAACATTCGCCTCATATATTTTCTTAACCATCCTTTCCTCGTTCATACGTTCCACATGACCAAACCATCTCAGCACTCCTTTCTTTATTCTATCTACCACACTACAGCTAGCATTGCATTCACTTCTAATTTGTTCATTCCTCACTCTATCGACCAAAGATTTTCCACACAAGCGTCTTAGTGACCGCATTTCCACCGCATTCAGTCTACGTTCATTCCTCTTTTGCCAATTCCAGGCTTCACTTCCATACATAAGGGTTGGCACTAGAACGCCATTATGTACCGCTAGTCTTGCTTCTTTTGACAGATTCTTATTGGCCATAATTGCATTTTGGTTCTTTGCCAAAAACTTTTCCGACATCTGGCGCAGTGAGAAAATCTGGTCCATGCATCCTCTTCCACTCATGAATGCTCCTTGTACATCCCACACTTTTTCTTTCGTTGTCAACCTCACTCTTTTTTTCAAAATTCTCGCATACAGTTTGCCAACAGAGGTCAATAGGCTGATGGCCCGATAGCTCGCGCAGTTCATTCGCGAACCTTTTCCTTTGTATAGAGGCATGATAACAGCTCTTTTACAATCCTTAGGAGTATAGCTGCCCTCTAAACATTGGTTGAAGAGTCTATGAAGACACGTGAGTATTACTGGACCACCACTCTTAATGTACTCGGTGGCAACATTGTCATAACCTACAGCCTTGCCATTCTTCATATGCTTCAATGCCCTTTTGATTTCTTCCACAGTTATCTCATTCACACTGGTCACTATTCATACATCCCTTGGACGTCTCAAATCATCACTCAAATTCCCATTACTCTCATACATTTCTTCAAAAAATTCCTTCCATCTTTCTTTTAATTCGTTTTCGTTCCTAAGCATCTTTCCATTCTTTGACATTATAGCATTCACACTACCTCTTTTCGTGTCACTTCGAGACTTTTTAACTTCCTTCCAAAAGACCTTGATATTCTCTTGGAAGTTCTGAGTCAATTTAAGTCCCTCGTCCTTCCTCAAATGCTCTTTTCTTTCTTTCACCCGTGCTTTACTTTTCTCTTACATACATCATACAAATCTTTTGCTAGAGTATATCCATTTACATCTCCATTCTTCATTGCCAAGAGGTCATACCACGCTTTTTCTTCTCATTTACAAGATCTCTAATATCATCATCCCACCATGCATCTCCTTTCTTCCTTCCTTGGACGGTCACACCGCACACTTCCTTGGCTGACTCATACAGGCTCTCTTTGATGTATTCCCATGCACTATCAATATCAAACTCTTCCATATCCTTCTTATTTAACCTTTTTGTGGTTTTCTTTTCAAATTTTTCCCGGGTATACTACTCTTGTAATCTTTCGATTTTGACCCTAGTCGGGGTTACCAATATTTTCTTTTAGATCGCCACCCATGAAACTCACTCTTGCTACTATAAGAAAGTGATCCGATTCAATTTCAGCGCCCCGAAACACCTGGTGTCAACAGTAGCGGACCTCAATCTAGAGTCAACTACAACGAAATCAATCATTGACCTTTCATTTCCTCTTTCCCACGTATATTGGTGGATTCCTTCGTGTTCAAAAAAGTATTGGATACAAAAAGGATCCATTTCAAGCATACTTCAAGCAAACTATCGCCGTTTCCATTCGTTCTTCCATCCCCAAACATACCAAGCAGACTCGAAGCCATCTCTTAACCCATCCATTCAAATCTCCAGCCAAAATTAATCTTACGCTGTCGCTTTTCATGTCTATGACATCTCTTACACTCGTCTAAAACTCATCTTTCACCTCGTCTTTATCTGAGTTTACAGGGGCATAACCTACAATGAGAAACACCCCAGTGATCTCAATTTTGAAACGGATCCACATGAGCCTGGCACTAATGAACCCATATTCTTTCATGCATTCGACCATTCGCTCAGAAAGCGGCGTTGAAACACCCTGGCATGCTCGGTCTGCCTCTGGGACTCCCGACCACAGTGCGAGCAGACCATTGTGTTCCGTCTCTTCACTTCCTTTCTTCATACTCTCACTTTTACACAGTATATCTAAACATTTACTCTTCATGCTCTCACACATTTTATTCATCTTCCTTTCCATTCCTCCTCTAATATTCCACACACTAATCCGGCATTCTATCCTCCTCTTTGCCTAGGTATTTTAGACTGTCTACGTTTTCTAATATCTCTTTTTCTTGTGTGATTTTATTTTTCGTTGTTATTTTGTGCTAATTTATGTATTGAAATATTTTTTGAAATTTTATTAAATGAAGCCATTTTGTGGGCATTTATACCATAAATCATGGCTCCCAGGTCAATATAAATTAAAAACGTATGCAAATGATTTATATTATATTTATTTTGTTAGCATTAATTATATATATATATATATTATAATATATATATAATATATATGTATATATATAATATAATATAAAATGTATGTAATATTTATATTTTCAATAAATAAATTTCATTATAAAAATTTTTTAAAAAATAAATTCATTTATGTATATGATAAATAAAAATGGTCTCAAGATGAACCCCTGTGGTACACTAGGCTCATTTTATTTTGGATCTGATAAATGGTATTATAGATTAGTTATTTTATATCTGTCACTAGTTTCTGAATCATAACAATGTTTTGTCTTATATGCCAAATATTTATAATTTTTTCAAAATTATATTTCGGTCTATTGTTTCGAATGCTCTTTAAGAATTTTGAAATACTTCAATGATGACATATTTATTTTCATCTTTTCTGTCATAAATTACAATATTTAGTGCCACTTTACGAGAATTTTTACTTCGAAATCCTGATTGTGGATCACATAGAATGTTATTTTTCATAACACACTTTGTTAGCTTTTCTTTCACGATCACTTCTAATATTTGTCCAAATTAAGGTTGTGTATTAATAATTGGTCTGAATTCTTCACATTTTTTTGAATTTCTAATCTTTAGAATTAGTGCAAGTGTTGTTGTTTTCGATGACTTTGGAAAGGTATAATTTTTTTTGGCATGTGTTTATGGTTTTCAGTATTATGTTTCCAGTTATTAGCAACATATATTACATAAAATTTATAGTTATCTGGACTGGTTTTTGATTTCATGATTGGTTTAGTGTTTGTAATAGCTTATTTTAATTTTCATTTCTTCAAATTTTTATTTATTAATACTAGCTGTAAACCGTCAAAATAACAGAACATTGGTTCACATATTTGCTAAGCCCTAGTATATACCTATATGATCTTTTGGGCGGTCCACGGAGAGGCGACCGTAGCTACATGCGTAGAGCGGTTGGTTCAGTTTGCTGGCTCGGGGTTCAAGCCCCATTGCCGGCCGTTAAATTTCATTTTTTAGTCTTGAATTCGAAAGAAATTACGGTCGTTATACGAAGTTACGTGGACGGACGGACAGACGGACAAATTAAAAAATTATTATGTTTTATTGTCAAGTCAAGTTAAGTCAAGAAGCGAAACATATCACAAAACATCCAGGCTTGTAAATTATATAGATTAATTGTGACCTCACCGGCAATCGAACGGGAACTCTCGGCGTGAAAAGCCCGTAATATGCCCATTGGGCTACGAGATCCCCCAATTGGTTAAATTGTAGTATCGATTGGTTTTTTTGTATTTGTTAGATATGTTAGATATGTAATAAATAAATAAACAAACTTCTTCTTTAGGCGAAGGGATTGGGACACAGCGGAAGTATGTCCCCTCTTGCATATATTTAAGATACCTTTATAATGCAGGTAATGTATGTGTTCTTGCATTATTAAATCCTCTGGTAAACAAAACATATTTTTTACAAGGGCCGTTATTTTTTAATTTTTTAAAAATTTCTTTCCAAACTGAGTCTTCAAGTAACAACGTAATTTTGCCATAACTTAGTTACTAAGAAATTATACTATTTAGTTTGATTTTTTTCATAATTGTTTCAAAATTTACAAGATCTCCTTAATTAATGTCGGTATGTTTTGTTGGTCTGTGGGTTAAAATATTTGGTAATTGCAGTTATTGAAAATTTGGATTTGAAAAATCACTCCGGTGAAATTTAGCGTTGAATTATTTAAAGATAAATAATTTCTTTATGGTCAGAGATATTTTCAAAAAAATATTTGAGCAGCAAATGTTCTTACAATTATGTGAAATATTATATATACTTGTTGGCATTGAGCCAAATGAATGTTTAATAAAATTAATCTTCTTTACAACACTGGTGAGGAGGTGGCCGGTAGGGTTAGTATAAGCAGTGACAAGACCTTTATAAAGATGGATTGGACCTTGATTAGTATTAAAATAGCGCGAGACATGGGTGAATGGAACGTTTTATCGAAACAAGGGCCCCTGACCTGTCTGAGGACAAAGGGATGAAACTAAAATGAAATGAAATAATAGAAAAATCGAAATGTGTGTTAATATCAAGTTGAATTAATTTGTGGAATCAACACAAGTTAAATTAAAAAAAAAAGATCTTGTGACCACTGCTGCACTATTTTGTACCTTAATTTCATCTGCGAAAACCACGCGGCATAACAAAGGCTTTTTGGGTGGTGCGGCGTTGCGGTAGTCGGGGAAGTCGAGGGGGCAACGACTTTACAGAAGAGGATTGGGAACACGTTATTAATAAATAGCTATATAGTTGTGGATGGAAAAATTTAAGTACTACAGAGTATATGTGTATTCTTTGAGAAGTGCCTGCAGCTAGCTATTTAATTAATTTTTTTATCATATGTGAAACGATGAACTTAACGTTATGCATTCTTTACTATTTTATATCACCAGCTGGGTATATTTTGTCAGTAGGCATTTTTAAAATATTTTATTTTAATAATATTTTATTCAGTTAAGAATAATATTTTATTTTTCATTATTATTAAATTTATTTGGTAAATGTACAAACTTAAGAGCGGCTGTATTCAATATAATACAATTAATACACATTTATATTACAGGACAAAGGGATGAAACTAAAATGAAATGAAATAATAGAAAAATCGAAATGTGTGTTAATATCAAGTTGAATTAATTTGTGGAATCAACACAAGTTAAATTAAAAAAAAAAGATCTTGTGACCACTGCTGCACTATTTTGTACCTTAATTTCATCTGCGAAAACCACGCGGCACAACAAAGGCTTTTTGGGTGGTGCGGCGTTGCGGTGGTGGGGGAAGCCGAGGGGGCAACGACTTTACAGAAGAGGATTGGGAACACGTTATTAATAAATAGCTATATAGTTGTGGATGGAAAAATTGAAGTACTACAGAGTATATGTGTATTCTTTGAGAAGTGCCTGCAGCTAGCTATTTAATTAATTTTTTTATCATATATGAAACGATGAACTTAACGTTATGCATTCTTTGCTATTTTATATCACCAGCTGGGTATATTTTGTCAGTAGGCATTTTTTAAATATTTTCGGGAATATTTAAAATAATCTTTTATTCAGTTAAGAATAATATTTTATTTTTCATTATTATTAAATTTATTTGGTAAATGTACAAACTTAAGAGCGGCTGTATTCAATATAATACAATTAATACACATTTATATTACACGCTTACCAACTTTTAAATGAGAATTTAATTCTCGTGTTTAAAAGTGGGGGGCATTGTCATATATGTACATATCTATTGTTAATGTAATCATTAGTGTAAGAGGTACATTATTAAATAAGTAATATATAGACAAAGAAACATTAGATTAAGTTATAAAAGTTAAGACATTAAATTAAGTAAGCAAGATTTTTATTTTATGCTTTTTATTTTTATTTTTTTTATTTTTTTAAATTTTTTAATTTAAAGACTATCGACAGGTCAGAATGACCCTAATGGATGGTCATTTAGGACAAGATAAGATATAAACAATACAATAAGACAAAAATGTAAGTCACTAGATTAAGTAAATAAGATAAGGACAAGGAAATCTTAGTTAATATGGTTCTGCGTAAAATGGGGTATTTTAATACCCGTAGAAAAATATTTAATTTTTAGTTCTTTTATATTATTTCGTTTTCCAAATGTCAGATTTACTGCAAAATGTTATTGCATAACTAATGAATTTTAACAAAACATTTTTTTAAATGAATACCTTTAAAAAAATACATATATCCATTTAAAACTTAATGAATTCATCAAAAAGATATTCAAAAGAAATATGTATAAACCGTAAAAATATTTAGCTTCCACCGTAATTAGAAGTTCCCCGGATTGGAATGTTCTGGGTTCATATCCCTGTGGTGAACGAATATTTTTTCTCTTTGATTACTTTTTAATTTATCTCAAATATCAGAACTATGTCCTTATACTGAAAAATCAATAAAATGTGTTTTCGTTAAAAAATAGACATAAATAAGTATACCCATATATTTATTCAATACAAAGTTAATTTTACAGGGACACCCAAAGACGTGCCTAAGGACTACTTGAGTGAATACGTGAAAGTAAGTAGAACATCAAAAAGAAAAAGAAAATAAGTTTTATTCTAGAACATAACGTCCACAACCAGACCAGTTTTTACATGCTTTTATTTAAATCTCTTTGTCTGTTTGTTTGTTTATTTGTTTGTAGTGGTGGAATATTGTAATTGATTTTCGCTAACTTTCCGACTAGCTATAGTTTTCAACATGTAAGTTAAGTGGATGACGATATATTATTTAATAATTTTCGACATGATTTGGTAAATATTTCGATTAAAATGAATAATTTTCCATTACTACGAGTATTTAATATAAAATGCTTACTTAGCTACCAGATTCATCAATATTAGTATGATAAAATGTTCCGATTTCAAATTTAATAATTTAAATAAGTCGGCAAATTCAAATTTGACACGAGGCGTCGGAACAAAATGTCAAATGTGATAAAATAGGGTTATGTTGAATTTAAATTTCTAATATTTCAGGATAAATTTGGTTTAGAAAAAAAAAACGGTTCAAAAAGATGGTTCAACATAATTATGCAACGAGTTCAAAGAGTGTTGATGTGCAATATCGTTTTCTTTTTCTACCCCTTATTCTAATGGGTCGGAGATCCTGCACCGCATAGAAGGTTCCAGTTTTTCCTATCTTGAGCTTCGCTCTCCACGTTAGCCTAATTTAGTTGCAACCTCGCTTCGCAGCAGCCGTCTTACTATTTTCGCCAGCTCCTCCTAGGACGGCCTCTTGGTCTTCTGCCTTCTGGTCTTAATTGGAATATCCGCTTGGCAGTCTATCTGCCGGCATCCGCAAGATATGTCCCAGCCACCGTAACCGCGATTTCTCGATAAACGTCAATAACGGTTCTACTTCGAGACATTATCTTATTCGAGTATTTCTGATTCTGTCCGTTCCCATCCCATCTCGGCAGCCTGTAGTCTTGAGCGGGTTCTTTCGGACAGCACGGTCTTGCAAAGTAGTGTTAAAAATGTCAATCTGTAGACGATTGAGTAAGACCGATAAGGAAGCTTTTGCTCTCAGAACGGTCCTGCTCTCCGCTTTTTGTACATACGGGATAATACAGGGATCGAGCTACCTGGCTTACGGTTCCTATCCCCCTATCCATGCGCAGTATACGCAGTATTTTCTGTAATTAGCCTCTCACACTCATGCGCTATTCCTTCATCTTCTGTTACTGTTACCCCATATTAAGAGCAAGTCTTCAATTTTATTTTTATTTTTTTTGTTATAATTTGAAATCAGTAAAACCTTACCATCAGCAATAAACCATTGAAAAATGTGGTTGAATAGAAAATTGAAATTTTAAATGGTTTTTAGTTATTAAAGTAATTTAATTAAAAAATAATGATTTATGCTATTTTATTTTCAACAAAAGAATGGCGGCCTCCCCTTTAACAGTGATTTTCCATTAGTAGTTTATTTTCTCAATTTTTCGATCGCGCTCCGAATCAAAACCACGTAAACAGGATAGCCATTTTTTGCGCAAAGTAAAGGAGAAATCCACGGGTTCAGAAATGTGTTTCCGCGAGGGCGATGGGAGCGTGGATATGGAATGTTCACAGTATAGAATTCAATCACATTTATTAAGCAAACACACGTGCGAACACATCAACTGTGCAAACAAATATGATTTTTTTAATTAATTTTTTTTCAATGGAATTCATGAAACTTTTCGAAATATATTTGAAGTGAAATAAAATAGGTATTTTATTAGAATTAAACAATATAACTATCAAAACGTACCTGGGTTAATAGAATTTTAAAATAACTTAATATATTGGAGAACTGAGAATTCTACAAATCAATAGTGCTATTTTTCTCTTCATTATTTTCTTCATGTTACGAAATTAAATTTTTATTTATTCTATGAAAGGTTTGAAAGACCATTTTGATAGTTTATTGTCGATAATTTTGACATTAAACTACTTTTGCAGTGGGTCAAGATAATATTTTTCTTCTTCAATAACTGCCAAATGACTTTGTTCTAAAATTATACAAATAACACAGGATTACATTTGCATAAATTTGATATTTTAGAAATAAGAAAAAGTGTAATAGCAAATAGTCGTTTTAGCAAATAGTTATCTTTTGAATTTGTTTTTCACGTTAGCCCTTGATAAGTTATTCATTTACCATTTATTTATTTTTAGTTCTTATTAATATCTATTTTTAATATACATGTGTTGAATCTTGATAAAGGGACCAATGCCCCCAAAACATGTTAATAAATCAATAAATTCTATAAGTTTCAAATTAATATTATTATTATTATTTCGATTTGACATATAATTTTATTAAATTATTATCGAAATGCTCCTTGATTATCACGACCGTGTTGTATTGTATAAATGGCAGTCAGTCTTAAAAATAAAAGTAATAAAAAATATTAAAATGCAATAATTGAGACGCATGTAAATATGATATACGTTCACTCAACTAAAGATTTAAAAAATGTATTTTTACTTTCATGGAAATATTTTTTTTACATATATTATGAATATTTTACTTCTAAGTAATATTAGGTCCTTACATATGAAATTGACGTTTTACCGTACCGGCAAATTTGATCTCAAATATCTTCTCTTTGGTTAGGAATTCCAAATCCAAATTTTTACAGCTATTTACTCATGTATTTGTGTTTTGAAAATTATAATTCATTCGTTTTTTCCTCAATTGTTTTTTTCTTTGCGAGACTCAGTTTACAAAATGAAAAACTTGAAATATCGCGTTATTTACGAGTACGAGTTCCACCGTGGCACCAGTGCTGCAGAAACGGCTCGAAGGATTAATGATGTGTATGGCGACGGTGCCGCAAAAGAAAACACAGTGCGTTTTTGGTTCCAACGTTTTCGTTCTGGAAATTTCGACCTGCAGAACAAACCCCGTGGACGGCCGGAGACCAAAGTTGATAATGAAGAATTGAAGGCTATTGTGGAAGCGGATCCATCGCAAACCACATCCGAGTTAGCTGCAGGCTGCGGTGTTAGTGATAAAACTGTTTTAATCCACTTGAAGCAAATTGGTAAGGTGAAATAGCTTGAAAGGTGGGTACCTCACGAATTGAGTGAAGCAAATCACATTACTTGTGAACTAGTGCTGGTGTCGTTCACTACAGCTTTCTTAAATCTGGCCAGACGATTACGGCAGATGTCTATTGTCAGCAACTGCAAACCATGATGGAAAAGCTAGCTGCTAAACAACCGAGGCTGGTTAATCGCTCTAGGCCACTGCTGCTTCATGATAACGCTAGACCACACACTGCACAACAGACGGCTACCAAATAGAGGAGCTTCAATTGGAATGTCTAAGACATCCACCGTACTCTCCGGACCTTGCCCCAACAGATTACCATTTTTTTCGAAATTTGGATAACTTCTTGCAAAGGAAAAAATTCAACTCCGATGGGGCAGTCCAAACCGCCTTCAAAGATTTTATTGATTCCCTTCCGAATGGTTTTTTTAGTAAAGGGATCGATGAACTACCTATGAGATGGCAAAAGTGCATAGATAGCAATGGTACATACTTTGATTAAATAAATATATTATAATAAAAAAAAATCGACTTTATGTTCCTCCCATACTAAACGTCAATTTCATATGTAAGGACCTAATATTTAGAATTCACAAAAGATCACATTATTAAATAGTGAAGAAATAATCTTGCTCGTTAAAATATTCCTTTGTTTAGCATTACAAAAAGAGAGTTATTCCGCGGTGTTTAATAATTACAAAGACTACATTATTTAATAGTTTTCCACTTCGATTCTCGGCACACTGTATTTAAATATTTTCGTGGTAAATTGTATGCTTCTTCAATAAAAAATAAAAATGTAAATATAATATATCGATTCTTCGGAAAACGTGAATTAAGCGCTTAGCTAGGATCTCACGAAGAGGATCAAGCAACATTCAGTGAATATGGTTTTTAGATCTAATCTGATTAAATAATGTTCTCTGTATGATAAACTTCATATTCGTAATACGGATTTGAATACTGTCATAAAAAATAACAATGATACTTTTTATCAAGTTTTTTACTTGCTTCTTCCATCTACTAACTCAGTAGTAAAAAAAGTAAATACTTTAAGTAAAATAAATTTGTACGACATGGAAAGAATAAAGGATCTTATTATTATTCGCTTATTCGGGCTACTATTTACCAATATTACCTTACATATTTAAAAGTTTTACTTAATTATTTTTTTGTACCTGTATTGCCTATTATCTGTCAAAATCCCCTGAACATAAATGTCATAATATTCAAACCCTTCAGGTTTGTTACTATAACGTAAGTCTGGCGATCGCTGTTTCTTAGTCTATAGTGACGTAAAGCATTTTTTAAGAATTAATAATAACATTTAGCGTATCTCATAAATTGTATTCGCGGGCACTTGGGCCCGAATTCAGAGATAATACTTAGATGTTTTAAAGGTAAAGATACACCTTAAAAGCGTAATTTTTAGTACAAAATAATAAAATAAATATTGAATATGAATTCGGGCCTTAGACTTTTTAACCTATTTTCATGTTTTCATTCCATCATCGATTTACATGAATGCATCTTACAGTGTTCTTTGAAAAGAGTTAACGTTTGTATGTCGCCAAGTCTCGCCACTGTTTAGTAAACGGCGTGTCGTATTACTGTTACAATTAATTTTTATTTCGTCATCCAGTTTTAGATAGTTGTATAATATTCCTGCTCCGAAGGATACGTGAGAAGCCTTATTTAAAACTTTGGAGAATTGCAACAAGGAATCCATTAAGCAGGGCAGGCCCTCCGCAGTAATTTATCATGTATTCGAAATACATTTCGGCCCCACTACCGCCGCCATTTTCTCGGTCGGCCTTCGCCTGTTTTTGCCGCCTTTTTTACATAAATTTTACACAAACGATTCGCATGTGTCATATTCAGGTGACATTACACCCGCATACTTGGCGGGAAGGACCCACGGAGGCCTAATGGCCCCTTACACTCCTAAGCGCGGGGAAATTTATTGAATTGCCAAAATGAAATGAAGTTCGAATATACGAGTATGTACGTTTCCATAGATTTGCAAGAAAATAGAATGGGAACACTGCCGCGGGCGCGCCGAATTACGCGTGCCGCATCTGCAGCGTGTAATATATATGAGCAACTTACAAACATACAACAAGTACCTACATTGCACGTTCTACCAACTAGGAACCTACTTGTTGGTAACTTTTATTTGTCAACAAAAAAAAGAATGTTGCTAAAGTTTCGTTTCAGTTTTCATTCATAAATACTTGGAGGGCTATGCAAAAAAGCCGGCCATAGATTTAAAAATGGATTGGATTAAAAAAAACAAAAATTGAAAAAAAAATAAGCCTGATTTCGAGAGAGTGAGAGTATTATATTCAAACTAACTGTAGGTAATACATAAAGACCTGATATATAATGGATCATTTTTCTACGTTGTACAACTTTCCTTTTGTATAATATATTTCCTTCACCTTTTTTTTACCTTGTTTTTACCTCAATGAACCGTGCTTTACTTGTTTTAATATCTGCATTCTTTACTCTATCATAAATTGATTTGCCACACATACGTTTGAGGGATCTCATTTCCACTGCATTCAATTCCTCTTTTGCCAGCTCCAGGTTTCGCTTCCATACATCGTATTGGTACCAGAATTACATTATGTACCGCTAGTTTTGCCTCGGTAGACATATTTCTATTAGAAACTATCGCGTTCAAAGCACCGTTAAACCCTATTTCCCGCAGTCACTCTCATTTCGATATCTTTTTCAACATTCCCTCTTCTATCGAACATACTTCCCAAGTACACAAACTCATCCACCTGTTCCAAACATTCATTACCCACTAGAATTTCACACGTTGTGTTACTTTCCTCTTGCTCGAATACCATCACTTTTGACTTGTTTACGTTCATACTAAGGTCACTTTCCTTGCATACATCATACATCCTGCTTACTAGACTCTGTAAGTCCTGTTTGCTATTTGCCATTATTACTGCATTATCTGCGTACAGTATACAGCATACAATCAAATCACTCAATTTCGCTCCTACATTCATACATTCTAGTTATTTCACACAATTATCTATATACAAGTTGAACAGCCATGGAGACATTACGCAACCCTGTTTGACACCTTTGGTTATGTCAAACCATGGTGTAAATGATCCATTGATTCTTACACATGCAGTACTTCCTTCATAAAGGGATGCAATTGCCTGTTTAAGTTTACTATTCACCTTGTAACCAGAGAGTACATTCCATAACCTTCCTCTCTATAACTCGATCATAAGTCTATCATAAGCCTTTTGCAGATCTACAAATGCACAGAAAAGTTTTTGGTTTTCCGCTAAAAACTTTTTCCGTTAATACTCGTAGAGAGAAGATCTGATCCATGCATCCTCTTCCACCCACAAAAGTCCCTTCGTCATACTTGCTCTTTCTATCAAGATTCTTCAATAAAGTTTGCCAACCGAGCTCAAAAGACTGATTGCCCTGTAGTTACCGCATTCCATTCTCGACCCTTCTTTACCTTTGTAGAGAGGCATAATAACTGCTCTTTTCCAGTTTAAAGGGGTGTGGCTCTCCTTTAAACATTGAATAAAGAGTGTATGAAACCACGTAACTACTAATGGGCCACCAGCCTTGATATATTCGGCAGCAAGTTATCATACGCCACAGCCTTACCATTCTTCAACTGCTTTATTGTACACTTTATTTCTTTCATACTTATCTCGCTGACTTTATTTTTGTGATTTATGCTTATTTCTGTGAGTATCTCGCCAGATTCCTCTGTTACATTTTCCTCGCTCTCATACGTTTCCTGAAAATATTTCATCCATCTATCTTTTATTCCATCCTCACTCCATCCTGACTTAATAGCTTTCATACCGTTGCTTTCTGACCCTGTGTTCAATATTCATCAAAATGTAATATGAGGGTTTTATAAAAGAATAATACACAAAAGATCACTTATTTTAGTTTTTGTTTTATTATTATGTTTTATTTTGGAACGGTGTAAGTTTACGCTAATACGAGAAAATTTGGATTAAAATGAGTTCTGAATAATACAAATCCATGGATAATTTTTGATATCCTACACCTGCACACAACTTCTATTTATTACAATACTTATGTATGTTCTCTAATATCAGTGAAGATGTATGTGTATACTATATTAATACTTTTTAACCAAATACGAAATATACGAATTAGAATTCACAATTTAACATACATTCAAACTGATTTTGTGTACTTATTTCAAATGCAATATTGCAACAGCATCCTTTATTTTTATCACTCATATTTTTGTAAGTATTTTTGTTTATTGCATTCGACGAGCTTTAACCGCATCTCCAATATCTAGCCAATCGGATTGTAATGAAAAAAGTTTTGATTTCATGCAAGATAAATAAAAATTGTTTGTGCATAAAAATATTTTTTGTTTATGCAATTGATATACGGATATCGATTAAACATACTCGTTATCTGCTGGAATGTAATGTATATATTTTCTTTAGAACCAATCGCTTTAATCTTGTTATTGAGCAACCATTTACGAATATACGACAGCAATATAACAATATAACAATTGTAGTTCTTCATGTGTTAAGCCAGCAAACGCTACGCAATTTGAATATCCTCCCACAACCGTGACTGTACACACGGAACATTTTACGTTAAGGGCGTTAATATTTGGACCTCATGGAACTACTTTTAACAAAACTTGTTATACACAGTGCTTAGTTTTGTACTGTTTAAAGTTGTTATGCATTCTTTCCTTGCTTATAAAATGATATGCTGGAACATTAATCAATTAGCTGGAGAATCAAAGTATTATAATTTATTATCCTAGTATTATATACTAATTAAACTTCATGTAATTAACAAGAATAGTTTACTTACACCATTTAAAATACCAAAATGTTTTGGGGTCAATTGTCTTTTTATCAGAATACAACGTATACTAAAATACTATTAAAAAAAAATATATTTTCAAAATTTCTTATTTATCCAACTGTACTCCTGTATTTATTTGTATTTAAAAATTTTTACCCTTATTAAAATGAAAGAAATTTTGAAAATAAGAAAGTGTCAATAGTAAACTAAATATTAAAAATAACCAGATCCTTTTTGCAAATAGATATCTTTTGTCTCTTTATTTATTTTTATATTAATACTTAATTATTTATTCATCTCCAATATATTTATTTCTTATTTTATTTATTTGAGATTTATTTCAATAAGACACTCTCATCGTGTCTCATTCCGTGGACAGAGGTCTTCATTATTTGGAGTGTGAATTCGATTAAATGTGTAATTTTTATAATTAAAATATTTCAGTTTATTTTTCACGCCAGAAAATTGAAAATATTTGTACACTACAAAGTTATTAATTAAATTAAAATGTGCCAATAATCAAACGTAAAAACCGTTTTGATGAAAATAAAGATAGTCAAAATGATACGACAAGATAATTGTCTGCGGTGCGGAATGGTTTCGATCTGCCTATGGGTTGTGTGAAACCACAACCCCGGAGTATCGGCGGGGGGATGGTAATATGGAAATAGGGGTAAGGGTTGTGAAGGGGGTGGTGCGAGGCTGTATGTGGGATCGCGGGGTATAAATTTTCACTAAGTGTTTTAATGTCACTGTACCAGTATAATAGGGGCGAGGAATTTAACGTTTTGATAAAAATTGATAAAAATCCTCACAAAGGCTTTACGTGATTTATGTTCGTTCGTAGTGTCCTCGGTTTCAATGGCCCGGTCTAAAACACAAAGTACACAACAACCTTAATGTAAATTGTTGCGCGAGGTTTTATTTCGTAATCCTCATATTACGGGATACATTCCAAACATTTTTGTGACGCAAAAAAAACTAATGTCGTGTAATTATCACTAGGTTTTTTAAAGAGATCTTATAAAACTGGTCTGTATATTCGTTTTTTATAATTGAAATATCGTAGCTGAAGTAAGTAAATATGAATTTTTGCAACATATATCTTCTTTGATTTATTAAATTTTTTGTTGAAGAATTTAACCAACAGCATCCCAATCAACGATAAGGAATTTTGATACATAATAATAATAAATACCTTTTGGCTCCTGGAAAAAAGGAGTCAATAGTATTATTATTAATCGAAAAGCGCGTGATGGAAAAATATTCTGTTTAAAATAAAATATAAATTAATTGACGGCCGTATTAATAATTGAAACGGCAGATGCTGGTTGGCGCCACAAGTTTTTTTTATTTTTATTTTCACTAAACAAAATTCTCATAGAGATGAGACTATTTTTTATACGGAAAGTAGGTATAAAGTGTCACCACCTGCAGTCGAAAATGTTGTCATTCCCATAAAATAATTGGTAGTAAATTTGTTGTACTTTGTCTGAAAAAGTAATGAAAGTAATTTGATGGGCTAGAACAGTTTTTAGATTTTTGCAGTAGACAACTAAAACAGATATACCATATTAAGTTGTTTTTTTAGAAAGTATGTCAAACGTCATATGAGTTACAATTATCTCCCTTGGGTCAGTCGATATCCAGTTGGTATTTTTTTTTTTCGCTGACTTTTTTGAATGGGTTTCCCTTAATATCCTTTGAGGATCAAAATTATTAAATGATTGGAGGAGACGATGAACCCCGAGAGTATATATTCGAACATTGAATATATTCAATGCAGTAATGAACCCGCTACCAATGTATTAATTGAGTTAAAACGTTAATCCATTTAACATTTGCGGCGTAAACGGAGTGTATGCAAATTAAAGCGATCCATGAGACTGAGTATAACATATATATACATGTGTATAACACATATGCGTAATAGATACTGGTTCAAATGGAAACCGAAAATTTCCGCAAATTGACATATAACCAAAAGTTAGCCTGTTCTAATGAAACATGATTTATAAAAACAGTATTTCAAATGAATGTAAATTAGTTAAGCAATACAAAGCAATTTAATTTTTAAAAATTCATCAGTAAACATTTTAAAATTTGAGATGACTTTTAGATTAAATTAAATTATATAATAACAGAAGTTCATTTTGTTTAACGGGCCACGAAACCTTATCAAAATATCACATCACAAAAGTACGCAGGTCTGAAAAAATCACTAAGTTATATGTAAACTCACATGGAATCGAATGCGGAACCCCAACTATGAGAGGCTAGTGTTGGGCAAGAGCTTATGATCGGGGTGACTCTTATGAGATTTTTTTTCTTTAACGAAGTTTATTGCAGGATTTCAACCTCTCCCATTTCTCTGTTTAGGGTTTTGTCTTCTGGATTCTCTAGAAATCGGTTTTCTGATTCATCCATAAAATTGACGGAACAAACGGTAGTGAAATGGAAACTCGTACTCGGATAAATATGAATATTTTACATTCATTTAATCATTACTGTAATAGTATATATATATATATATATATATAAATGTCAATTATTGTGTTAAAAACATTGATTACCATGAACGACAGCATAGACACGCCTAACTCGGTCAGCGTGCGCCTCGCTACTACAGAGTGTAAATAGGCAATCCGACACCATACGCCCTGCGCAGTACGCACTGCGTACCTCACTTTGTGCTCTGCGCACTCCCACCCAAACAGATACACGTATTGACAAATCAATGTCAGTTTCTTCGAGAAACCATTGTTTTTGTTGCGTCCGGTAAATATTTACAGATTGCAATTATTTTTTCCAATACAAAAATATATTACGGAGGAATGCGTAAAATAAGAATTCTATTTTATGAGTATGTTTACAGAGATTTTCAAATAATTAGAAACCATGTGAACTCATTTAACAGTACCGGAGAAGAAAGGTTAACTAGTTAAAAAACTTTGAAACTCTATTTACAAACGTGAAGAAAATGCGGTTTTGAGGAATGAACTTGCTGCATTTTCTGATTATAAGAACAAGAAAAAAGTAAGTTATATCTACTTGTGTCTACGACAGTCGAATAATTAATTTAACGTCCGGTTTGGGCGGATTCCTAATTATTATTTGCATATTTCAGTTTCGGGATGTTCAAACCGTCCCCTAGGAATTTAAACCTACCACTGGAGAGAGGGCGGCTAGAGGGTGCATCTGGAACCTTTTCCGTATAATAGGAATTTCAGAAATGACTATTTCAAGAAACATGATATTTTTGCATTAATTACTTCCGTTGCCAGTTTCCGACAAATTAAATTTATGAAGTCGATTGTAATACTACGTTAAAGACAACACTATTCCATATCGATAGCTTAATTATATAAAAATTATCTAAAAATAATTGTTCTTGAGTTACATAAATATCCAGAATAAACAATTCTATTCGCAATACAAAGAATTTTTTTTAAAAAAAAATTTATGTGTTGCGATATTATATTTCGTGAGAACTTTTAGTGAGAATGCACATTAAAAAAAAATATTTAAGAAATGTATCCAAGCTACGCTAAACATTGCTTTACTTACATGATATTCATCTCCGATTGGCAGAGCTCTTAAATTGTCGTACCTATATTTATCTATTTATTAATCAACGTCCTAGTGGTTTTTTACAGTACAAGAAAATTAAAAAGATTTTATACACCCAACATAAAACACGTTTTAAGGAAATATTTAAAAAAAAAAAAATGAATAAAACATATTTAAGATAAATGGACAATATAAAATGTAACAATATAAAACAATATAAAATGAACAATATATATAAACGATGATTAGTATACAAGCAAACATTAATAATAAGAAACCTTTAACAAACTAACAATAGAGTAAAATAGAGATAATAAAACCAATACACCAGTTAAATAAGATAAGAAGATAAAATAAACCAAAAAATAAATATAAAACATAAAAAAATCGAAACATATTTTAAAAGGAAATGAACAATAATTAGGACTCTTAAAAATAAATAAATATATACAATTCGTGGAGAACAAAACATAAGTAATTTAGTCTAGTAAACTTTAATTAATGATATTGGTATATTCTAAGTCTAAGTACATAATTCTTTAATTCGGGTATGCTCCTACATCGAAAAATATCTACAAATTCCAAGGCGATGCATGCGTGTTAATGGTGAATTTAATGCATAATATAGTCCTCAAAGCATAGAGCTCTTCACATTGTCACGAAATGGCAAGCAGAAGAAATTACGCACTGTCCGAATCCCTTGTAAGGTCACTTTGCAAGAACACTATGGAAGGCTCTAGAACAGTCTATAATTATTTAAAACCTTCAGAAAATGTCTACAAAAGTCAAGAACAGCCTAGAGCCAACGGGAACCTTCTCGTAAACACTAGAAAGGAAAATAATCTTCTCGAGAGTTTGAAAAAACAGCGTTTGGGTATAAATACCTGGACTACGCCATAGCGCGAGAGCCTTTTTTTTTAAATTTCTATCGGTGCAAAGTACGCTGCGGAACGACGGCCGGGGTGGCCAGTCGGACTGACATATATTAAGCGAAATAATTGGGCGGAGTACCTAATTGGCGATTTACATAATGTGTGATAGTTTGAACGGAATATTCTAGCAAGTGATAAGTAAAGTGGTACCCAGCGATAATAAAGTGTTCGTAGACGAGTGATAAATAACGAAATAGTGTGATTTAAAGAATGGCGTTATAAAAAACTCGTGTTAAGTGACTTTGTCCATATAATAAATAGTTAATCACTAATAAATAAATCGCTACTTAGTTTCCAGTGTCTTTATTTGTCTCCTGCAGCCGGGACTCGTGACAATATGAGACAATTTTCGCCTTATATTATTAATAAATATATTTGTTGAATAGAGACGTGAACACAAAATTTACTATTTCTATTTTAAAACCAAGCTAAACGCTTGTGCTATGAAAATAGGACTAACTTGCTGGTGTCCATGAATGGGGCTCGAATCACCGACCGTCACAACGCTAAGCGGGTATCAGGACCACTACACCAAGCTAATCAATTCTGATATCAGTAGTTTAATAATTATTTTCATCTATTCCGATCTTATAACAAGTTCACTTTATACGTTATTATTTATTAATCAGATTATGTTAATCAGTTTCTTTTCGCTAAATTAATTCAAATAGCAAAATCAATTGTTCAGTCGAACAGATATTCTTTTTTTAATATCATAACGTTTTATTAACTTTATTGCAATTTATACACTATATTTGTATATGTATTACAATAATACATTTAAAATAAATTATTCTTAAATGGATTGAAACTTAAAAATATTTTTTTCAATCCAAATATCTTTTACTTAAAAAAATGTTCTCAGGTTTTCACGGCCGTTCAGAATCTTCTGTGTATAGTTTTCTGGGATATTTTGCCATGCATATCCGACCTCTGCATGATGGATGACATCTGGATGACGTATCTGATCCCATTGCAGGGTTCATCATCAGGGCTGATGTGATGAGCATGTGTTGATGTTAAGGTTAATTACTGGCTTGCAATACTTAAACTTAACATCAACACACACACATCGCTTCCTAAAAGTCCTAAAGTCGGGATCCTAAAAGTCGGCCAGAGAGGTCGGATATACATGGCAGAATATCCCAGAAAATTACACACGGAAGATCTTTTCCTTTTTACGTACCAGATAATCACTCTATATTTTTAGTAGCTATGAGAACTGTACACCAAAAAAGTAATATAAAGAAATGTTTGTTAGGTAGGTAACGAGGAGTAATGTATTTTCAACTATTGCTTCAATTTACTAAAATAATCAAGCAGGTCAGAGTGTGCTTCCTTTTTTAGGCATTGTAGGTCGTAGGTGAGACCTTGACTTCTTCCAATTCCGATCCGGCAATACGCAGCCTGGTTTTGGAGGGGTTTATCTGTATATAGGCATGTTTATCTATATAGGGGTTAATCTGTATCATCACTTATTTATATATAGGCATTTTACTTAACTTTAATACTCTCACAGCACCCACATATGATTTTATTTTATTTTATTTTAGAGACAATGTGTTTGATCTATTAAGACTCTCTGAGAGGGAAGATGTTGGAGAATATAATGTTTATTCAGTAGGTACTGTTAGCTTAAATCTACTCTGATAAAATGTTCCGTTTTGGAACGATGATTCGCACCAAGGAAATACAGAAGTTTCTTCTGCTAAATGTTCTCATTTCTCTTACCTTTGTACCGTATACAATGTTTTCATATAATTAAAATATTATATATTAACTTAATTGACTCTCATATCGCTATATTTCCTAAAACTTTTGTAGTTTACAGTTTACAATATTTTGTATATCCTCCCACCTTAAGTTGTAAGTCACATAGCTATAACCCGTAAAAAATAACGAAACATTGATTCGCGTCTTTGCTAAGCCCTAGTACCTATATATTTATAGTATTTTTTGACAGTCCACGGAGAGGCGACGGTAGCAACGTACGTTATGCGGCCGGTTCGGGTTTGCTAGCCCGGGGTTCAAGCCCCATCTCCGGCCATTTAATTTGTTTTTTTAGGAGTGAATTCGAACGAAATTATGGATTTTACACGTTACGAATAGGCAGACAGACAGACGGATAGACAGATGGACAGACAACACCTTTTTATCTTAGATAAAATGGATTTTTTTAGAAAATTCAAATTAAAATAAAAGAAAATACCAAAAGAAAAATCCAAAATAAAAAGAAAAGAAAATTCAAACCAAAATAACTTCGTGTAAAGCCTGGTGTCCAGGATGTCCGATGTATGCATGTAGACTGAACTTATGATGAATGTAAGTAAACCGAAAGTGATGGTGTTCGAGAGAGAAGACTGAGAGAAGAATGACTTAGTGTGATGTAATTGTTAACAACGAATGCTTAGAACAAGTGAATGAGTTTGTGTACTTGGGAAGTATGTCTAGTAGAGACGGCAAGGGTGAGAACGATATCGAAAAGAGAATGACTACTGGTAAAAAGGTAAGTGATGCTCTGAATACGATTATGGCCAATAAGAACCTGCCAAAAGAAGCAAGACTAGCGGTACATAATGGCGTTCTAGTGCCAAATATGATCTATGTTTGTGAATCCTGTAAATTGTGATAAAGGAATGAAAGTAGACTGAATACGATGGAAAGCGGGCACTAAGGCGTTTGTGAGGAAAATCTTTGATCGATTGATTGATACTGGCTTTAATACTGGCTGTAGTATGGTAGACAGAAAAAAGAAAGGAGTGCTGAGATGGTTTGGACATGTAGTACGTATGAGCGAGAAAAGCATCGGTGTTCACACAAGAAGGCATCCGTGAAAAACCTGGCATGATCAAATACTACAAATATTAGAGGATGGCCCTGTTAAAACCCTCCACAACCGTACAGCTTGCATGAGAAGATGTATGAATATAGCCGAAGCAAAAGTGGTGTGCCAAGATAGAAGAATATGGCGTTCTATCCTCTCTGCCAACCCCTGCTGGTTAACGGCGTGATGGTTAGTTGTTAGTAATATAGATAATACAAATTTTTATTCAGCCAGTACTGATAATTTATCCACTCGTGTTGAAGAATTATTATATCGCAATGAGAAAATCGGAGAGTGTCTGGAATAATTAATTTAAAAGATCTGTACTGAATAATTTAATTTAAATTTCATTGCAAATTATTTGAGAAAAGCTTAGTACTATTCTCAAAATACCTTGACAATTGATATTTCAATTGAGGAAACATATTATTGAATGTATTTAAAAAAAAAATTGGATAGGGAGTTGCAGCCTACATATATGTTAAGCAACTTTTTAGAGCAAAAAAGGCTATTATAAATGTAATACTAAAAATGCCAATTCAAACGAGCTCAAAATAAATATTCAAAGAATTTGATATTTCGACAATCTGGCAAAATATACGCAAAATTTTTTTTTTCCAACAAATAAAATTTCCACGAATTATCAAAATATTCAGCGGTCTGTCTTAGCCCGAGAGACAGTAAAAACAATAATTACTTAATACCGACTACAAAAACTATATTTGGGCAGAGATCCATTAATTATTACTGTTCTTTATTGTATAACAAACTACCAATGGAAATAAAATATGCAACAAATGGGATAATATTTTAGAATCATATTGTCGTATTTCGTGGCCGCGAGAGGAAATAATGAAAAGATTTAATAATTAATTATTCCATTAATAAGTAAATCGCTTTTCGCTTAACGCTTTTTCTTAATCTACACTATATTGCAATATATCACTCGTTTATGAACACTTTATTATCGCTGGGTAACATGTATTTAACAATCACTAGAACTCCATTCCATCCAATTCTCGCATGTATTAATCGCTCTGGTTTATTTCGCCACTTAGGTGCTCTGCTTGATTATTCGCTTTATTTATCGCTTCGATTGCCTCATGATTCACACTAGACAAACTGTCAAACAAACTTTTTTACAAACCTTGATACTATTATAAAATTGATAATAGTATTAGGCAACGAAAATACAACTTAATAAAACGTTATATAAAATAAGGAAGTAAACAATGTTATTGTTTATCACATCAATGAAGAAGCATTATTATCACTAATAAATGTAAATAAATAAGGATAAAAAATGTTGATAAAGCTGTTCATTTATCAATTAACGATTACCAGGTGATTTCATGTTTTGCATGAATGATACATTAATATAGCAGTCATTTTATGGCGTGGCATGTTTAACATTATTTTATTGGAAAAAACTTTTTAGCCTCCCGTGAAGACTTTTCTCGACTATTCTCTCGTGTCTCATATTTCTCTAGTTGACGTCTGTGATTCTATTGAAAAGTTCATAAAAAAAAGATATAAATGAGGGACTGTATCTCTCAAAAACCAAGTCGTAATATAAATAAATTTTCAGTTGTGCGGTTATTACAAAGTGTGTTTCGAATAACAAATATAATAACACGCAGTATACATACTATTATCTCTATTTGAGTCGGTGATATAAAATCAGTAACGTTGTTAATATTATTATTTTAATATGGACAGTAAACTTATATATGCAGTTGGATCCCTTTACGAGGGGAGTACTGCGTGTGTAAGAATCAATGGATCATTCACACCATGGTTTGATATAACAAAAGGTGTCAAACATGGCTGTTCAACTTGTATATGGATAATTGTGTGAAAGAACTGGAATGTATGAATATAGGAGCGAAAATGAGTGATTTGATTGTAAGCTGTTTACTGTACGCGGATGATGCGGTATTAATGGCAAATAGCGAACAAGACCTACAAAGTCTAGTTAGCAGGATGTATGATGTATGCAAGGAAAGTGACCTTATTATGAATGCAAAGAAGTCAAAAGTAATGGTATTCGAGAAGGAGGAAAGTAAGACAACGTGTGAAATACTAGTAGGCAATGAATGTTTGGAACAAGTAGATGAGTTTGTGTACTTGGGAAGTATGTTCGATAGAAGAGGGAATGTTGAGAAAGATATAGAGAGTATAGTGACTGCCGGGAATAGGGTGAACGGAATTTTTAATAGAAATATGTCTACCGAGGCAAAACT
>JADDOH010001263.1:0-142860 GCA_016648135.1 Agrypnia vestita
CCTTAGGTTTCATACTTAGATCAATACAGGACTTTGAATCAATTAATGTAATAAATCTCTTATATGTATCCTTGGTCCGTAGTAAGTTGGAATACAATTCCATCATTTGGTCTCCTTTTTACAGGATTCATATAAAAAATATAGAAAGGGTACAACGTAAATTCCTAAAATTTATAAATTTTAAGCTTCATATTCCGATCGACCAAATAAACTACAAATATTTGCAAACTAATCTTAATCTCCTAACCTTGGAAGATCGAAGAAAATTAACAGATTTAATATTCGTTTTTAAAATATTACACTCAAATTTCGACTGTTGCGAACTCCTGAATAGTATTAATTTTAAAGTACCTAACCGTAGGACCCGCCAAAACATGCTGTTTTATTGTGACAATTTGGACACAAACTATCGTTCAAATTCTAGCATACCTCGGATGCACAAACTTGGCGATGAACTACCTACATATGTCGACATTTTAAATCTTAAAATATTAAATCTTAAAATATTTAATATTTCAAAATATTAAATTTTTATATAATGTCTTAAATTTTTTATATTTACCTGGCTATTCAGATTTAATATTGCTATATTATCGGTGAGTAAAAATTTCTAAGTTCACTACTTTACACTTTTTTGCATATATACTTTTTTTAACATATATGTCTAACCTCATTATGTTTAAACTATGTATATATACTTTTTTACATTTATACCCTTTATTTTTCTTTTACATTTAATCGTTTGTTGTATTTTAATTATGTATAAACCTGCTACTTTACACTTTTTTGCATATATACTTTTTTTACATATATGTCTGACCTCATTATGTTTAAACTATGCATATATACTTTTTTACATTTATACCCTTTATTTTTCTTTTACATTTAATCGTTTGTTGTATTTTAATTATGTATAAACCTGTTGTAAAAGGCTATTAAGCCGTGTAATTAATAAAATAAATAAAACACCGCAGCCTGCAGCTAACTCGGATGTGGTTTGCGATGGATCCGCTTCCACAATAGCCTTCAATTCTTCATTATCAACTTTGGTCTCCGGCCGTCCACGGGGCTTGTTCTGCAGGTCGAAATTTCCAGAACGAAAACGTTGGAACCAAAAACGCACTGTGTTTTCTTTTGCGGCACCGTCGCCATACACATCATTAATCCTTCGAGCCGTTTCTGCAGCACTGGTGCCACGGTGGAACTCGTACTCGTAAATAACGCGATATTTCAAGTTTTTCATTTTGTAAACTGAGTGACGCAAAGAAAAAAACAATTGAGGAAAAAACAAATGAATTATAATTTTCAAAACACAAATACATGAGTAAATAGCTGTATAAATTTGGATTTGGAATTCCTAACCAAAGAGAAGATATTTGAGATCAAATTTGCCAGTACGGCAAAACGCCAATTTCATATGTAAGGACCTAATACTTCATTATTATTCGTCTATACTTTGATTTTTGAATTTAATTTGTTAGTAAACAATTGTATCCTGACGAAGAAGCCATGGGCTCTGAAATATATTGATATTTTTCAATACAAATGTAGTTTTTAACTATATTTATAATTTATCTAATTAATAATGATGATCCCTCTGGCGATAGAATTCAAAAGTATTCGTCTTAAAAATTTTAACATATCAAATACATATTGAATTTATAATATTTAATATAAGTCACTATAAAAATTATCTGATGTTTTACGTGAGATAGGCCAGAAATTATGAAATAAAAATGCGAAGTTTATCTCCGTAACTGTCAATACTAAGGGTATTGAAGTATGATATTTCTGACACATAATTTAGTCAGAAATCTACATGTAAAGTTATAATGATCCAACTCTCATACACCCTGTACATAAACTTTTAAAACATAACAAAAGTACAAGACCTCAACGAAGGAAGTCGTATAGGGAACATCGAAAACTTTAAATTAGTATTGTTTTTCTTGTCATACCCGATCATTTTCTTTTTATTAACTTTTTTAATAAGGACGAACTTTTTTAATATTACCACGATGATTATTCAGAAGTTTTATCTTCAGCGTGGGGGTAAATATTATCAAAAACACATTGAATAAGTAATTTTAACATGAATATAACACTACAGCATGAAAAAAAGAAAAACATTATTTCAGATTTTTTATAAACATTTTATAAACATTTTATAAAAATTTATTCCCAGCCAGTCATGATTTAAGATTATTGGTAATACTACTTAGTGTTAACCAGTGAAATATTCTGTGTCATCTTAATTAAATCTTTTATCAATAACACAATAAAATAAATTAACTATGACACATAAATTGAGTCACTAATATAATTACATATGTAAATATATTGGGACGTATCGTAAAAAAAAGAAAACCGAACAGCAGAACCACCAAGAAGAATAGGTCTGGGCTAGGCAGCATTTGGTATATTGAAACACTTGTTTAAAAATAAAGAAATCCCAGTATGCCTGAAAAGAAAAATGTTCGATACATGTATCCAACCGATGTTGACATATGGCCTAGAAACAGCGACACTAACAGCAGAAAGCATACACAAATTAAAGTGTACACAGCGGACCATGGAAAGGCAGATAGATGCTCGGCGTGAGCCTTCGAGATAACATCAGAAATGAAGAAATAAGACGCCGAACAAAAGTTGTCGATATTATGGACCGCACTGCGAAATTAAAATGGCAGTGGGCTGGACATATGGCTCCAAAAGAGGATACTAGATGGGCACCCAGAATTCTATAGTGGTGGCCATGTACGAAAAGTAGAAGCGTTGGAAGGCCTCCCAAAAGATGGTCTGATGACATAGTTCAGCAAGCAGAAAAAACCTGGATGCTAAGGGGAGAAACAAAGATGAGTGGAGGAAAATTGAAAAGGCCTACATCCAGCAGTGGAGAGAAAAAGGCTGAGTAAGAAAAATAAGAAGATTGGGACGTATCACATAATTTATATTTTACAAAAATGAGGGTTAAATTAAATTTTAGTCTCGGTACTTTTGGTATTTTTCCTGTATTTTTCTTGGACTCAACTTACCTGCAAAATGTGAAACAGCCTATTAATGTCTTAATTCTCAGTAGTTATTTCATGCATGTACATTCAGTACATGCATAAAGTGTATATCAAACTTAATAATTTCGTTTTTCCGTAACTTCCTGTAACATCCGTAATTTCATTCAGAATCACGGCTAAAAAACGAAATTACACGGTTGAAAGTAGGGTGCGAACCTCGGACGCGCAAATGCCAGCGCGGCACCCTAGCGACATTGCCACCGCCGCCTCTCCGCAAACCGTCAAAAACATACTATATATACTAGGGCTTAGCAAAGACGCGAAGCATTTCATGTTCCGTGATTTTTCACGCGTGTACGGCTAGTAATTATTATAATTCCAGTCATGCGTCAAAATGTTCCGTCATTAAGCAGCACCTAATGGTGAGGCGGATAGCAAATGCGAAGCAATTCAAGTTGAATGTGGTAATTGGCTTTGTTTGAAGATACAACAAAATTATTAGATGGCTACACGAGGTTCCGCTGTTCAGGCAGGCGGCTCCGTAATTCCACAATTCGCAGAATTAATTTCCCGAGGTAAAGCCAGCCCACCCCATTACGGCGTTCGCTTCTCATTTAATCAAAATCTTTTGAAATGCTAACTTTATTTGACGATGTCTGAAAAACGTCGAGTTGTTTACTTGGCTTGCGTTGTCGTTATACTGAACATTTAAATTTACGACAAATTAAGATATTACAAGTACTGCCCTGAACTGATTCAGATGGTCTCGTATAATATACCGAGACAAACGAGACATCACGAAGTGTTCTTTGTAGGGACCTACAGGAATAACTATGCATTAAATTCACCGCTAATACGCATGCATCGCCTCGGAAATATACCAATAGAATTAATTACAGTTTAATGGACAATATGTTTACTTATGCTATATTCCCCATGGATTATATACGAGGATATATGTTTATTTTAAAGTGTCCTAATTACTGTTCATTTCCCTTTTAAATATGTTTTGATTTTATCGTTCATATTTATGTTTTGGTTTATTTTATCTATAAGCTGGCTATCAGATGTAAGTTTGAACATTTTGGTACTTTAATAATGTTATTTTAAATTTTAACGTTTAAATTTATATGTTGTATCCTGATAAAGGGACCATTGGCCCCGAAACATGTTGATAATTAAGTGAATAACGGTTTATACAAAGTATTTTCTTGTTGTAAATATAAAATTGAGAGCAACATCAAGAAAAACCCAAAACTATTCTGGCAATTCGTCAATAAAAGAAAGCCAACAGCTCTATCAGATGTAAATTTGAGCATTTTGGTATTTTAATAATGTTATTTTAAATTTTAACGTTTAAATTTATATGTTGTATCCTGATAAAGGGACCATTGGCCCCGAAACATGTTGATAATTAAGTAAATAGTAATTTATACAAAGTGTTTTCTTGTTGTCAATATAACATTGAGAGTATCATCAAGAAAAACTATTCTGGCAATTCGTCAATAAAAAGAAAGCCAACAGCTCTAATATACCAGCTAAGATAAGAGAATGTCTATCCCTGCAATCCAATAAGGGGGCGGGACCAGATGGCTACCACCGATTTTCGTTAAAAAGTGTGCAACCACCTTAGCCTTACCTCTCACTATCATATTCAACAAATCCCTGACAGAAGGCCAGCTTCCAAATAAATGGAAAACCGCATTTATTACACCAATTCATAAAAAAGGTGACAAAACAGAAGCAAAAAATTACAGACCAATCGCCAAACTTGACTGCTTCGGAAGAGTCTCTTGTTTACAATGTCGTCTTCAACCGTATTAGGCATAAAATAACCCCACTCCAACATGGCCATATTGAAACTCACTCTACAACATAATTAGTTATTATAACATTAGTTAGATAGTAACATGTTTTTTTATTAGGTACTATTTAGATACAATTTGTACATGTTTAATATAATAATATGTATGTATGATGAAATTGATGATATTATTGTTCTTAGTCCTCCTCACTAGGGGTTCCTGTGCTGAAGCGGACCGGTTTATACTTATTTATTTCCTATTTTAAATTACTGCGAAGTTTTCAATACTCCTTCTAATTTTTCTGCATCGACTTGTTTTAGCCATGTTTTTATCTTTTTTATATAACTCTTCAATCTTTTCAATATTTTTCAAGGTTGGGGGAAGGATATTATAGAGTTTTGTTGCAAAATAGATATGGCTTCTCTGGCCAAAAGTTATGTTGTAAGTTGATATATTTCTATTTACCATTTTACTGCCTCTCGTATTATATGCCGGTGTTCTATTGTTTTGTTTTGTGTCTTTAAATTGGTCTTATCTCGTGTTATCTTATCTTATCTTATCTTATCTTAAATATCTTAAATTGTACAATAAATTATGTCTTACAAGTTTACCTGTAAGGATCGTCCGACCTGTTGATAACCTTTAAAAAAAGAAAGCATTATGTTACCACATGGTTATTTTGCAGCTATTGAAGAAATTATTCTTATTGTATTTATCAACCGGTGTAACAAATCCTGGCTAAAAGTAACAACCGGCTGTATACCACCACTGTATAGGTATCTCTTTATCTGAAACTTTTTCTATCTGTCTTCTTTCACGGAGTTTTTAACTAAGTAAACAATGTTGAATTAATCCCGCAAGATATTTCACGCTCCGATTACGCCGCCAGCATTGCGATGGAAAAGATATTCCCACCTTAAAATTCTGCGTTCATAAAGTTTAAGGGTGGAATCGAACACCAAGGGTGATTCCTTAACTTTTCAAATAAGCCAGGCCTTTGCAGCCTTTGGTTTCATTTGTTGGCTTGATTTGTTTTCTTGAATAGCACAGGATTAACCATTTCCGAACTCTCTTAAGTAAATGAAATGTTTATCAGTTCGAAGGTTTCTTCTATTGTTGATTGAATTAATTGATATTGTTGATTAAATAAGTTTATATTAATGAATGATATTTTTGATATTCAATGAATAATATTATTGATTGAATGAATGAATGAATCGATGCTATATTCTCTTATTGGGTGTTGATATATGGTTTTATAGATGCATATTGAAAGTTTCCTGGGTGGATAAAGACTATCAAGTGCTGCGGACTATCAAGATAAGAAAGCTTGAGTGTCTCTAACATATTATGAGAGGAATAGGAGATATGAGAGAAATAGAAGAAGGAAAGAAAGGGGAGGAGAAGGAGAAGAGGAAGGAGAAGGAAAAATATAGTCTCAACCACCTCATTATCCAGGGGAAAATAAGTGGTAAAATAAGCGTAGGAAGACGCCGCATCTCATGGTAGCGCAACTTGAGGGACTGGTACAAGTATAACTTTACTTGGTTGTTCCATTCAACGGTGAATAGATTTGTTATCGCCATTATGATCACCGTCATTCGATAGCAGATGGCACTATTAGAAGAACTCAAAATATTCTGAATATTATTTATTCCATAAATCAACATTTTAGATTTGCTTTAGCTTTTGCATTTTATACATCATCATTATTTGCGTCATTTGGTAGCGTTATTAATGGACATTGTTACGTAGACATCTGATCTTATCATAGTGGATATAGTTAAAAAGAGGTCGCATAGGTGGTTCGGTCATGTTGAGTGAACGAATAAGGAAAAAATAATACATAAAAATTATCAGTTAATGTTAAATCTGAAGCTGTCATTTGTTGATGGGGTTAGATAACTAAAGTGATTTTGGATTTTAGTAAATTAAAATTTTGATTTATTAGGTTTATAGAATGGTCATGCACATACTGTTATAAATAATATTCAATATATATCTACATTATGATTGTAACTTGTAACTTGATTAATTTTGAAATTGTATAATAGATTTCTTAGATTAAAACATTTTTAAAAACGTGTTATATCAAGGTTTTGTGTATAAAAACACATTTTTTAACATTAACGTGAGTGGTACTTTCGTACCGTGTAATAAAATAAAAATAAAAATATGAAATTTACATAACCCTTCTTATAAAACAGGTGTGCACTCAAATGTTACGCTAGGTATCTTTGAACTTAAAATTGTAGGTAGGTACATCATTTTATTTTATTTGCCTTTTGTCTATTTGTCTGTTTCATTTTTATTCATTTTTCTCTTGAGGTTTTTATTATTTATTTAATGATTTTATTTCTTGCACTGCATTAAATAATTATTACTTTATAATCATTTTGTAAAACTAATTTAAGTTACAATGTTTATTGCACTATTCGTTTTTTAAATTAATAATCCTTCCATGTTAAATCCCTAAGAGCGTCTTCTTCTTCTTCTTTTTCTTTTAGTAGATCTGTTGATCTGCGCTACAGAAAATTACGCCTCCTGGGATGACGAGGTCCAGCTATCCCTCCATCTTTTCGGAGGTCTTCCCGGTAGGCGTCGTCCAGAGGAGACGTCATTTTAAATTTCACTTAAGAGCATATAAATAAATGAATAAAATTTTGGCGGGTTACAGCTAGTAAATACAGGGTGGGGCAGACCAACTTGATTATTCGAATTGGGCGCCCTAAAGCGATCGTTGCTACGAGTAGAGTTGCGTAAAGCGCATTTGAGAGGGCAAAGCGTAAAGTTGTAGCTCCGCTTGGTTTAGTCAGCACCGTGGAGTGGAGGAAGATGGGGCGCGCATTCGCTGTTGAGATGTACTTTTCATACGGTCGCTCAGTCATCACGGCCCATTCCACAGCACAGTCGCGTTGGCCCCCTGCGACTATTTGTTGTGGGGGTATCTAAAATCACTCGTTCAGATCGATTGTCTTCTGACTCTGACTCATCTGAAGAACAACATTCTTCAAGCTGTCACCAACATACCCGTCGATATACCGGAAAAAGTTGAACGACATTCTTCAAGCTGTCACCAACGTTGAAAACAAAAAAGTTGAACGACATTCTTCAAGCTGTCACCAACGTTGAAAAAGTTGAACAACATTCTTCAAGCTGTCATCAACGTTGAAAACAAAAAAAGTTGAACGACATTCTTCAAGCTGTCACCAACGTTGAAAAAGTTGAACAACATTCTTCAAGCTGTCACCAACATACCCGTCGATATACCGGAAAAAGTTGAACGACATTCTTCAAGCTGTCACCAACGTTGAAAACAAAAAAAGTTGAACGACATTCTTCAAGCTGTCACCAACGTTGAAAAAGTTGAACGACATTCTTCAAGCTGTCACCAACGTTGAAAAAGTTGAACAACATTCTTCAAGCTGTCACCAACGTTGAAAACAAAAAAAGTTGAACGACATTCTTGAAGCTGTCACCAACGTTGGAAAAGTTGAACAACATTCTTCAAGCTATCACCAACACACCCGTCTATATGCCGGAAAAAGTTGAACGAAACTTCCGAGTTCGATAGACGCCATCTAGCTGATATCCGGCCGTATTCTTAAAAACAATATTGCTATATCTTTATCTTGACAGTTATTGTATAGCATTTTAATGCCGTCAATTTTGACGTTTTAAGTTTGTATTTTAAAATTAATGAATTCGATCAATGAGAAAGCACTAATATGAATAATGAGCTTTCTAATTGATTAAATTTATTAATTTCTGTCAAACTTAAAACTAACAAAACAAAAAAGACAATTTTGGCGTTCATTACGGTGGCATTAAAATTTTATATAATAACAGTCAAGATACAGAAATAGCTGTATTTCAGAATACGGTTTTAAACTTTAAACTCTGTAAACATAAAATTTAAATGTTGTCCTTAATGCAGTTCAAAGAATTAAATATACAGGGTTATTTGGAAAACATTACTTACCTCGCAGGGCTATATTCCGACCTAATATCATTATGGAGTTATGCAATAGCAAAGTTTGCATTTTTTTTCAATATTTTTGACTTAGTTCTTACAAAACGTTGAACCAACATAATTCATTGATTTCAATACAAGTTAAATAAAATGATAAAAACCCTGTTGACTTATATTAAAGGTTTTGAAAATTTTGAATATTCGATATAAGTTACTGTAATGATAGTCCAACGTTTTACAAAAAATAATTCAGAAATATTTTTAAAAAAAAGCAAACTTTGATGTCGCAAATCTCATGGTTGCTAGAACACTTTCGACTCATAAGGCAGAAATATAGTCCCGCGAGGTTATTAATGTTTACGAAATTACTTTACATATCTGCATTACAATTTTGTAATTGAATTTCTAAATAAACAAGTTACTCTGTTCCACCCTGTATTATATTACTGGTGACACTCGTGTGTAGAGATCAAGCGAGAATTATTTTATGCTTGCAAGGAAATCAGCATGTCTTAATATTCCGGACAAAGGACCTGCGAAAGCGGGACCGGGCCCAAATTATATTCGGACTCAATCCCGAAAAAATTGTCGAATTTTCCACTTCATTACCGTGCACGCTGGACCCAGCGCGCCCCGCTCAACCTTCCCTGTGACTGCCTCTGGGCCGCACGGTCCCGCCATTACGTAACGGAGGGTGCGCTCCCCACCCCTCTATCGATCCGCCCCCCGCCGACCCACCCTATACCACCCCCTGCAGCGCCCGCCCGCGGAAGAATACCTTCGGAGCCTCCCCGGCAGTTTACAAATTCACGTGGTTTGTTACTTTGTTTGAAACGTGGTGATTTGTTATGTCGACACTCAATTAAAGCGATCGCGATGCACTCTTTATTCTCTTTGCCGTGCGATGTTTTTAAATTAACTTGGACGAGAAAAAATTAAACCTTGAAAGATTATGAAGCAAACGCGCTGACGAAGTCGTTTCCGTTTTATTCAAATTTTTAAAAGCTCCCCATAGATCAAATTGATAAATGTTCTACTTCATTCGAAAGAAATTATTCTGTTCTGCAAGGTATTGTATTCGCTTCTATGCTACACTTATTATTTTATTAAATTACAGGCCTTCGAATGGAATGTCAAGTAGACAAAAGTGAGCACTTTCGACTACTCCTTCGAATTCTTCGAGCCGAGACCAGATTCTTTTATCGCAGAAGCGTCGAAAAACATTATTTACTAATTTGTTGTGAATTTTTTGTTGTTATATCCGCTTGTCCTCTTCATTTGGAAAAAAAAACACACAATTATATTATATAAAATTGTCAAAACTCGCAACCATTTTAGCGGCATTCATTATTTGCAATCAAAATATATGATTCTCTTTGTATCAACAATTGGCGGCCCTCGTAGCCCAGTGGAAATAACAGTAGCTTCTCACACCGAGAATTCCGGGTTCGATGTCCGGTGAAGTCACAATTAATCTATGTGATTTACTCAAGCTGGGTGTTTTGTGATGTGTTTCGCTTCTATAATTGGGTCTCTTGGCCTGTTAAATCGTAAAAAATAAAACAACAATTTCGCTAACGCTACAAGATGGTATATATTATTTGAAGATTAAAAATGCACAATTATCTTTGTAAAAATATCCGTCACTAACGCTACCAGATGACGCTAATCAGGTAAGCTAATAATAAAATAATAATGAGGTTTAAAAAGCAAAAATACACATACTTCTCTATGTTACAATGTCCATTACCAACGCTACTACTACTACTACTACAAGACTACAAGAAACTACAAGACACGCCATGCTAGATGGCAATGTTCTCGCCTTAACTCGCGGCTGAAATGTACATAAAATTACGTCACTTTTGATGGGTTTTAGCTTCGTAAACCTTGAATATACAAGTTTTAACAGAGCTAGTTCCAATATTTTCCTGTCTTGATTATGCTTCAAAAATGTTCAAGCTATCATGACCTAATAGCAATACTTATGAAGTTATGCAATGTCAAAGTTTGCATTTTTTTTCAATATTTCTGGAATAATTTTTATAAAACGTTGAACTATCATTGTAATTTATTCGCTTCAATACAAGTTAAATAAAGTAATAAAAACCCTGCATAAATTCCAGTTGCAATTGGAAGATTTTTATCATTTTATTTAATTTGTATTCAGGAAAATGAATTTTCTTATTCGATATAAGTAACTGTAATCCTAGTCCAACGTCTTAGAGAAAATGAGTCCGAAATATATTTTTTAAATGCAATCTTTGATGTTGTATATCTCCATAACTATTGATATAAGGTCTAGGTCGCTTTACATTTTCGACTAATGATTAAAGCAGGAATCACCTGTACAGTATTGTGGACTAGCTCTGTTATACCTTGTACAATAATTTGTATTTCCAGGTTGGCAATGAAAAGTTATGTTTTGCCTGGTGGACCTAGCAGGAACATGTTACATTTTTAATGAATTTACTTCAGGGTAATCTGATACGCCATTAAAACATAAAAAACATAAATAAGGTTAGAAAGAATCAGTTACAAGAAAGAATCACTAATTTTAATTTATTTATCAAAACATTATAGTTCAGATCAACGTGTATACATAGCTTAAAATTAATAAACCTTAAATATCTGTGTTGAACCCTTTTTATATTGCTCGAATGAAGAATACTTGGCAGTATTCTGAAATAAGCAATATTGTGTTTTCTGTTTCTTGAGGGTTTTTTTATTTATTTTTAAAAGAGATGCGAACACGGAATGCGTGTCACATCAATATTCTTACTATTTTCAAATTAAGCTAAACGCTTGTGCTACGAAAATAGGACTAACTTGCTGGTGGTGAGGTTCGAACCCGCGACGTTTGGGTCACGAGGCGATAGTCCTAACCACAATACCAACGAACTACTCATATTGTATAACATTTTAATGCCAATTTGGACAGGTTTTAAATGAATGAATTCAATCAATTAGAAAGCTCATTCATAATTGTGAATATTTTAACGTTTGTATACGTTTTGAATTCATTAATTTCATACCTGTAAAACTTAAAACTGTCAAGATACAGAAGTAGCAATATTGCTTTGTTCGGAACACTTCAGTAACTAGGGTTGCCACCCGTACGTACTCTATTCTTTATGGGAACAATAAAGTACGCGAAATTTTTTTATTTCACATGATATGATTTCTCTGGGATTCATTTTACTTATAACACACAAAAAAAAGGTGATCGTAGAAATTTTTGCGTAAAACGGAACAAGAGAGTTACCGGGATCGATGACGTTATCGACTGTTGCCAAATAGGTTCGATAATTGACGATATACCCCATGGCGGTCGCCACATAAACGCTCGTTTTTTAATGTAACCTAACCTCAAATGTCAACATAGTCAATGTCATTAAAAAAAAAACTTGTTTGTTTTGTATATGGCGGATTGAGTGTAGTTAAAATACGTTAATTGATTTTATAGAGTTTTTTCTGTGATGAATAGCAAATGGCGAGACGAAAGAAACAAAGCGTCTCTGAATCTGATAAAAATGAATGACTTAGTTACTTTAATTTAAATAATATAGACTGCAAACATGGTGTGCAGTTGTTTAGTAATAATAATTATTTGTTAAAAGTTGCTAAAAGTAATGAAAAATACGTTTTTAAGCAAAATAAAAGAATAAAATAAATCGTACTTTATTTTGACACAATGTACTTTTTTTCTACCATTAATAACCAATGTTCTTTATTTGCACAAAAAAAAGGTGGCAACCCTAGTCGTAACGCGCGTGATCATTCAGAGTTGTGAGATATCGCAGTGTGCAAACTGTGTTATTATTGCATCAGTGCGTCATATCATCAGTACGTAAGAACACGTTAATGCTATTAATAAAATGACAGAAATGCGGCGACACGTGTCTAACTCGCTCACCTTTCGTCACGGAACCAACACCACCAGCCCAGGAATGACAGACAGTGATCGATGTTTCATGTTTTACTTGCTGGATATCACATAGTCTCATTATTTAAAAATAATATATGTACTCGGAGTCGTGCCTAGAATTGAATGAATTCATTCAATTAGAGAGCTTATTATTCATAATTGTGAATATTTTAACGTTTGTATACGTTTTAGAGCTTTCTGATTGATTGAATTCATTCATTTCAAACCTGTCAAACTTAAAACGTCAAAATTGGCGGCATTACAATGTTATACAGTAACAGTCAAGATAGAGAAATAGCAATATTATTATATTGTATTCTAACTGATACGTACATTTTTAAAAAGTCGACTTGAAGTTGTAAGCTATAATTCTTGCTTTTTCGCAAGAACCATAAAAATTATATTTATTACGTTATATTGCACGCAATACATATTACATATTCATGCCTTATCTGGAATAAGCTAGTCAACTTTCGTGTTTGCAGAGAACTTGAAAATTTTCAATTTGCCTTTCTCGATAGTTGACATTTTCAAGTCTCGATACGCGTAGGAGGATTCGATATTTTTTAAATATAATATTTTTCGAGTTTCTATTTTAAGAATTCAGTTATTTGATAATTCAAATGAATCTCAGAAAAGATATAATAATGATTGATAATGAATTTAAAAAAACTAACCCCTAAAACCAAGTTTTTATTATACTCCCTTTCTCATTTGAATTGTTTCCAATTTGATATTCTATCAACATATTCCTCTTGCTTTAAGTTCATGCGGAAAAACTATTCCACGTATATTATTATCCCTAAAACTTATAGAATATTAAAACGTAATAATTGGCACGGCGTCGGCAAAACTGTCTGATCACACCCATGGCTCGAGTCAGACTAGTTGAAACAGGATTCGCACCTTCTCCACGCGTCGCGTTTCTTTCTCATCTGTAATCCAATTTGAAAAAACCGTTAAAATTTCCATAAATACAAAATGATACTATAATTAAATTTTTAAACGAAAATTTGTTAGATCATTTTTACGTCGCCACGATTCTGCCTGCAAAGTTTCAGCTCGATTGGATCACGGGAAAAGGGTTAAAAATCGATCCAAAGTTTTTTCAGCAGACAAGCAGACGCTACGAGTTAAAAGAAAGGGAGTAAAAATATACCAGACTATTGTTAGACCCGCGATATTGTACGGCTCTGAATGCTAGACTGTGTACAACTCCTACTCTAGGCAACTCGAAACAGCAGAAATGCAATGTTTAGATGGTCGACAAGAGTAACACTAAAAGATAGGATTAAAAGTTCACGCATTCTTGGTAGCCTCGGTGTCACGGACATAAACAGTAAGCTGGAGGAACGACAGTTGAGATGGTATGGGCACATAAGAAGGAGACCATCAGAACACATGGTGAAACAGGCAATGTCTATGGAGCTTCATCGACGGTCATCCAGAGGACCAAAGAACTCCTGGATGATGCAATGCTCCAAAATACTACCACAGTATACCTAGAACAGTAGTTTATCTCCGGCCTGTCGGCGAGTTATTAGCCTACTCTTGCGTTGACGCTAGGGTTGTCACTTTACTCGTAGCGTCTGAGATTCCGACGCATAAGGTAGACACGAAACCCGAAAATTTCTGTATTAAGTATACCTAGTTTCTGCACTTAAATTGCAAGAACGCTGATTAACATCAACGTAGACTTTTGAAAACTCACAGTCTTTGTGATAATCAACACACCTTTTTAGTAAAGCACCACAAACATAAAAAAGGCATTTTTTTCAGGAAGCGCATTTTTTTTCTAAAGCGGCGGCTGCGAGCGCGAATGGCACCGAAGGCGCGGCCCTTACTGCCGCCGCCTTGTGCCCCCATATTCTATGTCAATGTGTGCGTCACAGTGCGTGCGTACACGGCGCCGAGCACGAACGCACACATTCTAATGGGTAGCGGCCAGTCTGTATGAAGACGTATTACTGTTCTTAGTATACTGTGATACTACAGAGATGATAACATTAAAAGATTTAATTAACAGAAGTTTATAAAACTCAGTGATAATAAGGAGGAAAAGTGAAAGTATACAGTAATAATTAGTAATGCGTATAATGTATACATTCATATTTTCGAATAACAATGATATGGTGTTACGTGTTCCCTGTACTTTTTTATATGGATCTAATCATAACCCGTCAAAAATGATTGTATGTAAACATTTCGGTTTCCAAAGAAGAAAAAAAAAGGAAAAAAATATTATAATTAAAGTTACGGACGTTACGGAAGTTACGGACAGACAGACAAATTACGAAATTATTATTATTGGGATGATTCCATAAATACTCATTGTAACAACACTAAAGCGAAGCTTTTAAATTGTTAATCTACACACGGCTTCTAAAAATAATATGGATTGGTAGGATTACTTTATGAAAATGTGATTATCCTAATGCGAAAAAAAATTGCAAAATTTCAATCATATTTAGCATAAGTCTTCCAATGTCAGATTATATATTTAATCTATTATATAATTCACTTCTTAATATCAAAAATCAAATGGTAAAAATCAAAATTACCTATAGCGTGACCACTTTCATCTCCGAATTTTGACAGAAAGTATGTATTCCCGTCAGACATTCAAAACTCTAAATCAGCGCCACCTGTAAATTGTCATTTTGACATCCACACAACGTATTTTGTGACATGACATATTCCATTGCCGAAATGTGGTATCCCTATTGACATCTGACATGTTTTAAAATGAGATGTCTCGTTACGTACACAGCTTAACACAGCCAAATAGAGACAAAGATTTATTTATTGAAATGGGATTTGTATCACAAACTCAATTACCTTTTCAAAATAAGTATTGTCCTATTGAGATTTAATTAAAATGTAGAACACGCAATTATTTTGCGAAAATATTATCTTAGTCGAACTGTGATCTATTTTGAGCATGGTTAACATTATCTAAAAAAGAAAAATTGACTAGTTAGTTAGTTTTTCTTTTTCTTTTATTTTTACGCTTCAACAGGCGAGGAGGCCCAAATACAGAAGCGAAATTCATCACAAAACACCCAGACTTAATTAAATCACACAGATTATCAAACCCGGAACCCTCGGTGTGAGAAGCCAGTGTCATAGCCACTGCGCTACGAGGGCCGCCGTTAGCCGGAGTTAGACGAAAACAGTGGATTTCAGATTTAAGACACAAAACGCTTTCTTGAATAAATAGCTAAAATAAAGAACTTTGAATAAGTTTTTGATATTTTTTAAACTCATTTTAAATATATTATAATATTTATTATTTTATTTTTTTGGAATTAAAAAATCGCACAAAAATATTTTACTTTCGTTAAGTTATCACTTCATTCAATAAATAGGTTACTGTAATTTTGGAGAATATATTTATTTTAAATAAATAGGACCTCATGAATAATTTTAATTTGATACATACCTTTTCATACAAAAATACGATAGATACAGAATGGAAGAAAAAAATTGCTGAATTTCGCTCGCATTGCAAGTCGATCATCTTAATTACAATTGACACGAGTTGAAATTTTGACCTGAAGAAAAATTCAGAGATCCGCTTGTGGTATAAAAAGACAAAATTCATTCAAAAAACGATTTGACAGGGAAAACACGCACGCACACGTCATCCATATAACCTGTATACCTAAAACTGTATATTCAATAATATTCATATATTCAAACAGAAAACATTAAAATACACACATTTATTCCGTTTTAACCGTTTCAGACGAGATTAAAATTCGCCCAACTGACAAACGGAAATTCAGCGGTCAGCGGACATGCATTTGACGTCTAATGTACAATAAACGTTGCCTCTGTGAGGCGCGAGTGACTTGGTTTATACACTGTGGACTACAGATGAGAATCGTCTCCAAAGAATCTAAAGAAAGCATAATCCCTATCTCAGATATTTGAATAGATAATTTATACGAAATATATAGGAATATATAAGAGCTGGCGAACGCCAGACTTACGTTATAATATCAAACCTGAAATATTTTCTGTAGATGCACACTATAATAGGTAAAAATGTTGGGTTTTATGACATTTGAGTTCGGGGGATTTTGGCAGATAATAGTTACAAAAAAAATCGCTGATCATTTCTTCCGCCAGACGCTTTGAAGCTCTTTAAATAATCATTTCACTTACGTTATAGTAACAAATCTGAATTTAATTTTTTTTTTCGGGCCAGTAATTAACAATTTTACCTGATACTTTATATGTTTCATTTAATACATTCTTCTTTACCTGTATTACCTATTGTCTGCCAAAGTCCCCTGAACTCAAATGTCATAATATCAAAACCTTCCTACCTACTTTAGTGTGCATGTACAGAAAATATTTCAAGTATTTACTATAAAGTTAATCTGGAGGTCGCTGGCTCCTTATCTATTACAGTTGTGGTTTGCATTTTATATATTTCATTATATATTCGATTTTATGTCGTATTATAATACGATATAAAAAAGTAAATCGAATTTGTATTTATTATAAATGTATTTAACATTAATGTAAAAATAATATGCATCCAAGTTTTACTTCCATCACAGACCCCTTCCGTTTTAATAAAATCAATAAAATGCACTCGATTCCTAGAACCGTTAACCCTCTCGATGTATTACACCTACCCCTTCCAGACGCCACTTTTCTCCCTGTCGCCCTGTCTTTACGCCTATCAGACATCTCTTGTGTCTCCTCACTGTCACTGCACTGTCAACCACAAAAATAAATCTTTACTTTTTTTATATATTTAAAGTGTGAGTCAAAGCAAGTCCATAATACTTCACTGGCAGTTAGTTCCCTGCCAAAATTATAAGTTGAAAATGTCCGAACAACAATCTCCTAATATTAATAGTTATGGAGATGAGCGAGCTCAAATTTTGCATTTTATTTCAATATTTCTGATTTATATTTTATAAAAAATTATATTTATATAAAATTTTATAAAAAACTATCATTAAAATAAATTATTTTGAATATTAAAAATTAATTCGCTGTAGGTAATACAAGTCAAACAAAATTACTAAAACGTCTTAAAATCCGGTTCAAATTTCTGCAAATCAGTTTATTCTACACGTTTTCATTTTATTCTAGAAAGTAATATAAGAATTCTTATATGAACAGAATTATATATAATTAATATAAATTTAATTCAAATGCATCATGTATTTCTTTAGCTTTCTCTTATTTTTTTAAATATTTTTTTCATCCCTAATGTCCCTGGTAGTTTAATATACACAAAAATGTGTGAATAACTTAACGTTTGTTTACGTTATAGCGCTATTTAATTGATTGAATTCATTAATTTCAAACCTACCAATCTTGAAACGTCAACGATGACGGCATTACAATGCTATACAATAACTGTAAAGATGCAGTAATGGCAATAATGCTATTTTCAGAATACGGCCGAATTTCTCAGGTTGAAGAAATATTCACTGAATGACTTAATCCATCTATAACCAATCTACAAATTGTCGAGATTTCAGGAGAGAAGGAAACAAATTTTTCCTATTGCGAATTGATTTTTAGCTAACTAAAAGTAATACCGAAACCATTCTTTAACAGATGTATAAATATAATGTACCTTTGCAATTCAAAAATAACGAGGTTTTAGCTGATGCTCGCCTTTCCATGTCCGAGTGAACACAAATAATGATCAAAACTATTATTTTAACCGGTTATATAATAAACGTTCTTTAAGATATGATTCCATTGATTTGAATCTCAAATAACAATATTTACCATCACTAGTGTACCCGCCATATTTTGGAGATTCGACACCTCGCTCGAGTTTGTTGTTCGTCACGCGTTAAATGTCAGTCCATTGATAGTCATAACATTCCGTTTGTTACTTAGGTGAATTTGAATATCTCAATTAGCAGTTAAAGTGGAAAAAAATGTTTCCAAATAAATGCCTTCTGCTTGTCTAACTTTTCAGAATAAATACTTGCAGGGATTCATGACCTCTCAGATCGAACTTCGTGAAAACGCTTACATAACGTTCCTGTCCCTTGTACCGGGATCTTAAGCAGATCTGAGTTAATATGCAATTCAAAATCTCAACACGCTACCGTCCTTTAAATGGATTCTGTTTAATAAATATCATTCAACAATACCGTCGTATTTTGTAGGTATATGGGGTATAAAAGCAAAGAAAGCAATATACAAAAAATTAAAAAACTGTTATTAATGCAGTCACTGAGGATTACTAATTAAAATGTACTGAATTCTAGATTTTATGCATGTATCTTTTTCAAAGTAATGTTTTCTATAAATTTATAGGCTATGTTTTCTATAAAATCTCGAATTCAGTAAACGCGGCGATTTCCCTACGTTGTTTAAATGCAATTCATATTAGTGACGACATCAAGTTTGAAAATGGTGTTACGAAAATTGAATACACTCCGGGCGCTGTTGTGTTGTTTTCTAACTAACTAACTTACCATCACGCCTTATTCTTCTATTTTGGCACACCAATTTTGCTTCTCATACAAGTTCTACGTTTGTTGAGGCTTTAAACAGGGCCATCGTCAAATACTTGTAGTATCTGATCGTGCCAGGTCTTCTGAGGACGCCCTCTATTCCTGTTGTCTTCAACACTCGCTCCATATATTTTCTTAACCATCCTTTCCTCACTCATACGTTTCACATGACCAAACCATGTCTGTTGTTTTCTATTTGTTTATATAGTTTTCATAATATTATAATTGTGATCAGATTCATAATGTGTTTTTATGGCGATAGAATTGTGCTTACTATTTCATTTCTCTTATTCATACAAGCAAAATGTAATTCGGTACTTGGGTAGGTACTGTATTTAATGTGTATTTTAGATTTTTAATCGGTTGATGGAGTCTTGGATCGATTTTAGTTTGTGTTGTATACCTTGCGTTTTGGAACTTAGCTGGACAGCATGCGTATGCGCATTGCTACGCTGTACAGCTTCCAATGCAAGGCATGCAACACATGCACGTGGTTTTTTATGTATGCCAAAGAAATATAATTTTTAATACTTCTTTGAGCAGTTAATAATTTTTTTAACATTTGTTTTCCACGTTGTTTGATGTGGGTATACGAGTTCTTAGGATATATGACTTTTAAATAAAAAATTATTATATTGATACAAATAATATATATAACAAAGCAAATCGGTATTTTTTTAACAAACGTCAAAAGGTCATTATTGACCCTAATAGATGGTCTTAGAGTGACATTAGAGTACAAAGTATGAATATTTTGTCAACATTTTGCATATGATATAATTACACAGTACAGTTTTTATGATAAATTTATAATTTATAACGACTTAATCACAAAATAAATTGTGAAGAATATCCAGAATAATATAAGATTGTCCCAAATCAGATAATACAATTTAGGAATATGTCCTTGATTAGCATGTTTTTACATAATACATAATATACTTTTTATAAATAAATAATAAATTGATATAAATTTACTTTGTTTAAACCACTTATTTATTGAAAAAAATCAACATGTTTCGAAGCCAATGGCTTCTTCGTCAGGAAAACAAAAATAATATTTAAAAATCAAATATTAAAAAGTTATGTATGGAAAATTTATTTCAATAAATAAGTGGTTTAAACAAAGTTAATTTATATCAATTATAATTATTTTACCACAAAATAAATTTGCTACATTTGAAGAAGAAATAATAAATTAATAATTAAATATTTCTTCATAATAAATTAATTGTAAATAATATTCAGAACAATATAAAGACTATCACAAATCAATAAATACAATTTAGGAATGATAAATGGAAATTCTAGTTTGTATTATCAAACTCAAAAAAGGTAATGTGATATTTTCCTTAACGAAGAAGATTAATTAGATAACGACATTCTCAAAATGTACCCACGCATCTAACAAGACAAACCAGCTTAACTATTTCGCAACACGCCACAAAGCCGACGACATTTCAAACGGCACAACGTTACGAGCTAAAAAATAGAATTTTATTTTAAACCGTGTCAAAAACGTACCAATTAGAAAATAGAAAATTCGCCGTGAATATATTCCGTCGTCCAAACACCGCGGGAAAGGCAAACTTTGGGACGCTTTTTCCAACTCGCCCGGGTCATTGACACCATAAAAGAGCCCCTTTGTACAAAAGCTGCCTCGGCTACCTTCCTACCTACCTACCTGCCAGCTACCTACCCCTTAGCTACCTACCCTCTAGCTTCGTGGCTGCAGGCGACCTACGCTAGTTTATTTGGAAGTTTCTGGAACATTCTCGGCGTGAACGAGCGCAAAATATTTAACTGACCGATTGGAATAATAAATTATTATATTATGAACAAGACCGTTCATAATTTTTATGGAATTTTCGTGGTAACGGGGTATTAGGAAAATTGGAAACCTTTTGAAAATATTTAATGGAGGTCCCGATAATGTAACTTTTTGTTAATTTATGTCGTATAATAAGAAATTTTGAAAATGAAGTTTATTTATGTCGTATAATTAAATAAAACGATCGGTAAGAAGTTCTGACTTGACAACTAATTGTATTATTATGGCATGTGTTGTATGTAAACAATTCTAGAAAAAAGGCGAAATTGAATATTTGTCTGACAGAAATTATGTCATTAAGCTAGTGATACACATACTCATAAGTGGCACGTGAGCATGCGCAGTATTGAGCTTCTTAACCTATTGCTACTTAGAAGCAAGTGTGTACATTGCTAGTAATGAGCATGCTCAAAAATCAACCGCCGGGTGATTTATGAGCATGCATTTTATTTGCGGGTGGAAGGAGTGTCTTTTGAGCATGTGTGAACGGGCTTGCTTATGAGCATGCTAGTGTCATTCGCTAGTATTCGGTTAGTATCGATTATCAATGCGATATTCTCAGTCCGCGACATATGAAACAAATGTGGCGCGTTGGGGAGATGATAAAACATTACTTTTCGTGACTTATTATAGGAATCACAAATTTCTGTGGAATACTCGGTCGCCGCTATGTAAAAATAATAGAGAAAGAAATAATGTTTATGAAACTTTATTAAAAGACATAAATGATTCAAATCTTACAATAAAAATTAAATCAAAAATGTGCGGATGGAAACTCGGGAACTGTTTTGATTTATTGGTTCACTTGAATTTCCTGTTTCAGTTTGCAAATTTTCCATTTTGAACAAGAGAATCTCTATTCTATGACAAGAACATGCCAGTAATAAGCATGTGTGTTTGATTGTTAACTTTTAGCATGTTTAAAATAAGCATCAAGCTAATAACGATCAAATGTGTACAGTTTTTACAGCATGCTAGTTTTGGGCATGCTAATGATCATGCTCAAAAATAAGTATGTTTATCAGGACCTTTAAAATTTCCGTATTACGAAACATATACATATCTCGTAGAAATTTTCATCTAATACAACTTATTTCGAAGTACTTGTACGCCAATGATATAAACCGTCCTTCAAAAACAAATATTAGGTGTAACAGAACTGAACAATACTTTACAGTCAGATTCCTGTCTAAATTATGTATAGAAAATGTTCAAGCAACAATGTCATAATGTCAATGGAGATAAGAGACTTCAAAGTTTGCATTTTATTCTCAATATTTATAACCTGAGAAAAATTCTGCAGGGTTTAAATCATTCTATTTGACTTGTATTACAGTAAATTAAATTTGAATATTCTCTATAAGTTACAACTTTGATGTCGTTTAGATAAGCGGAGATGGAGATCCATAAATATATTTATTAGGACATAATTTCTTAAATATATAACTCTCTAAAAATAATAAAAAATAATTAAGTATCAGACAACCTGCAATATATTATGGATTAGCTCCGTTACACTATGTATATTGTGTTATTTTTGTCGAAATAAATATACCTATTCTGAAATCAGGACAAATTTAAATGTGCCAATAAAAATAATTTTATTGACATATTCGTAAGCATTTTCAAAATCCTCGTTAATTATAAGAATTTTGAAAATGCACAAAAATCCAAAATTGATTCGGCCTTCAAATTTCATAAAATCTCAATTGTTTTCCAGAACCACAAAAAATGAGTTTATAAATCGCTGATAAGACCAGTAGGTACTTACATAGGTATGTGTCTTAGACCTGGGTACTGACTAAGAGGAATGAACGTTCGTTGGACTTTTTGAAAGGAAATCTTAGGGTCAGTTTTAGATGATGAGTTTTGCTGTAGCTGTGTGTTATGTGTTATGAGATCGTGTCAAAGTTCACTAAAATATCAAAACTTCGAATCGAACTTCAAGATGGTGGTTGGATTAAGAGGATGTCCAACAAGGCGCAAGACTAGGAAAGGCCAAAAGTTAATGAAGCAATGATGTCGTTAATGACTGGAAAGGAAAATGATCGAGTCGGCAATGGCAGTGGCCATGGTTGTAGTGATGATCATTATGAAGCATTTTTAAATTGGGTTACATAATTTTTTATCCAAAAGCGTCTGTATTTTTTATTAGTTTTTTCATTTTAGTGATTATTGTTATGTTTTCTCCTCTGTCAATTTTACAAGGTATACCGGAGCTAGCAGCAGAAACTCAAAACTCTTATGTTATGAGTCTAAAATGTTCTAGTAACAATATTAAAAATTCATTCGCTGTAATACAAGTCGAAGAAATGATAAAAACCTTGCAAAAATTGAAAAAAGTTTTTTTACAAGGTTTTTATCAGTGTATTTAGGTTGTAAGTGAATGAATTTTTCGTAATCGATATAAGTTACTATAATGGTAGTTCAATTTTTTGCAAAAAATAAGTCAGAAATATTGAGAGAGAAAAATGCAAACTTTGATATTGCATATCTCCATAACTATTGATATTACGTCATAGTTGCTTGAACATTTTAGACTCATGACATAGGCAAGAATCTTTCGGCCAATATTCTGCTGCTAGCTCTGGTACACCCTGTTTATATATATTATATTTTTTACTTTTCTTCTAATTGTTAGTCAAACATTTACATTTGAACGTCTGAAATCTGCAGTATAAATCAAAGTATCAATAATTTAGATTAAAATTAAATCGTGTATAATTAACCGATGTAGGTATTTAATTAAAAAGGTTTTGCCTGAAACAGTTTTGTGTTTGCCGGTGTTGTTTTTCGATTTTTATCATTTTGATTGAAGCGAAGCCTTAATAATAAGCCAAGGGAATTTTTGGTTAATATAACAATGCTTCATTATTCTAAATCAGTTCACTGGAACTCGAGATATAAATTTTTTATGTGGGTACCAGCATGGATGTTTCGCTTCAAAAAATAAAACTCACCCTAAAATTATTTTAGGCGATAGTAGATGCGCACAACTAAAATTACTTCCAGCACTGACTGCCAAAATAAGGTAGATTTTTTCAGTGTGTTAAGGATTTAGGAGATGCAATAAAAATATTTTTTAAATACCTTTTGTTATGTATATTAGTATTTTACACATAAGAGAAACGGGATAATTATAAATATCATAAAAAATAAGAGAAAAATGGCAAATACCTTAGCAGCAAATGCATCCTTAAATAAGAGGACATCAAAAAGTATACATAGCCCAGTGGGCAAGACATTGGCTTCTCACATTGAGAGTTCCGGGTTCGATTCCCGGTGAGGTCACAGTAAATCCACGTGATGAACTCAAGCTTGAGTGTTTTTGCGATGTAACGACTTCGGTAATTGGGCCTCTTAAAAAAACCACACAACTAAACTGTACATAATAAATTTAACAACTTTTAGTTGTAGGTAACCACATCAAATTTTTGAGCAACTTATGATTTATGAATTATCTCTTCTCCGACACAAGTCTTTTCAGTTGTTTATTGAAGATTTTAACAAAATAATTTCTAACAATATTTTTATATGTATGTTCTGAGAACGCAATTATTGGAATTATCCACTGCGGGGTTATTATTTAATTCAGATAAATTATAGAAATCTCACACAGACGAAGCTATTTATATGAGAAACATGTATGAAAGTCTAAAAAAATATAGAAGTATCATTACCAGCTGCGAAATCTATGTTTACTGTTTCATGAGAAGAAACAACGGATGTCACTAACATAGCCCGTTGAAATATACGGATGATTCCTATTTGGGACATACCTATATATAACGTTCAAAAATCGATGTGTGAATGTTCTTACGATGGAATTGGTGAACGTTGCATTGTGTAGAGCAGGGGCGTGCAGTGGGAACAAGAAGCATGATTTTATTAAAATATATACATATTTGGAAAAAAATCTAAAATTAATTAAATATTTATCTGGCAGAATACTATGAAATATTAAAATCTGAGCAATATGTTAATTATTGTGATTCGAATATTACGAGATATATCTCTCATTTCGGTTTCTTTTCAAAATATATGCTTTTAAAAAAAGTCATGCTTCTTGTTCTCACTGCACGCCCCTGGTGTGGCGTGATCACTGAAGCTGGCTCGCACAGGTTATAAGCCCTGGTCCACCGCACAAAAGACTTCCATACATGCTTCTCATATATATAGCTTCGTCTCTGTGAGATTTGTAAAAAAAAAATTACGCTTCAACAGGCCACGAGGCCCAATTACAGAAGCGAAATACGTCGCAAAACATACAGGTTTGAGTAAATCACATAGACTAAATTGTGACCTAATAACGTACGCTACAGCCGACACGCTTTTAGTGGAGTTTGGGGTAAAATAAAAACGGAAATTCAAGCACACTTGTAACACACGAGGACAGGATCCATTACCTCCATGACATTCGATATTTCTTCGCAGCAACATAACCTTTATTGTTTTCTCATTCCGGGACCATCGATCACCCAGATCCGTCGCTTTGATTTTTCATCTCGGGGCGCCTTTGTACGCTACACCATTATTCCTTCCAAATTGATTCGATTTACCGGATAACAGATTTGGATTCATTTATCAAGCGCACTGTAATTCGGTATGATTGGGGTGATTTGAAATATTTTATCGGAGGGATCAAGGTTGAATTGATTTGATCCGATCCTGAATTCGGTGGGGGATATTGTTATGCAACGTGGTACAGTGGGTATTAAGCTGAAGAGCTATTTGAAATAAATTTCTTAGAATTAAATTAAAATAAAATAAAATAAAATAATGGCTGCAGGAGAAATTAATGAAACGCTGGAATGTGACAACGGATTTATTGATTATCGATTTATTAATTATTCCGAAGTACAAGTTCACTTATCACTATTGAATGTAACGCTATTCCTTAAATTAAACTGTTTCGCAAATTTATCACTCGTAAATAAACACTTATAATCGCACTTATAAACACTTTTTCACTGTTCACTGGAATATTCCATCAATCTCCGCGCTTATTCAATTCACATCGGTTTATCTCGCTACGTAAGAACTTTCTAGAATCGCTGTCGAATCTCCGCTCGCTTAGCAACACTGGTTTCTTGCCGCTACCGCTCGCTTGGCCGGACTGATCGCCCGCGGCTACCTTCGCTTGTCAACCGCGTTCGGAAAAATAACTCACTCCCCGGCTACTCTCGCGTGTCGTATTTATACTGGCCAACGCTGTTATCGAAATATCGGGAAGTTCCTCGTGTTTTCCAGACTTGACTAGCAAGTAATCGTACAGACGTCACTCGAAAGTCGGAGGTGATTCCAAATCTTTCCGTAGTATTCAAACAACTGTCACTTTTCAGAAGTGCGCGACTCCTTTTAGCCTCGTTACACTATCACAATTATTAATTACTAGCTTTGACCCGTCAAAAATTACAGTCCTTTTATATGCTAGATCCTAAGAATAAGTATTATTTATTTAAAGCCGTCACCCGTGAAATAGTAGGTAATAACGACTTTTATCAAAATATTTGAACATTTTTTTCATATTTCCCCTGCCGGCAGTTAATGGTTCGCGTCTTTGTTAAGCTCTAATGTACAACATGCGTTAAGCGGCCGGTTTGGGTTTGCTGGCCGTCCCGTATAATCTGTTTTTTTTAACCATGAATTCGAAAGAAATTACGGACGTTACACGAAGTTAAGACAGCGAAATTATTATGTTTGATTTTATTTTTTTTTTGTAATGTATTTTTTTATGTAGTGTAGATTTTTTGCATCGAAGTATTTATACAGTACCTAATGTTGTTTATTTGACACATTTTACTAACATACATCTTGCACTCTTAGGTAGGTATATATGAAAAACATAAAACGTAACGATGAGATAAATATAATGAATCAATTACTTTAATTAATTAATATTAAATCCGATATCGCCGCACAATTTATAATTCCGGCACGGCTACACAATTTCATAATTATTAATTCCGGAATTCTAAGGGCGAAACCGTATTTTATCAACCGTTTTTGTTTTGTTACTAATTCTAAGAAAATTGCTTACTGACTGTGTAAAATGAAAATTACAAATGAAATTTTTTTTAAAAGCAGCTCAAAAAACAAATTCTTGTTTTCAGAAATGTTGACGCCATTAAAAAAGATATAAATGGAAATTCTTCAGAGAAATTGTAATTAATTTGTTATGTAGGTAGTAAATATTTCCCTATTTAATTATTCCCTCTCTTGAAAATCCCGGGAGTGTCTGGAGCTCTGACAAACTTGAAAAACATGACCTAATAGAATGTCAAGAATTTATAATAAAAATAATTTTCGTATTATTTAAAAAAAATTCCTTTTTAATAGGGTAAATAAATAGTCGTACACTCGTAAGGTACCTTGTACATATTTATATGTATATTATCTTCTTGACGGTCCACGGAGAAGCGGCGGTAGCAACATGCGTTAAGCAGCCGGTTCGGGTTTGCTGGCCCGGGGTTCAAGCCCCATCTCCGGTCGTTTAATTTGTTTTTTTTAGTCACGAATTCGAACGAAATTACTGACGTCACACGATGTTAACGACAGACAGACATACAGACCGACAGAGAGACAGATGGACAGATAACAAAATTATTATGTGTGATATTTTTGACGGTCCACAGAAAGGCGGTGGTAGCAAAGCATTTGCAATGTCGCTAGGGTGCCGCGCTGGCATTTGCGCGTCCAAGGTTCCAGCCGCGTAATTTCGTTTTGTGCTTTAAATTGTTTTATATTTAAAACACATTTGTTTTATATTTAGAAAATCAAGATATTTGACAAAGGCAAAATAAACTTTTTATACGAGTATATCTTTCTTAAGTAGTATATGTCTTATTTTTTTGAAGAATTTCTTGCGAGCTTTTTAATAATTCCGTTAATGTACCATATTTAAAGACTATTTTTGTGTTTATGGTATATATGTATGTAGATATACCTACATATATGGAAAAAAATACCATAAGAATATAAATATAAGTTTTACCATTTCTCCGCGATTTATTTATATTCCTCACAATAGACATCTCCCGACGTTTGTCCACGTATTCCGCTTAAACTCTGTGTAAAAAAAAGAACGAAAGAAAAGAAGCGAGAATGATAAATGGAGCGATATTATTACTTAGTATATTCTCTCTCGAATGTTTTTGCATTGTTTTCATCTAAAAAAATGTTATTTCAAATTGAAAAAAATCTTGATAGAAAGCATTCTCAGAAATTTCACGATAAGAAAAAGGAACTTGCTCAATGCCATGGAAAAATAATAGATAAGACGTGAGGTTTATATTTATTTAAGATTTATTTTACCCGAACAGGAATACTATAGTTAATTTTAAATATTGAGATATGTGCGTTTTTTATTTTATCAAAGTCAAGTGCTTATGTTGTGATTATTACTGGATTGAACTGGCAAGATTCAAACCCCTAACTTCTTGTTCATTAGCGAATATCGTACCGTTAGACGAAAGAACGTCCATTTCATAAATATTAAATATACCTTTAAAATCATACAAACAAAAAAATAGGTTTAACTTTGGGACCAACAGACGAATAATACTTATTATAAGTACATAGGTATATACAGGGTGTAGCAGAACTAGTTCACAATACTTTACAGGTAGATTCCTGCCTTGATTATGGGTCGAAAATGATCAAGCAACCATGACCTAATATCAATGGTTATGGAGTTATGCAATATCAAAATTTGCATTTTTTTTCAATATTTATGACTTCTTTTTTACAAAACGTTGAAGTATCATTACAGTAACTTATATCGATTACGAAAAATTAATTTGTTTCAATAAAAGTAAAATAAAATAATAAAAACCCTGAAAGAAACTCCAATTCTAATGTTTTCCATTGGAGTTGGATTTAGAAGGTTTTTAATATTTTCTTCTTCAAATGTAGCAAATTTATTTTGTGGTAACATAATTATAATTAATATAAATTAACTTTGTTTAAACCACTTATTTATTGAAAAAAATCAACATGTTTCAAAGCCAATGGCTTCTTCATCAGGAAAACAAAAATAATTATTTTTGTTTTCCTGATGAAGAAGCCATTGGCTTTGAAACATGTTGATTTTTTTCAATAAATAAGTGGTTTAAACAAAGTTAATTTATATTAATTTTAATATTTTGTTTGACTTGTGTTAAAGGTTATGAAGTTTTCATCTTAGATATAGGATAGGTTAGTTGTAGGTTAGGGTAGGTTAGGTTAGTTGTCTCCTAGCTAGTAGAATTGCTACTAGCTAGGAGACACCCTATATATAAGTCTTTCATTTTAAAACATCAAATTTTAATTAATAGCTAACTAACCAGGACTGCATTTACTATTGAAGGATTCTAGAGATAATAATTTACAAAATTTAAAAAATAATACAATTTATTTTTATTATCAGCGCAGGTACTTTTCTCGCCTTTTCGCCAAATCACCAAAATTGTAATATTTTTTAGACCCTATTGACAGATTTCCGATGCCCCTATCAATTCGGCCCCCCCTAGCCAATCAATTAGGAGACTGTAGCACTTGCCTACAAATCCAAGAGATGGTAATATCTACCTAATACTAAAATCGTAGGAATTAGGGGATGAAAATGTTCGAGAATGAGCATTATCTGTAAATCGGTAAAATATTTAAGGAATACCGGTTTAGTGGTAATATATTAGTAATAATTGAGGTAATAATAGGTGATTATTGTGGCATTAGTATATAAAATAATAGATTTAAAGAAAAAATATTTATATGAAAAGAATGTATTTATATTCATTGAATTTGTATTCGCTTTAAAAAGAGGAATTTAAAAGAACTCTTTAAAATAAACGTATTAAAATACATATTATCATTTAGGCCGGATCTAATTTAAGCGCAGATCTCTCCTACCGAACAGGAAGCTCTCTGATTCTACACCAGTTGGCTGAATTATTGTCAGATAAGTAAATGCTAATTGTACATTCTTCCCGCGAATTTTCGAAGAGTATTCTAAGAATTATATGTAAGGTAGCACTTCGAACCCACCCGCTGCATACATTATCACAAAAAATGGTTGATTGAAAATTTGATTATATAATTAGATTAATAAATAAAAATACGGTAGTAGATGTAGGTACCGGTCATTAACATCATTAGCTGTCTCTCGTATCTGAGGAAGACTATCCCTAACGATTTTGTCCTTGGATATCCAATTCTTGTTCCACAAGTTATGAGTTCTGGCTGGCTTAAAATTCGTTTATCATGTTTTCTTCCTGATTGCAAGACGCTGCTAGCATTCCGTTTCGAAGTATCCGTTGCCATTGTGTACCATTATCTTCCGGAGCACATCCTCTGGAGTTGTGTTTTGTTGAGAAATGCCAGAGGAGAGATGATAGATGGCTTAGAGGTGGCGGATCGGGCTTTTATATGGAAATTCGATCAGCTAAGCTGTGATAGGAAGCTGGAACTGTTTAAGGCTTTCAAGATGGGAAATGGGAGATCCTCAAGGACTTCAACAGCTATGATGTATAATTTCTTTTACTATTCCTGCACTGTATGTGCCGGCCGTGGTACTTGCGCATAAGTAACATTTTTATTTTTGTGTTGTCTACAATTTATCCCTTGAGAGAGTGGCCTCTTTCGTTTCCCTTAGCTGTCTCGGCTTATTTGCTCCTCAATCGTGAGGTATGTATTGTTTAACACTATTGTTTTTTGTACTCTGTTGTTATACACCATTGCTTTTTCTCCATTTACAATAAATGTTATTTTATCCTAAAGTATATTGTTTTTATTTTATTTTGAAAATAAAGAAGTGAACCGCAGGACAATGCGTGCAAAGTTTTGGATGACAGCCCTTCGACTCATTTGTTTTTACGACACCGGGTCGCACGGCTGCCTTTAGCATTAAAAAATGCCAACCAGGTGGCAGGTCCGATATAGGAGCTATTGCATATAAAACGGTCCTGGGTAAGCGTTGGGTCTGTCCTCAATACCCTCCATTTAAGTCTGTTCTCTGCAGCTAGATGCCAGGTATTGTTCTTAATATTAAGAAGGTTTGCTTTTAGGGTTCTTTTGAAGAATTTTTTTGCCCACATGGGTTCATCATGAGGGCTGTTGTTATATAAATACATGGCAGAATATCTCAAAAATTATAAATTACCGTGAAAAGTGAGAAAATTTTTAAGCTTCTATGCTTGTTATTCAGTTCAATTCAGTAATGATAAATTGGTTCCATAATATTTTTATGTATTACTTTTGTATGTTAGCAACAACTACATGCCTCGCTGAGTAAATATAGATGAGATAGATAGCAATTACTGATTTCGTTGATCAATACGGCATACTTAAAAGCTCAGATATAAAATTGGTGAGAAGGGCACATTTATATTACATTTATGTATTATTTTGGTTTGTTTAATCCACTATCATTTTTGCGTCCACCATCGCACAAATTACCCAGTAACGAAATTTAGTCAAATTCACCGACAAACGCGCGCCCTGTACGAATGACACTTCAACACCAAAACATTCATTTCTGCTCTTTGATTCGATGAGGGGGAGGCGTTTACAAATGGCAGCTGCAAAATCGATTACAACCATCACAAACACTTTCAATTACCCCGGGCCGCCGCGGCCCACTGACACGGAATTCCCTCCAAAAAAGCAAATGGAGTCTTCCTGTTCCATTTCGCGCGCGGCAGTTGGCAGCGCCGAGCGGCCGCCGCGGCGCCGACCCAAATAGCGCGCGCGGTCGGATTTTGCGCAAGGATCGCTTTTATTTTACTCCCGATGTGGACGCGGATGCGGCGGCGATAACTCACGACCTATCTCCGCTACGTCATAAAGTCGGGACTAATCTCGTATGCGGGATTACTGCATCTGTGACTAAGGCCCGGTTGTTTCAAGTTCGATCAAAGTAAGCGGTCGATAAAAGCATAGATTTTTACGAAAACGGATCGTCTGATTGGTGGAGAACGTAAAATTTCAGTTTAAACTCTACGCTTACTTTGATCGAATTTGAAACAACCGGGCCTAACAGTCGTGCCGGTCTTGAGGGGTCACGCCGGGTGATTCTTTACGAGGATAAGATTAATTATTTTATATTTTTAAATAATATAATAAAGGAATGTTTCATGTACAAAAATTATTAAAAATGTGCGTTGTCGGATAGGGAGATTCGTATTAAAAAAAATCTAAACTCAGTAAAAATATCACAAATACTGAAACAACAAAAGATCTTTTTAAATTGTTTCCAGTGTATCCAAACGTGGAGGATATTTTCAAGCAAGTTTCCATATTGAAAAAACTTTACAGAAAACCAGGAATACTTCAAGCTTATGAGAAATGGAAACCAATTCATAATGCCTAAATTTAAAACAACCCAAATGCAGAACCACTATATTTTATATTTATAAAGCCATTAACTACTACAATAATTTATCTATCGAGATACGCTGCATCAGTAGTAACCTTTCAAAGAAAATCACCAAAAATTAAAATCTTCCTAAAATTAAACTTAAATTCATAATTCATTAACCTATAGCTTTTTTCAAAATCCTTCAATACATCATTATCAAATTACCTTTTACTATCGTATTATTAAATGACTCGCATATGTACCTACCTATATATATATAAAATAAGATCTGAGGCTCCCTTATCAGACTCGAGAGCTTCTCTTTACTGATGAGGTCTACATGACTACAAAGTATTAAAAAAATGTCAATTTGATATGTAAATATATAAGAATTGTATTCGTACCCTATATTAAATTAAATAAAAAAAAGAATTTTTATTGAAAATTTTTCGAAAAAAAATTACAATAAGTCCGTTTTCGCGGAGCTCCTCCACCATAAAATAAGATTATGTACTTAGAAAACGGTGTTGAAGCAAGAGCAAACACAAACGGATATTTATTTATTTATTTACATATATATTGCTCTAAAGCCTTTCACTTTATAATTTTTAGCGAGTTTATAAACAAAACACAGTAGAAATAATAAATTTAAAAAATACAAATGTGAGCGTAAATTATTTAGAAACATAATCAAGAACAATATAAATGTAGAATTAAAGGAGACAATAAAACCATAACAGTATTTCGATTAAATTAGAAATATAAATATTAATTTTACACAATATATATCGATGAAATTAAATTTAAAAGTAGTGATTTGATGTAATAGGCGATTCAATAGGCAATATAATTAATTATAGAAGAACAGATAAACAAATAAGATAATAAATAGATATTAATTCAATGAAGACAATATAGAGTAAAAAAATTTCTTTAAGTGTCCTGTCGGGTCCTTCTGACGCTAACGATCACCCGAGAGGAACCATCTCTATCTTGGGTAGCTTGCGGCAACTCCTCGACACTTCTTATCCCGGTCCATTCTCGGATTAATTCTAGCTAAATACAGCTTCATTCAAAGTATTGCCTGCACGCCGTTATTAGCTGGATACTACAGTATATACAAAATGGGAATAGTTTTTTCACCTGTAGGTATTAATTAAAAACACAAGCAAAACCTTTTTGAAATTGTATAATGCATACTCATGCACGCGTACATGCATAATTAAAATAAAAATAAAGACAAAATTTTGTATTAATGACGTTCAAAGTATAATAATAAATAATTGTGGCAAACAAAAACTTTCTTAAATTAGTGGTTCGCATCTTAGATAGGCCCTACTTTTATAGTACATATTTTACGGGATAGAGAGAATCGATGGTGGCTATGTCATGTAGTTGCCGCATTTCCGTCCGCGCGTCTGAGGTTCGAGAATTTTGGATGTGAATTCGTATGAAATTATTTTATCTAGATATTATTGAGCACTAATTTCAAGTGCATTTCGAGGTTTCACATTTTCGCTACATGCCTCGCTACATGTATTTCCGCTACAATGCGCACGCTGCGCATGCGCAACTTCCGTTACAATAAATAAAAAAATGCGCCAAAAGAAGCTAACCAAAAAAAATATTAATCCATATCAGCACTGGAAAAAATTCAATATTCACAAATAGGAACAGTATAAAAATACGTATTGACGTAATTGGTGTAGTTCTGCCACTGTATGTGAGACAATCGACATTCAATGAATGTTAATAGGTGGTGAAAATAAAATATTTAAATGATGCTCTTGCTTCATGATGACACAGAGAAGTTGGCAGACATGCCTACGTAGTAAATGACTACCTATTCAGATACGGATTCCGTCAATATTATAATGCTAAACATGGTGTTAAGCGGGTATTTCACACATTGACACATCCGCAAATCAAGCTCTAATCTAACTAGTTGATGTGTATAGGTAATAATTATGAAAATATCATCCATACTGATCGATTTTGCAGTCGGACACTAACGAATCTGTTCCTAGTATATATTTTTTGTTTATTACTTTATATAATAGTAAGTAGATATGCCCTAAAACTGCTGTGCAGTTTGGCATATCTACAATGTAATAAATATAAAAAACTGATAAATATATTTTTTTTAAAAGTACCTACTGCATATAGATTTGTTTGGTGTTTAATTACTTTATGGATAATGAATGAAATCAAATTAATTTCATCCTGATCATATTAATAATATCGATACATTTTATCAGCTGAAACTAGTTGGGAAAGAAAATAAATTATGGTTAAAATTGAACAATATATTTTATATAATTAATACAATGTTTAACCACAAATAAATTATGGAAAGTTTTATGTTTGGTTTTTTAATTATTATTATGACCTACATACTGTACATCAACTGGCGTTAAGTGTTAAGTGCGTGTCTATTACTGTCTAGCGTGAAGCAGTCATATAATTTTGTCTCTTTCTCGCGAAGATAGTGATAGCCATGTCCAAAAAATTGACTTGTTACAGGGAGGCTACTAATGCCCTTTCAAATGACCTGGCATGTACCTAATCGATTTTTTTAAAAAGTCTTGGCTTTGGCTTATATGACAGGAATATCATATTTGCTACAAGAAGGTTCCAAATACAAGAATCTTAAGCTTAAGTGACACTAAATAATTGATTCGGAAAAAAATGCAATTTTTTTTTGCAAATTAGATTCATATTTTTTAATAGAGACGCGAACACGGAATGTCGCATCAATATTGTTACTATTTTCAAAATATGCTAAACGCTTGTGCTATGAAAATAGGACTAATAGGAAAATAGGACTGGCATTCTGGAATGGGGATTGTAACACAATAAATTCGTAAAAGATACACAAACATCAATGTTCTACTTTTGAGGTTAATTTATTTCAGTTCAAAGATTCGCCGCTCGGTGCCTGCTCTGGGCTACTGTTTGTAATCTTTAGAGTTTAAATCAGGAATGTTGCAGTGCGGCCAAGCGGTTTAATGAGGAGTATATTTTCAAGTCAACTTAGCTGGTGTCACCGGCCATAATATAAACGCATTGCACACTTAACCGCATTCAACTGCGGTATCGCGTATCCGTCCGTTTCCGTCAATTGACAGCTTGGCGGCCATCTTGGCACGCGACCAGATAATCGGGTACTTCGGCTATTTGTCAAATGTTTCACGCCAGCGATATTGAAATCTTTGATTTTCTTTGGTCAACCATTAAAACATGCAGTGTTGCGTGAAGTTAAAATGTTTATTTAGAAAAGTTAGAAGAATTGTCACCAACTATTAATTGTTAAGTCATGTTTTTTCATAAGTAGGTAGGTACCTACCTACTTTGTTCATAACTGTCCTATCGTAGAGCATGTAAATACATATATATAGTTTCAGTTAAGGGTTCAATTGGGTTTATATTATTATTGAGTATAGTGTAGCATTTCTGTGTATAATGTGCACATTAGGTCAGTGAGTTGGTAACTGTTTTTAGTAGCCAGTCACTCGAATGAGCGGGGATCTATTAGTAGAAGATGTGCAATGTTTTTTCGATAAGCTAAAAACGAGGTGTCCACAAAGTACCTACTATTAAATGACTGAAATCCCTGAAATTAAAATTAAAGGAGTTTTGACTGGAAACTCTGCGTCACCCACCTTACTCACCACATCTAGTATCTACTTTTTTTCCATTTTTTTAGGTATTTAGATAACTTTTTACAAGGTAACATGTTCAACTCCGATGAGGCGGCGAAAAAAAAGCTTTTAAAAAATTCATCGACTCCAGTCCCCAGGATTTATTTAGCAAAGGCATCAATGAACTTCCATAAAAATGGCAAAAGTGCATCGACAACAATGGCCAATACTTCGATTAATTAAATATTCAAAGGTGCTCAGAAAGGGCTTAAGTGATTATTTAGAATATTACAATAGAGCAAAAGAAATTTATTTTATTATGAAAATATTTCTATATTTGTTTTAGAAAAGCACCCTTTTGACTGAGGGCTCTAGTATATACCTTTCATAAAAAACATGTTTGAATTCTTCTATATAAAATGACACTTTCATATTTAGGTAAGGACCTAACAGAAAAATTTCCTGTCAATTTCTTACATAAGATCACGGTAAAACTTAAAAACACTTGCGTTATTAACAAACGTAAAACCTTTTACATTCGTAATTTGCTTGAATAAATTTCATCCGAGCACGTAGGAATAAAAGTAATTTTTGCTTGATTATAAAGACGATTTAAAGTTGGAAGCATGAAAAGTTTCTCTAAATTAATTTGTGGGTGTAATTAAATATTCCAACGAGTTTATATCTCTCAAGAGCTTAAAATAAAAGTTTTCAGTGTATGCCAGTGACTATTTATGCAAATATGTATATTAAATAGCGTCTTTTGAAATAAAATGGAGAAGTAAGAAAAATACTCGTTGGAAAGAAAGTATTCGAGCTTTGAGAAGCAACTAGCTGCCGTATTGTCCGGACTTCTTTCAGAGCTTTATTATTCAAAGCTTTTGCAGAAAGAGGTACCATTGCTACTTTATAAAACAGTAGTTTTGCAAGTTGCGGACGTAGTTTAAAGCTTCTGTTTTAATATTCCACTGTATCTGTGGACTTTAGTCTTGGTTTGAGATGTGGACACATCTTAAACTTTGTAATTAAAACGTTTAATAATGTATGTTCGTAACTTTGAGAGAAAAATTTTAAATTATAACTGGTTACTTAAAGTAAAACTTTAACCTTTATGTGAAAAAGATATTTTATCATTATGTCAACATTAGATTATGAATCTTAATTCTACGATGCTGTATTTTAGGAATCATTTTATGAAATGGAAGCATATAAGGCGACTTGGAGCATTTCAGATATGGTGATGAAAATGGTGAAACCTTTTTCTTTTGTAAATAGATATTGATAAATCAAGATAGTCAAATGATTTATGAAAGATTTATTTTATATACGTACTTCCTAAGCCTGAGTAGGAAGGTATATAATGTGGGATGTAAAAGCAAAGGCAGCAATATCCAAAAAAAAAAATGCAGTTATCGAGGATTACTAATTTATAAAGAACTAAATTCGAGATTTAAATAAGTAATCCTCGGTGACTGCTTTCAAAACATTTTTCTATTTTTTTGGGCATTGCTGCCTTTGCTTTTATGCCCCACATATGTAATATTACAATAGTCACAAAAAAAATGCAAAATTGTAAACCCTTACTCAAAAAAAACTACAAAACCTACACATCGACGACATAAATATTTTGGATCGAGGGTGTAAGTCACTTACTAAAAATTATGTCACGAGATCTTAAATCGGGAAGAACGGTAACCATAAACAATAGGTATATGAAATACACACATTTTATTATCTTTGACGGCTACGTCATGGTACGCACAACTCACGGTACGCAAGGACGGATGTGCGCGCATTTCGTTGCATATTAAAATTCCACTTTAACAACTTACTTCATGGTCTCGCATTTCCGCTACGTGCTACGCACACTGGGCGTGCGCACCTTCCGTTACAATAAAAATTTTACCTACCCTGAATGCGCCGAAAGAAATATAATTTCAAAATGTGTGGTATGCAATATTCATTCTTTTCATTTCCTCAAACACCCAAAACGTAGTTATACTAAAGAGTTAGGCCGGCGCCACACTGAGCGTATTTTCCGCCGCGTCTTTGACGTCGCGTAGGATTCAGTACACAACAAACACACCTGCGTACGTTGAATGTAGTGATGGGTCCTCTTTGTACTAACTACTACAATGTAGTACTACATTACATTGAAGTGTACACTTCACACCTTTTTAAGTGTAGTGCATACTACAAACTACACACTTTTCAAGAAGCACTTCTTGTAGATTATTACAATTTTGTAGTACTACAATTAGTTCACTTCATTAGTACTACAATTTTGTAGTAGGTACTGCAGCAGTTTGCTTCATACATACTACAATTAGTTCAGTTCGTTAGTACTACAATTAGTTCACTTCATTAGTACTACAATTAGTTCACTTCATTAGTCTTTGACGTCGCCTAAGATTCAGTACACAACAAACACACCTGCGTACGTTGAATGTAGTGATGGGTCCTCTTTGTACTAACTACTACAATGTAGTACTACATTACATTGAAGTGTACACTTCACACCTTTTAAAGTGTAGTGCATACTACAAACTACACACTTTTCATGAAGCACTTCTTGTAGGTTATTACAATTTTGTAGTACTACAATTAGTTCACTTCATTAGTACTACAATTAGTTCACCTCATGTAGTTTTTACTACAAATGTAGTGTAAACTTTGTAGTCTTCAAACTGGTGAACGTGTGTGTGTTGTAGTCTTCATTTTGAAATGACAAAACTACATTTTCTTTCTCCCTTCGCTAGTTGAATGTGGCGCTTGTATTTAAAAACATGAGACGTGACGTCGCCGATTTACGTTAACGTAAGTTCCGCGAGCGGAGAACCGAACAGACGCCGAAGCGAGCGTTCCGCCAGCGGATCGACCGATGATCCGCTCAGTATGTTCGATAAGCGCATAGTGTATGTAAAGAAATGTCGCGGCGTTCCGCGACGAGAGAAACGCGTAATGTATGGCGCCGGCCTTAAGGTTATTAGTACGGTCGTTGGATATATTTATGTATTAAATAAAACGGATATTTTATACGAACGTTTTGTCTTATTTAGCGTCCTGCTCCTTTTAGTTCACTTGCGACCTCTATAGTAGAAGTGAACACTCCACAACAAAGTGCATATAATTTACGACCTCGGAAGAAATAATCACTTCGGCCTACACCCCCTGATAGGACGCTCTCCTTATGACGCTGAATAAGACTTTGGCGAAACATCGAGATTTGCTTCTCAGTAAAATAAACGGTTATTATAAAATATCCGTTTTATTTAACACATAAAAAACGTAGTTTAAAAAAATTCTAATAATTGCGAGTAATCAAGAACTTAATAATATTTAAAAATAATTTTTCAAATACGTTTAAAACTTGTGGGGTTTAATTTTTCTTTTGTAACATTGCCTATCTGCAAAATATTAATAAAAATTTCCTTTACCTAAAGAGAAAGATTTGAGTTGTTTATTTCCTTGTGAAAGGAGGCCTTATAAATGCTTGACATTTCAAAATCTAATGATAAGTTAAATTTATTCCCTGCCAAAAGTCGGCGGAAGTTTTATTGGAATCCTGAGAGTCCTGTTCCCGGGAAGGGTCTGGAATGGTTTCTGCATAAAAGGCGAATAAATAAATGATGTTCCGCTTTTCCATTTGATTTATTTATCGGATTCCGTAACCGACATTTTTCGCTGAGGTCGAAATGTGTTTGATGAATAGTTGAATTTTGTACGTACCAAAATACCTCTGAAAATGCACATATTCTATTTAATTAAACTTATTTAATTTAATTTATATTAACATACACACATGTCATATATATTTATTCTAAAATGTCTATAAGAGCAAGTCCGCAATACTTTACAAGACTTATGTTAATTTATTGTTCATTAAAATAACTAACAAGGCGACAAAAAAGACAAAAGGGTACAACAAAAATAAAGTTGGGATAAAAAAAATTTGCTTCGCTCTCCAAATAAAAGATGGGAGCTTACTATATTAATGTAGATTAAAGAATTATGTTTTTGATGGAGGGAAAATGCCCACGCTTTTATTTGGAGAGTGAAAGAAAAAAATTTTTTCCGTAAATTTATTCTTTACTTTTTAATAGGTTTTCTTAAAAAAAAAATTTTCATGTACTAAGATTTTCTACTGTAAAGTTTTTATATTATCCAGCGTACAAAATCACTTTGATCACTGAACATAAACAGAAGGCGTTGTCAAAAGTGTTCACTTTTGTCTCCTTGTCATTCCATTTTGAATACTTGTAATTAAGAATGTTCTTAGGTTTTCACGGCCACTCAGAATCATCAAGTTTGTGTTTACTGGGGTATTATGCCGTGTCGTTACGACCTTTCGGGCCGACGTTTCGGATCCCATTGCAGGGTCCATCAGGGTGCGATAAAGTATACGTGGGGCAAACGGCGCGTACCATTTCCAAAAGGGTCAACGAGCACAAACGGGCATGCAAACTCGGTCATCCAGAAAAATCAGCACTGGCTGAGCATTTTCTGGATACCGGCCATCATTTTGCATTCGAACCGAAAATCCTTGGAAAGCCTAAGAGTCACCATGCGCGTCTTATCAAGGAAGCACTAGAAATCTACAAGCATCCGATAAACATTAATAGAGATGATGGTCTCAAATTAAAAACATCTTGGTATCCGGCGCTTCAAAGTCATTCTCGTCGCAGACTCCGCAGAGATAGTGATCAGACAACAGATGAATCATACATACAACACAATACAACACATCGTGACTTCGGCACGGTATTGCAAGCCGATACTTAACCACAACACCAACATTCAAGACAACACATCAGCCCTGATGATGGACCCTGCAATGGGATCCGAAACACGGCATAATACCCCAGTAAACACAAACTTGATGAACCTGTAATTAAATTAAATAATAAATGTAACGCAAAGCAAGCACAATGTCTTATAGAGCAGAAAATTTTCTTTCGAATGAATTATAAACCCTTTCCAATTGTTGAACTTTTGTCTCGCATTTTTAAATTTGAAAAAAAAAAACGGACACTACTCATAGTTTAAACATTATCATTTATGCAAAAAATTTATAAACATCTAAAATTTTATATTTTAACTGTTTAAAACCGAATCTTTGCAAAACAAAACTAATGAAAACCGTCATTTTCTACGATTAATTGAAACTCTACCGTACAATATAATATGGCCGTGTTAAGAAGCGAATACTTTCCCACAAACCTATACAAAATAAACAAGTGAATGTTCAATCTATCCCAATACTTTTAGGGCTTCTATAAAAATTTTAGCTCGTTAATCCTTAAAGTTATTACTGCTGCTGACAGAAAAGCAAGCGCTTTTCCACAGATAGTTGGAAACATGAACCAATCATTTATCGACCTGACGGGCCACTGAGGGTTGGTGCACTTCGTGGCTTTTCTATTAACGCTGCCACGTGTCGGTGATTCAGCAGTCCACCGGGAAACAATATTAGCCAACAAGTCATCAATACTTATGGCGAGAAGATTTACTATAATTAGATTAAATTAATCCAAGAATTAATTGACGAGTCCAGAAAGTCGCAATCGAGTCACCCACATTGGGAAAGTAAAACCAGCAGTTTATTTATTTATTTATTAATCAACGCTTTAGTGGGCTTTTACAGTAAAAGAAAATTAAAAGGATTTTTATATACCTAACATAAAATACATTTTACAGTAAATAATTAAAAAATAATAATATAAATAAAACATTTTTCGTTTTGGAAGACTGAGATTAATGAAGCTGTGTGGAGTTTCGAATGTATGTATCGGTATTCTAACTTTGGAGCTTATAGATTCGATGTGCGGAGCCTTTTATTCATTATATAAAATGTTTAAAAGTATATTTCTTATATGTGGTCTTTCTTGCGTTTATGTTATATTTCTTACGTGCAATATTTTAATTTTATTTCTAATATTAGGTCCTTACATATGAAATTGACGTTTTACCGTACTGGCAAATTTGATCTCAAATATCTTTTCTTTGGTTAGGAATTCCAAATCCAAATTTTTACAGCTATTTACTCATGTATTTGTGTTTTGAAAATTATAATTCATTTGTTTTTTCCTCAATTGTTTTTTTCTTTGCGAGACTCAGTTTACAAAATGAAAAACTTGAAATATCGCGTTATTTACGAGTACGAGTTCCACCGTGGCACCAGTGCTGCAGAAACGGCTCGAAGGATTAATGATGTGTATGGCGACGGTGCCGCAAAAGAAAACACAGTGCGTTTTTGGTTCCAACGTTTTCGTTCTGGAAATTTCGACCTGCAGAACAAGCCCCGTGGACGGCCGGAGACCAAAGTTGATAATGAAGAATTGAAGGCTATTGTGGAAGCGGAATCCATCGCAAACCACATCCGAGTTAGCTACAGGCTGCGGTGTTAGTGATAAAACTGTTTTAATCCACTTGAAGCAAATTGGTAAGGTGAAAAAGCTTGAAAGGTGGGTACCTCACGAATTGAGTGAAGCAAATCAACAAACGCGAGTTACTTGTGAGCGTTTGGTGGACTAGTGCTGGTGTCGTTCACTACAGCTTTCTTAAATCTGGCCAGACGATTACGGCAGATGTCTATTGTCAGCAACTGCAAACCATGATGGAAAAGCTAGCTGCTAAACAACCGAGGCTGGTTAATCGCTCTAGGCCACTGCTGCTTCATGATAACGCTAGACCACACACTGCACAACAGACGGCTACCAAATTAGAGGAGCTTCAATTGGAATGTCTAAGACATCCACCGTACTCTCCGGACCTTGCCCCAACAGATTACCATTTTTTTCGAAATTTGGATAACTTCTTGCAAAGGAAAAAATTCAACTCCGATGGGGCAGTCCAAATCGCCTTCAAAGATTTTATTGATTCCCTTCCGAATGGTTTTTTTAGTAAAGGGATCGATGAACTACCTATGAGATGGCAAAAGTGCATAGATAGCAATGGTACATACTTTGATTAAATAAATATATTATAATAAAAAAAAATCGACTTTATGTTCCTCCCATACTAAACGTCAATTTCATATGTAAGGACCTAATATGTAGTCTTTCTAATGTACTAACTTAAATAACAAAATTTTACAGGAAATACAGAACAGACCTTGTCTAATTAAGCAACTACCTTCATTTATATGTATAAATTTACATGAAATGAATAAATAAATAAAAAACGAACATATTTAAGATAAATGAACAATATGTAATAAAGTAACAATATAAATGTAACAATGTAAAAAAATATAAAATAAATTAACAATAGAAATGAACAATATATATAAACGATGTTTAGTACACAAGCAAACAGTAATAATTTGAAACTTTTAACAAATAAATAATAGAGTAAAATAAAGATAGTTATACCAATATACCAGATAAATAAGATAAGAAGATCAAATAAACAAAAAAATATATAAAAGATAAAATCAAAACATATTTAAAAGGGAAATGAACAATAATTAGGACACTTTAAAATAAATAAATATATATGGGGAACAAAACGTAAGTAAAAATGTAGTCCATTAGACTGTTATTAATTATATTGGTATATTCTAGATCTACGTAATTCTTCAATTCGGACATGCTCCTACATCGAAAAATATCAACGAATTCCAAAAATTTGTTTCCATGGCGATGAAACGTGTTATCGGTGAATTTAATGCATAGTTATTCCTGTGGGTCCCTACAACGAACACTTCGTGATGTCTCGTTTGTCTCGGTACTTTTTAGTTTAGTTACTTACTGTAGACCAATGAAAAGGGGTCGGAGTGAAGGCATCGGTTTAAATAAGACATTCGTACTTACGATTCTATTTTATTTTCACAAAACATTTCACGTTGAGATTGTACTTAAATATTTCACGTATTTCATGACTGAATCTATCAGCTGATAATTACAAAGATCTAGAAGTACGAGATCTTGCATCTCATAATACAGGGAAATATTGCCGGAAGTCGGGGCCCTGGAAGAAGGAGACCATCATGGCTGAAAAACTTGAGACAGCGGTTTGGCCAGTCTACTGTAGAGCAAACCAAGTTCTCATAGTCAACGTCCGTTAAAGGGATAGGGTAGGACGAAAAGAAGACGAAGAAGAAATACCTAATTTAGCTTGCTTGTCATTTGCTCCCGATGACAAGAGAGACTACAACCCTTAAAACTATAACACAGAAAAAAATATAACTCAACGTGTGAGTAGTACAATGGTAAGTTTATTGGAAAAAATAAAACATTACTATTGTATATTTTTCTTGAATTAAACATAGTCGTGTCACCGCTGCGCAGAATGTCTATTTGCCGATTTTGTGTACGGATTTGTAATCTGCAGATATCTCTTAAGTTGTTAGCTCTTGCGGCTGGCTCAATCACGCGTTTAAATAGTTCTTCATTGCATAGTACTTAAGCGGTTGTGCTTTCAAAAGTGAAGCGCCGTTTATTTTGTGTATGCCAAAAAATTACACCTTCTAATAAAAGTACAAAAACACGTAAACATCTTTTCATTTAAGAAAGACTGTTTGTTTTTTGTATGTTTTTGTATGTGCATCGTACACACGGCTTACACATACTAATTCGATTGTCTTTCTTAAATGGAAAGTTGTATAACCATTTCTTGAAATACGCTGTAATAATTAATAAAGGTGAGACGCTCGTCTAGCGACCAAAATCAATATATTTTTTATATGAACGACATTGAATTCCTTCAAGGTAAAAGTCACCCGTTCAATGGGTCATAAATAAGCCATTATCACACTTTGTGTTCAATAAAATCGACACAATGCTCAAAACGATTCTTCATTCAAAATGTAATAAATATTTATTGTTTTCGTGACTGAGCTGTTTACGTGACTGGATAGTCTATTTGTCTTGCGTTATCCATAACACTTCACCGCGTAGAGACGTGAATCATGAGACAAAAAATTGGGCTGAACGTATTTGAAATGTGGTGCTGAAGCCGCGTAGTGAATATATCACAGAAGACTAGACGCACAAAAATTTTGACAATTTTTGTACACCTCTGGACGTCGGTGAACAGCTAATGTTGTACGGCTTGATTTTATTAGTTTCCGATATTATTTTCAATACTCTATCAGTGATGGCCCAGTTCATGAGTCAGCAGAATGCGCCTCCATTCAACCAGCCTTACGAGAGGGAGCCGCTGAACGAGCTTAGACTCGAACCCAGCGTTTCCCGAAAGGTGGTCCGCGACACCCTGGGGTTCCGTGGGAGCGTCAAAAGGGTTCCGCGTTCCATCCGAGAGTTAATGGAAAAGAGTCACAACCGCGCCACATGAGCGCGGCAAAGATGAGTTGCAAGTAGCGATGGGCGTTGAATGGACGGACTAGTTGAAATCAACCGTTGGCGTTTCATCGGCGCGTCGACGGTTTACGTTTATCGAATGGACTAGTTGAATTCGTAGACCTAGACGACTGTAGACGACTAAATGAAGAATCCTTCGTTCGCAATTCAACGTAGTCCAAAGTAACGAGCGAGAGCAAGACAAAACGTCTCCGTTGATTTCTCTCTCATCTCTCGCTGTCGACTTGTAAACGGCTCGACGGGTAACTGCATTTCAACTCTAAAGTACACCACCGTAGAGTGCAGATCCGTGTACACGATACTATGACAGACTTGAAATTTGTGTGCGCGCGTAGGGTGAGACAGGCTTAATCATAAGCTATTATTTCTTGTAGCAAAATTATTTTGTGGTGACATAATTATAATTTATATAAATTAACTTTGTAAACACCACTTTTTTTATTGAAAAAAATTCAGCATGTTTCGAAGCCAATGGCTTCTTCGTATTTTTTTAGACATGACTACTGTAAAATTTATTTTTAAAGTTCACTTTTAGAAGGCACATTGTGCCTTTTGAATCATATTAAGGCAGTAGTAAAGTATTTAGTTTTAGTAGGACCACTTGTCTACTAGCAAGAGCATAGTATTGTAACAAAGTGGTAGTGATAACAACACTGTGGAACACTCTGGAATCATCTAGGGTCTCTCGTTATCTCTGGAACGCTCTACAAGTCTCTCAAAATGACTAGGAAGTTATCGTAAAATCTCGAAAGAATTTACCTATAAATACAAGGGCGTCTCGCAACGCGAAATCATCAGCCTTTTGACGTTCCACAAAAATGTGACGTTAGTAGCGATAAGCCGCAACGCAGTGTGACTAGCGCGTATATTCCAGCGATAGTAAATAAAGGAATCACCTGCCAGCCCGGCGAGAAGTTTCTCTACGTTCGAATTTTATCGAAAGTGATTGAAGCAGTAGAAGTAGCGTAAATTAGTGTGAATTAAGAAACAGACTAATTATAAGCGTGTGAATTATTCTGAAAATATTTAGTGACTATACATTTAAGATAAGTCTTTCGGGTAGTAAATAAAAACTTTATTGATTAGTATTATCATTTGCCTCCCACAGGCGTGTTCCGCGACAATATTACTCTATTACCTGATCAAAGGTAAGATTTTTAAAGTTTCCATTACAACTGCACACAAAAGTCATACAGGAGCACACAAAAAGTCAGCTTATTACTCTGCTGCCGTGAATCTGACCTAACCTATGTAACATAACTGAAAATGATGCATCATAAAGGAATGTAATGTATCATGAAGTAACTTATGCGCGGCCATGTTGTTGTCTGATCACTAGTTTTTAAATACTTTCTAAAACAGTAACCTGTCTATTCTCAAAATATAAATATAATGTAACAATTTTTGTATGACATTAACTTCGTCAGTCTTAACGCTTGACAGATGTCTGGACATTTCTCATAGAAACTTTACGCGTAATACCGAGCAATTCCAGTCAAGTTACAGCCATGTATTGTGGCGCAAGTAAAAAAAGGGTGAGTGAAATAACTCATTTAATACTGACAGCTTAATAATAATGCCCGTTAGAAGAAAATGAAACGTGCGTCATAAAGCATAGAACTAATTGGGTAACACAGAAGGCAGTTCAAAGTTTTTCGTGCTAACCCTTAGGTACATGTGATGGCTATGTACGATGTTCATTGAATATAAGGGTGAGATTGATTTAAGTTGTTGAAAAAGAAATAGAAAAATAATTCACAAAGACAGATCGTGCTCATCCATTTTTTCGTAGAAATTTTCCAAATAACATTTCTGCAGTATTTTTTCCAGGAATAAAAACATCTTCGAATTTCGCAAAAATATTTCATTGTGAAAATTTAACGATTATTATCATTTTTCGTATGTTTTCTTATAAACGTAGGCGTTTCGATTTCTTTTAAACATTTTCGACATAGCGAAAGAAAATTGTTATTTTTAATAAGATTTGTACGATGCATGATATAATTATATATATTTGTATTACCAGATAAATAACTTTAATTGTGTAAAATCATAATAGTGTAGGTCGATTTTTTAATCATGTCACTTTAAGGATGTGTTGTACACCGATACACGTCAATAGTGTGTAAATTATATCTATGCAAGAAAGAGACGAAGTGATATGGCCGCTTCACGCTATACAGTATTGCAACAACGCACTTGACGCACGCTATCGGTTAAGTACACCGCGCGTGTATATGGATTTAGATGTTGCCTAAGTTTCTTGATGGTATCCATTAGATCCCCGTCCCAAATAATAATAATAATTTCGTTGTCCGTCCGTTCCTACTTCCTTCTAACTTCCTAGGGTTTAATAGCTGATCTCAATCCGTTTTCAATATTAGTATGATTTCAAAATTGTCATTAAATAAAATGAAAAATATTGACTCACGCTTTTTTCGATAAAATACTCTGAATTAGTTTTTTTTAAATAAATTATATATAATTATTTACTTTTCTTCTTGATGAAGGACATCGACAGGCATTATCGAACACAATAATTTCGTTGTCTATCCGTCCGTCCGTACATCCGTCCGTCTGAATGTCTGTCCCCGTAAATTCGTGTAACGTCCGTAATTTCGTTCGAATTCACGGCTAAAAATACGAAATTTAACGGCCGGAGATGGGGCTTGAACTCCAGGCCATCAAACCCGAACCAGCCATTCAACGCATTTTGCTACGGCCGCCTCTCCGTGGAGCGCCAAAAAGATGTTATAAATATATACTAGCGTTTAGCAAATACGCGAACCAATGTTTCGTCATTTGTTGATACGATGCAAAAAATGAACACAAAATAAGTTTTTCTAGTAAGTAAGTAACCTTTTTTAAACTAAAAAATATATATTTATTTGGAAGATCATATTGAGGCTTGTAATACGGGCTTGCCAGGTAACTTTCCCCCGCTTTCTTCTTACCGGACAAAGCTAGGGAATGGTCTTTTAATTGTGGTCGACCTATAGCAACAAATTTGTCAGAGACCGACTGTACAGTGGCATGATTATAAAAACGTCCTGTATAAATCAGAATATAGGACGGACTTTGAAAAAAAGACTACTAATTACAGAAATCCTCATGACGCAACAACAACCGGATAATTTGCTATGGACTCTTTTCGATCATGACCACGAGACCTCCAAACGAGCCATCGTTATAATATTAACTAATTGAGATATAAAGAATTTTGTGGACACGATAAGTTCTATCTGATTTATTTTAATTTTTAACTCAACAACAGGCCAAAGACCCGTTTTCAGTACCGAAACACAGCACAAAAATACCAAAATAGGAATTGAACCCGCAATTTGAGAAATTAGTGCTATTTCCACTAGACTACGACGGTCATCCAATTCAAACTTTTCCATCATGATTATCATCACTCTTGGCTCTACAACCCCTGGTGGGTCTTGCCCTCCTCAAGACAAACTTTTCCACACAAAAAATAAATGTTTTAAAACTCAATATATCTGGACATGGAGAAAAAGTTAAAACATCGTTTCATAAACACGGTAAATCTACCTGCGAAAAACATTTTAAATTGATAAATTTATTTTGTTATTTTTTTCATAGAAATTATTTTCTCAAATTGTTGCTGTCGAAATTTGAAAACCTCCCCGGGGCTTGTTGTTTCACGCCTACTCGTTTTATTTAGCGAAACTAAATTGAACGAAATTCTCATTCTATTTGTGTTCATATTTCTTTTATATTTATTTTATCAAAGTACGTAAAATGGGTCCTGTAAAAATTTCTTGACAAGAATAAACCATTATTTTTGTCGTTCAACAATTCAATTATTATTTTATCTTGTTTATCAAAGAAATTCTTCATTTATAAAAGATAACTCAGAAAAAACATGTATTGGATAATAAACTTGTTATATTTAATACTAACTGTTCGTATCCAGCATTGCTAGGGTTAAGTATTTAGTTAAAAAGTTTTTGGAGGGACAAAAGGTGACAGGGGTTTTTCAAAGTTTTTCAAAGTCTCTAATAGAAACAATGTTTCCAATTAATCTAGGCTAAGATGGATGGGATGTCCAGAATTTCGCCAGGAACTAAAAAATATGCATGCAAAATTTGGGTCAGATCAGTGATTGGGTACCCACCACTTTCCCAGGACCGTTTTATGAGCTTCTGCTGACATATCGGCCCTACTCATACGTCGCCTGGTTGACATTTTTTTCTCTAATAGCTATCTCCGTGCTGAGCCGTGTATAGGGCGGTCCAGCAGGGAGATGCAAAGCAAAGCCCAATCGCTGTCCCCTCTCGCAGATACATAATCTTTATTAATATAGTTACTACAATACATAGCATAATGCATATGCTTGGTTTTGTAAATATTTCAAAAATCTCAGTACCCTCAAGACACTTTATTTCTCATACGTTCGTAGTATTTTATAATACGAGTATGCATCTCAGGTGTGGAATCCAGGTTATGCAGTACACGAAAATAGAATTGAAAGCGTCCAAAACAGATTCCTTAGATACCTAGACCTCCGTTCATTTAGATCTCATTTAAGGAATGAAGACTCTGCGAAGTTTTTTAACATGCAGACCCTAACTTGTCGAAGAAACATAGCTGACGCGGTGATGCTATTCAAAATAACACACAATCTAGTTGATAGTCCGGAACTTCTTCAACGAATATCTTACCACATCCCAATTCTCAATAACAGACATTCACCTACTTTTCATCTCCCCTTTTGTAAGACCAACTTAAAACAAAACTCCTTTATACAGATCCACAAATTCATTTAACACAAACTATCACCACATTGACATTTTCAACTCAACGATAAGAAACATAAAACAAACAATATCCACACAACCGCACCCAAACTAATTCGTACATTATATCTTCCCTTCTACTCCCGTTCGACATTCCCCTCCACCCTCCCCACTCGCTGTTAAAGTAAGTTAAAGTAAATTACTATATTCAGTTAAAAATTTGTAATTGGCATAATTTTAAAAAACATTATTCTATATTTGTTAAGATGTTGATTTGCTGTTAATTTTCTCCAAAATAAAATAAATTTTAAAAAAAGTATAAGATATAGAAAATTGCAGATACAGGTCAGTCAAGCGGTGTAGATTTGTACGGAAAATATATCAGGTAAAGTGAGTGGTAAACGGGGAGCAAGAAGTATTGCTTATGTTACCCGTCGGGTCCTAAAAAATACCTTAGTTTGTAAAATTTGACTCTGATCAGTCAAACGGTGTAAATTTGAACAGAAAATATATTAGGGGTAGAAGGGGAGGGGAAAATGCCGAATATGTTATCCGTCAAAAATTGAGTAAGATCGGTCAAACGGTACAAATTTGCATTTCAAATACATCAAGGGGCGGGGAGGGATAAAGGGGGAGGGAGGAAATGTCGCCTATGTTACCCGCCGGTCTATAGAATAAGTATGCATAATTTGGGTCACATCGGATGAACTGTATAGATTTGTATAGAGAACAGACAGACAGACGGAGAGACATTGAGTTTTATAGGTATAGATTATTCATTGATATGGCAGTTACTTTGTGGCGCTTTATGATCATTCTAATTTACACTAAACTAAACGTTATTCACATCATACTCACTAATATAGTTTCGAGAGGAGCAGTCCCTCTCATCATACATAGACAGCTCGCTTTCTCGAAACTACGAAGAAGTAATTAAATACCTCAACGTGTGTGTAGGACAAAATTTAGTTTACTGTTTTATTTATTTTGTGAATAATAAATATGATACCTTATGCGCTTAATCACATGTAGAAAAAAATGCTTTATATTTGTTCGAATTTAAAAACTTAAAATCTTATTTTAGTTGTTATAATTTTTTGTTTAAGTTTTTATTTAACTCCATAATCACATGGTATATGAAATCGTATATGAAAATATAACATTCGTTTTTTTTATTTAACATTTAAGTTACTTGACGCGCGCTATATTCAAATAATTAAAGGATTAAAGTCTTGTGGTTAAGACCCTCGCTTCGTGATCCAAAGGTCGCGGATTCGAACCTCACTCCAGACCAGCATGTTAGTTCTATTTTCATGTCACAAACGTTTAGCTTAATTTGAAAATAGTAAGAATATTAATGTGTACGTATTCCGTGTCCGCATCTCTATTTTAAAAAAAAAATACATACTTCAGATTAGAGATTAATAAATATGTTATAATTGTAAATTATATTAATGATGCAACTAGCCCATTTCAGGCAGATTCGTGCTACATTTGTGAACATGACAGTTCGGGTGAATGTGAAATCCTTCGTATTTCCTGAATTCGTGCTCCTATTCAATCTCAGCTATAATCCACAGTCATACAGTGTACACACGTGTACAGGGAATATATCCCTGCTGCGGTTGACATGAATCTCGTTTTGTTAGAGTTATCTCCCGATCTCATTAAAATGCGTTAATGAAGCAAATTTATGAGAATATTTTTATTACAAAATAAATTATAGAGGTATCATTACCAACTATGAAATCTGTGTATACTAACTATATCACAGGAAGGACCATAGATGTCTCTAGAACAGTCTTTTCAAATATTTGAAAGATTGCTGATTTAAAACATATATACAACTTTGGATTTAGTGAAATTTGCTATCGGTGAGGTGCTAGTGGTTATTTTTAATTGGTGAAAATGTTAAGTGATCACTTAAGCCAGCTCATACAGGTCATTAGCCCTGGGCCACGTAACCAAATTATTTTTCATTCAGAATTATTATTTAAATTCAGATGATTTCGTAATACAACAATAACAAGTCATAATCCCGTCAGACATTGCATTAAAAGATAAACATATTATTATAATGGAATCTGTGTGATATAAAATCATTCTCCACTTAGGGCTAACTTCATGGCTTGAAAATTTATGTTGCATGATACACGCGCATTTCGTTGCATAATAAAAGTTCATTCTCAACGCGCCTAGAGAAGTATAACTTCAAAAATTCGAAGCTACCATTCATCAACAGGCATATAAATTGGAAAATTTACTGTATGGGAATGTGTTCATGAAAAACATTCGTTTCATTCTGACGTACGCATATCGGATCGATCGTTTTCCAAAGTACAGCCGCATTGACTAATGACCGTTGGAGGCCCCGTTTGACCGAAATGAGGCTTTCACGCCATCGGCGCCAACCCGGCCCATGGCCAATATCCGGTGGGTTTGAACGGAAATGAAGCCGATTCCCAATCTCCCTCGCTTTCTTCATCAAATCATTCCTCTTGTCAATATTATAATTTTGCGAATTGGGGATGTTACATCGCTTTGGCTTCTGCGAGAAACGATCGAGGAATATTAATTCCTCTCTGTTAGTGAATGATTGCTATTTTAAACAAATTTTTATTAATCAATTAGAAAAGACACACAAAATACAGAAAAATCAAATTAACTAAAAAATATTTCAACTGCTACCGGGATTCGAACCAACGGACCTCCGTTCTATCCGGGGATGGCGCGCTATCCAATTTCGCTACGGCAGTTTGGTAAGTTAACGAAAAATTTTGACCTTAATTTATTAACATTTTTATTCCATTTTTAAATCCGTTTTTTACAATGCGATAGTCACAAATACTTTTGTGCATCTACCGCTAGAGGAACTTAACTTACAAAACTGCCGTGGCGAAATTGCAGAACGCGCCATCCCCGGCAATAACGTATCGGTGTCACGTACTAACAATACATGACTCCGACACGGCTTTGCTACGTTACCTAGAAACACAAGGACACCCTGCTTTCGACAGGGTATTGTCAGCCAATACGTAACCACAGCATCAACACTCACAACTATACATCAACCCTGATGAAGGATTCTGCAATGGGATCCGAAACGTCGGCCAGAAAGGTGGGGAAAACATGCCATAATATCCCTGAAAACACAAACTAGAAGATTCTGAACAGCCGTGAAAACCTAAGAACATTTTTAATTGAAGAGAATATTCGTGATTATCATTAAAATGGATGCAATATAACCGTACTCGAAATTGATTAAATATTTTACTACTCGAGTTTCTAGAGCAACAGAACCTCCCATTTACTTACACTTCGCTTGTTTTTAAAGTCAAGAAAAGAAAACAAATTATTTAGTTATATTCCATCCATTTTAATGATAATTTCTGTATTTAATTTATGTTTCGTTGTATGTGAATATGTTTCCCTCGCGTAATAACCCGCTCGACATATTTAAACATTCAAGTTTTATATCACAACGCCTCCCGTTTCTTACAAGCTATTAAAAGTTCCCTTAACTTAAATTACCAAAAAAGTTTTGAGCGCGGTGTATTCTGTAATATCATTGTTAAATGAGATTTCTTCTTCCAGTCTGCCAATCATTGTAAACTAGGTTTTAAAAATGTGTACACTTTATTTCATAATTCTACTTATTTTACACGATTTGAAGAATTAATGTGAGTCATTAAATAATTTGGCAGTCACTTCTTGTTACAATTACAATTAAATATATTTTTTTATTTAATCTTACAACTACACGCAAAATCAAGCGGGAGGCAATGACTGCCGGACTTACGCTATAGTATCAAACCTGAAATATTTTCTGTACATGTACACTATAGTATTTAAGAAAATTCGGGGGGGTTTTGGCAGATAACAGGTAATGCAGGTACAAAAAAATGTTTAAGTAAAACGTTAAAATATAAGGTACAAGGAACTATTGTTAAATATTGTCCTATTAATATTGTAACCGAACTATTCGCATCACTCAAAATAAAAAATATATAAAAATATATATAGGAAAAATAGTGTCGTCAGCAGAATTTGTCAGAACAATGAAAGGTTCACCGGTGTCGATGTATTTCACGAAACCTACAATGTTTTTCTAAAAAATATACTATCATGCTTACATCCATTCATACAAACATACACACACATAAACATGCACTCATACTTATCTGCTCTCACATAACATTACTTCTATCTTAATTTATTTGCTTTTTAATGTAATACTGTGAATTCTGCCTTGGCTGTATTAATTAATGTTTACATTGTCTGGATTTGCTGATCTAAGTACTTCCAGTCCAGAAGACATTTCAATTCCCCAAATTCTACCGTCCTATTGTTACTGCGGGGTAATGTCCGCATGGCGTCAGCTCACTCGGAGAGTCAAGGGTCAATCTGCTAGTCTAGGTCTGCTTCCTTACCTGTATACCAATTGCTCCGAGTTCAAATAAATAAATGAATATTTCTTATTTTGTTTCAGTTCATTCCCTGCCCAACCTGACGGTGCTGTCGCTGTCCGGCTGCAGCAAGGTGACGGACGAGGGCGTGGAGCTGGTGGCCGAGAACCTGCCGCGGCTGCGCGCGCTGGACCTGTCCTGGTGCCCCCGCATCACGGACGCGGCCCTGGAGTACATCGCCTGCGACCTCAACCAGCTGGAGGAGCTCACCCTGGACAGGTAGGCTTCTTCGTACTAGGATCGTAAATCCTTTCCAACCCTTAACCGGAATTGTCGTTGTGACAAATGTACCTATGGAATTGTAGGTCCAAATGGACCCAAAAATCAAGTGCCTTATTATTTTAGCGATTTTTAGTAATGTAAACAGCTTCTTTTATAAGGTAATTTTTTTTAACAATTTATATTAATATATAAAGAATTTAAAGTTTATCTTACGGGTCCAATATTTTAGTAGCAAATTTTAGTTCTATAGTATCTTAAAAAAATATCGAACAAATTTCTGTTTAACTGAGCCTTACGTATCTTCCCCATAAAAAAATATAGAATCCTTTTGAGATCAACAACATATATTAAAAAATTACTGTCAAAACTAAAATCAAAAAAATATTTATCAGTTACTCTATGTATTGCATATAATACGTAACATATTTTTATATATCATATTTTTGCGAATATTAAGTCGCAAGAATAATCTTTTGTCTTCCTCCTCTTCTACGCCTTCTTTAAACCGTTAACGTCGAAGGTTCAATTTCATTTTTTTCTTGATTCTACTCTCTTTCTAGTAATGATTCTGAAGCATCCAGATTGCTGGAAAATTAACGCTTATGGCTAATTCTTTATGTTTCTACAGTCTCGTAACGGTAAAAGTTCGAGTAAATATACATAATTTACACGGCAAATTTTACTGTTAACAATATTTTACGTTTAGAATTAGTCGCACAACATCTTGTTAAATGTACATGTTAATAGCTTATTACTCCAGCGATATTGTCGCTTGTTTCACTGCAATATTGGAAGCGTGAGTACTTCCATAGTAACGTAGGCACCGCCTATAGTTTTCAGTTAATTATTAATGCACTGCATGAAGTTCCATGGCACAATATTGATCCGTACGCGGATAATTCTCAACTGCCACCAGCTTTGTCAAATAATACCGTTCATAATTGAGTCGCTTATGCCAATAATAGGCTATGTTGCTGTAATTAATGACCAAAATGAGGGTCACTGTTTTGATCTTTGTATATTTATTCAAAAAATTAATTCAGGCCAAATGGCCCGATTTTACAGTACCACGACAAAGGGTTAATGGTCATTTATCCAACGATAAAAGGAGAAATTAAATCCAATGATAAAATGACAACGAATAAAATGTCAATTTTTATTGTTGAAATAGAAAAAATGATAAAATGACAGCGAACAAAATTTCAATTTTAATTGTTGAAATAGAACACTTATTTTTTAAGTTTTACCATTTTAATTTACTGAGACGCGTTGTTTACGCGATCATTGTTACCCAATTATTCTGAATCATTAAAAAATGTTGTGTATATTCTTCAATTTTAAAAGAGAATGATGTATCTTCTTTACTTACGACCTGTTCCGAAAGGTAAACTATAAATGAATTAAATATATAAGCATATTGTCAATTGGAATTTCGAGACTAGTCCCGTAAGACTACCAAGTTAATCATATTTTTCACAGCGCTAAAGCCCAGCTGGTTCAAGAAATGAGAAACTATTGATATGACTCGAATTCGAATCTTTACTTTTACTTTTAAAATATTTTAAAACATGAAAGCAGATTTGAAAATACGTTTATTTTTCATATTTACGCCGTTCTAACAAGTAATGCCTCAATTATTGAACCAATCAAATCACTCTCCTTTGAAGGCCGTAGTGGCCAAACGCGATAGTTTAATGTGCACCGTTCATTGTTTTAATATAACAATGAAAACATTAGCACTTTATTCAAGTTAACACGCAATTGCAGTATGCTTTGCAATACTCTCCAAACTATTAAAACAATATAAATGAAAATAAGCTGAACTTATCGTTGTCAATTTAAATAGTTATTATATATATAAATAAGATGGTCAAAAATGCAGTCAAAAGTCAAGAAAAATATTAATTTAATTGATTCAGAGACCAAAACGTGTCTGCCAAAAAAAAGTTTTGATTATCAAGATATATTATATAGAGACGAAGCTATATTTTTATGTGGGAAAGTAGGTATGGAAGTCTTTTTGAGTGTTCATAGGGCTTACAACCTATCGCACGGCTGGCTTAAGTGATCACTTTACACAGTGTAACGTTCACCATTCCACCCATGATGGACTACCCACATCTACCCAATTTTTAGAAGTTGTACACACGAGTATGTTTAACCTTCACAACTTGTTTCGGATGTGAGTTGTATTTTTACTACCGCCACCTGCAGACCAAAGTTTTTTATTCCTATAATGAAATACAGATATACAATTTTGAAAATGAGATATCTAAATTTGGATTGGAGTTTTTAAAGCAATATCAGCAATAGTAGTTACGGGGCGCAGCGCATCGTGACCAGCGTATATTCCAGCGAAAATAAATTTAAAAAATTCCTACCGGAGCAAGAAGTTTTTCTACGCGCGGATATTGAACGGAATTTTCCAGAAAGATATCGAAGCAAAAAAAATAGCGTGAAATAGTGCGAATTAAGAAATAGTGGAATGATAAGTGTGTGAAATATTCTGTAAAAATTGAGCCACTATAAATTTAAGAACGGTACTCTGATTTAACTCGTGTCCAGTGACTTTTTTATAATAAATAATAAATTAAACTTTACATTGTTTTACTGTTTTCATTTGCCTCCTACAGCTACATCCCGTTATAATATTTTAGAAATATATGTTTAAAGATACTTGAATCGATGATTTAAGGTTAGACTGGATTGACATGCCTAAATATAAATTAAAAGAAATTAAGTTATGGCATTTTAAATGTTTATAATGGTTTATAAGTCACAAGGATTTTTATGTTATTTAAGTTAGGTAAGGTTCATTATTTAATGTAAAATATTATGATGATAATAAAATTGTTTTTGCATTTAGTGTACTTATTGACTTCTTTAATATTATCACGTGGCTACAGAAAGGATGAATGAAAACACTGGAAATTAATTAGCGATTTATTTATTAATGATTAATTAACTATTCAATGTACAAAGTTACTTAAAACGAATAAAACTTAACGCTATTCTTTAAATTACACTATTAAGAAATATTTCGCAGTATATCGCTTGTAAATAAACACTTTATTATAACTGGGTAACACGTGTTTAACATTCACTAGAACATCCCATTCATTCTTGCTCGTAGTATTTATCGCATTTTTTTTCAACGCCAATTAGGTAATAATAACTTTGCTCGATTATTCGCTTCATTTATCGCTTCGAAATTCACTACTAGACAGACACTGGGTATCGTCTCGCGCGTACTTCGCGGCCGATTTCACACTGAACGAACTGTCAAGCACGACTACTTAACATCGCACCGCGGCTCACATTATACCTATATGCTGATATTTTCATACTTTCTAGATTATTCTAGTGTTTAGGAGAAGGTCTTCGTGACGTCTCGAATGTATCAGGCATTTCTAGACATTTGTAGAGGTTTTCCGAAAGTTTTAAATCACCCTAAAATTTTATAGGTCGTTCTCGATCCTTCGCATATTGATATATTACAAGAAATTCGAACCACGCGTTAATTCTTTTTAGCATCTCGTTACAATGTATTCAACCAATAAAACGCAAGAAAGCTAGTGAATGTCAATGTTGTTTTTAAAATGCGAGCCAGCATTATTATTTACTAGATTCCATTATTAATTTAAAACAAATTATGAAATTAACGATTAGTATTGATTATTATATTTTTATTAAGTTATGTACTTTTATACAAAATTATATAATTTTGCAGCTAATTTTTTTTAATATTGAAATTTATTTACTGAAAATAAAAATAATACATACATTTTACATTGAATTTTACATTTTTTTTTATACATATTTAACTGTCCCCAGTAAAGTAATACTTGTATTTGGGGACAGGAGTATGATACATAAGAGCATGAATGAATAAGTATGTATAAGTTAATAATGGAACAGTGTAGAGAAATATAATCATCATAAGATAAATATTAGTGACTCAAGTATACTAATTATTTCGGAGTATCGTTATTTTTTATAATTCCAACTATTTTTTGTTTTAATTATGTATATTCTATTTGTTTTATGTGTTTCTTGAATTTTGTATAGTGTTCTTCAGTTCTAATATTCATTGGTAAGTTATTGAAATATTTGACACTTAGATATTATTATAAACTTTTTAATCGAGTAAGTGGCTAGTGTGAAAGCATTACACATATTTTACGATGGTGTCGATCCCGTGTCAAATTTAAAAAGATAGATCACACAAACGCGATGACATTCCGTCTTGACACGGGGCATGCCTACCAATATCTACATCCCCATACACATGATTCAATTCGAAACGAAATTGGAAAATAAATTTGACAAGAATATCACGTGTTAAAGTTGCCAGGCCATGAACACAGATGGCTCCGCAGTCGCTCAAGCGGAATATCCATCACTGAGTAGTGCCAGAGATGTGACATTCGGTTTGAGAATTGAATTACATCTTTTTTGCAGACGGAGGTAGGTACCTACTTGAGACTTTCTATCTGTTTTACAAATATAAAATAATAGTTATTTTATCGTACTTGCATGTATATTTGAAACTAGTGGTATGGTACAATTCTTCTTTAAGCATTATCCGTTCGACGGACTTGGCTATTACTGTGTTTACTGAACCCCGGAAAAGCTCTTCAGTAAGAATGGCCAAATCATTGCCTCAGGTTTTTCAACCGTCGTTTTTCCTTCCATGACCCGGATTTCCAGTTATCTTTCCCTGCATTATTATGAGATCTTATACCCTTATGATGTTTATTACAATAATTAGCTAGTAAAAGTGGCATAGCTCTAGAGTTGACGCATTATCTTGTAGAAGTAGATTAGGTAGATTAACCGCAAGCAGAGTAAGTACTCTGAGAATCATAGACTCTAAGGAATCGAAAAAAAAGTTCTGATACCTCTCTGGATGCCTCATTACACGTCCACAATATTAACCTTTTAAATGCCAGGAGTTTAAAAAAATATTAACGCAATTTAATTGCCGATTTCAGTGAAACCCTAGGTTTTAGATTTTTAGATTTAATCGCCTATAAAATGCTGGGAATTATCATTCATACATTGCAGATTGACTTTAAATATACACTACTGATAATCCTATTTAAACCTATCTCTTCAAGACCGAAAAGTAAGTGTAATCACGCACATGCTCGTGGCATTTAAAGGATAAAAGCTTACTGATTTTTATTGTAATTCTATCCACCCAGCTATTTTTGAGCATTCTTCAGCAGAGGCACATCTTAAATTTATTCAAGTAGCCTTATCATTTCTTAGCTCATACTTTCTTTCCATAAAATAATATCGAGAAATCACTAAATGAGGCTTGCTTCGTATTCGCGAATCCATATTTGATAGTGATAAGTCACGACCCGTCCATTCCTCTTCCTCCTCGTCCTATCCCTCTTTGCCAGTTTACGTTTTATAGCTCGACTGGTAAGAACTGTATATAGCTCGACCTTGTAATTAGCACGAAACGTTGACCGCCACTTCCGTAAGATATATTCTCGTCACCATCGGATACAATTTCGTTTCGTTGGCTCCGAGCACCATCGCGTATTACCAGGTAAGTGAAATTATGTGTTGCCGTTTCGTTGAGTTTGACTACCACCCTCGTCTCGTTACTCAAGAACGAAATGTTGTCGGCAGTTAAGTCAAGCTTCCTGTTCCCTCTACAGTCCACATTATCGTTCCCGTTTACACGTCCATCTTCCTTCCCTTATTCCCATTAAATTTACCCCCCATTCTGCATGGGGGATAAATTTGATATATTCGAGTCGGGGTTATTTTTTGGTCATCGATCCGGATTTTTGGTCGGTTTCACTCAACAGCGACTTACCTATTTGGTTTAATTTCATTCGTTTTTCATTTTCCTAAGTGGCGTTTGGTGAAATATTTCATACAATAATTTCGTTAATTTTTTGTGAGCTTGCAAAATGGTTAATGTTATCCATCTTGTAAAATATTAATTCGTTCCATACAATATATATTATTTCGTTAGTCAGTAGTATATAAACTGTCGTTGCTTAGGGCTTACTTTGCATGGAATTATTAATTTTGTTTTTGTTTTTTTTTGTCTGGCAATATTATCTACGGACTCGATTTGCCAGTGTGTTTTCTGTCGCCCACTTTCTTGTTATAACTGATATTTTTTGTTTACGCAAACGTACAAACGTCAAGTAATAGTTGTTTGCTTTATATAACGTTATTCGGACTTTCGGTGTTTGAATTGATTAATATTTTTGTTATTTCATCCTCTCGATTTCGCGAATCAATATAATACTACCAAGTGACATTTGTCATTTTTATATTTTGAAGGGGTGTTTATTTTTTATTTTGCAATATTATATAACATATATATAAGTCTTGCAATTGGAAACAATTATATATATATACTTAATGTGACAAAGATCAAAAAGTAGAAAATAATATAAAATTGAAAAACAACACACGCTTTTATAAAAAATGTCTTGGGGCCGGTTGTTTCAAGTTCTATTAAAGTAAGCGTTCTTTTAAAGCATAGATTTTTACGTTTTCCACCAATCAGACGATCCGTTTTCGTAAAAATCTATGCTTTAATCGACCGCTTACTTTGATCGAACTTGAAGCAACCGGGCCCTAAAAGGACAATTTTTTAACAGCCACAGTATTAAGTGCGATCACAGTAGATGTAAAATCAAAGGAGCGGGGCGCTATTTTTGAACCCTAACGATCTCTTCCATTAAATTAGCTCTACATCCACATCACTACGTAAAACTCTTTCACCACAATTCTATTCCATTAATTACACTTAATTATGTTTAACACATATCTTGTTGGTGCAGTGGTCATAACGCTCGCCTAGTGATCTGGTGGTCGGTGATTCGAGCCCCATTCCAGGACACCATTAAGTTAGTCCTATTTTCATAGCACAAGCGTTTAGCTTATTATGAGAATAGTAAGAGTAAGAATGCGACACGCATTCAGTGTTGGCATCTGTATTTAAAAAAAAAACATAAATTGCTAATTTCCGCCCCGCGTTTTTGATTTCATCGACACACGCAAGCACTGTGATCGCTCTTAGTACTGTGACTGTTGCAAAAAATCTGTTTATCATTTTTTAGAAAAACTTTTTTTTTCATATTATTTATAATATTTTTCGCTAATTTCATAACTTGGCCGTTCCTTTACCAACTTTTGCAGTCCATCTCATGTGTAGGTAGGTACCCATTATTTACCGTATCCGAACCATGTTTCCTTACCGACGCCCGCCAGAACACAGCAACCGCTGTTTCAGATGGGGGGACGAGCAAAGTACTAAGTTTGTTTCCAAAAACTCTTCCAATATTTCTTGTTAACTTCACACATTTTCGTGTAATCGCCTAACATACGAAAATGCGATCAAATAAATAAATCATTGCTTTAGTACTAACGCACAGCAATCTTGGCGTAATACTGACCGGTACGCAGTCACGGTTGTTTTTCCGTAAAACTTGAGTTGAGAATGATTTATTACAAAAAAAATGTTAGTTTAACCTTACCTAACCAAACTTTTCCGAATGTTCAATCTTAGAACGTGTCAATCCTAGGAATTTAAAAAATAATAACATTTTTACTCCCTTTCTTTTAACTCGTAGTGTCTGCTTGCTTGCTTGTCTGACGAAAAAACTTAGGATCGATTTTTAACACTTTTCCCGTGATCAAATCGAGCTGAAACTTTGCAGGCAGTCTCGTGTCAACGATAAAAATAATTTAACAAATTTTCGTTTTAAAAAATTAATTATTATAGTATAATTTAGGATTTTTAGAAATTTTAATGCTTTTTTTCAAATTGGAATCATTCTTTATGAGTAATTAGCCCGACGCGTGTATAGCCACGAAACCTGATTCAAGGCGAAAGGGAGTGTTGTAAAAATATGGTTTTTATGGGTTAGTTTTCTATAATTAATATAAATAAAAAGTACTTATATATATTTTTCAATATACTTAAGTGTTTTCACCACTTTTATATTGAAAAATATCAACATTTTGAAATCAAAGTATAGACAATCGAAATATAAAATTTATATGAGAAATTAATAATAATTAAGTACCTACAAACATGAAAAAAAAATTAAAAAATAACTATTTGTAAAAAGGGCTTGGTTATTTATAATATTCAATTTACTATTTTTACTTAGTTATTACTTATTATTAGTTACTGTAATGATAGTCCAACGTTTTGCAAAAAATAAGTCAGAAATATTGAAAAAAAAATTCAACACTTGATGTCGCATATCTCCTTAACTATTGATATTAATTAGGTCACGGTTGCTTAAACATTTTCAACTCATAATCAAGGGAGGAATCCACCTTTAAAGTATTGTGGACGACCTCTGTTACATCTTGTATAACTTTAAAAAATATGATGTGTGGATGTTCTTACGGTAGAATTGGTGAAAATCGCATTGTGTAAAGTGATCACTTAAGCCATACAGGTCGTATGCCCTGGGCCACCCTATACTTCCCTAAGACTTCCATACATGTTTCCCATATAAATTGTTTCGTTTCTGTGACACTTTTATGACTTATCTTGAAAAATCAATAGTAGTCAGATTGTAGAATGAAAAGTCGAAAATTATTTTTTGGTCATAATAGTTTAAGCTGTTTTTAGACATGTTTTCAGGTTTTCACGGCCGTTCAGAATCTTCTGTGTATATATCTGTGTAGTTTTCTGGGATATTCTGCAGTGTACATGTCTCTGGTCAACGTTTCGGATCCCATTGCAGGGTCCATCATCGCCCACGTCAGCCGTCATGATGGAGCCTGCAATGGGATCCGAAACGTCGGCCAGAGAGGTCACATATACACGGCAGAATATCTCAGAACACTATACACAGAAGACTGTTTTTAGACGTTTGCATAAATATTTTTACTACAACATTTATTGGTGTTGGTGTCATATTAGTGTTTTTTTTTAATAATCTCAACAATAATTATTTCGTTGTCTGTATGTTTGTCCGTAGCCTTTATGAAAACTTTTATTAATTCTCTTTATGGTCGCATTTCTCGTATTGTTACTTACCATCAATTGACATAAGTTTTACTAATGTTTTAACCTGATTGTTTATGTATCAAACTTGCCAGTTGGTAAAACTATCTACCTATAAGATACAATTGCATTCCATCTGCATGTATTAGAAAAATACTCTAGTTTGCTATTTTTATTCCATGGCAATAAAGACCCCGTACTACCATTGGATATAAAAGTTGTAAAATACATATGTTTTACTATTATATGTATACAATACTTACAACTCGCAAACGCCGGTCTCCGCGGGAATCCAAGAGTCTAGACTCCACCGCAGTGAGACTATTTCGTGACATTTTCTCACTTTTGCTGATTAAGCGAATCGGTCTAGACGCGTTTCTTGGAAAAACATAGACGAAGTGGCTGAAGATCGATCGTATCCATTTAAATAAACATATTGGAAAGCCAAAGGAGAAATTTTTCGCGATACAAAAACAGGAGCGACGAGCAAGAGGTGACCTCATCGAGACATTCAAGATTCTATCGGGCTACTACAATATTCCTAATATGACAGATATGTTTGCATTTAACTCTAATGTGGGCCTTCGAGGACATCATCTGAAGTTGAACAAGTCTCGGTTCTCGTGTAACCCAAGAAAGCATGCATTAAGCAATAGAGTGGTCAATATGTGGAACAGTTTGCCCGAGGATGTTGTGTCTGCAGCCAGTGTCAACCAATTTAAGAATAGGCTGGATATTCAAATGAGAGACAGTGATATGGGCCTATCAGCTTAAGCTGCCTGCCCATTATCAAAAATAATAATAATAAAATTAAATGTCGGTAGAATAAAATTGCCCTGCCTACGGAACGACACACGAATCTCTGAGATTTAGTTAATATCTTGTACACGTGTTGAAAATTGTATCTCTAGATATTTAATTAATATTAACACAAAAACATATTTGATGATCTATTACGACAGAAAAACTCGACACCTGCGCACAAATCACTATTTATATGAAACTACAGATTACGAGAGAATTGCTGACTGCTAGGAAAGTTCTAATTCTCCCAACTAACCCAACCAAACCACATTTGACAAAGTTTAAGGGATTATGCTCCTGTAGTGAGGCGGTCACCTGGGACCATGCACCGGTCTACTGCTGCGATGACAATATTTAAATTATCGGGAGCCTTGTTACTCAGTTTTTTTCTTTTCTTTCTTTACGTGAATTATTCGTTTTATTATATTGTTATTCTTTTTTATATATTATTATATATATATATGTATGATGTTAATAAAGATAATTTCCTTGCGACGGGGGCTGTGAATGTTTGTGTTTGCGGCTGTGCCCCTCGCAAAGGTTTATACAACCCGAGCGAGGGAGCATGTAGTGTAATGTATGAGTATAATTGATATAAATTAACTTTGTTAAAACCACTTATTTATTGAAAAAAATTCAACATGTTTCGAAGCCAATGGCTTCTTCGTCAGGATAACAAAAATAATATTTAAAAATCGAAGTATAGATCAAAATATTAAAATGTTATATATGGAAAATGATAATATAAAGTACCTAATTAACATGAAAATAAATTTAAAAAATAACTATTTGCAAAAAGGACCTGATTATTTATAACATTCAATTAACTATTTACACTCTTTCTTATTTCCAAAATTTATAATTTATCAAATTGTGATTCTGTATAATTTGTATGTAAAATTTGTAAACCCTTATTAATATCAATATTGTAATTTAATATTTGTAATGATTGTGATTATTTTATATAGGAAAAACGTGTAGAAATTTTGAAATTAGAGTTAAGGAACACTTAAGGTGTTTAAATAGTAATAATTATTCCGAATTTTCTAACCATCTTTTGGCTATGGATCATTCTTTTGATATTAATAAGGGTTTACAAATTTTACATACAAATAATACGGAATCTCAATTTGATAAATTAGAAATTTTGGAAATAAGAAAGAGTGTAAATAGTAAATTGAATATTATAAATAATCAGATCCTTTTTGCAAATAGTTATCTTTTAAATTTATTTTCATGTTGATTAGGTACTTTATATTATCATTTTCCATATATAACTTTTTAATATTTTGATCTTTACTTCGATTTTTAAATATTATTTTTGTTATCCTGACGAAGAAGCCATTGGCTTCGAAACATGTTGAATTTTTTTCAATAAATAAGTGGTTGTAACAAAGTTAATTTATATCAATTATAATTATGTTACCACAAAATAAATTTGTTACATTTGAAGAAGAAAATGTATGAGTAGTTGAAAAAAATGTCAACCTTGTGACGATTGAGTAGGACTGATATGGAAGCGTAGAACAGTCCTGAGTAAGCGGTGGGTACCATTCATAGTCCTATTACTCACTTTTTCTACCGTTGTTGCTATCTGCCGGTGGTGGTTTTCTGGACTGGCGAGTCCTTGTATGTTTGTGATGTATTTTTATTTTCTTCTTTTCACAGGGGAGTGACTTTGCGCTCGATACCGTCTCTATGGTGCAAATTTTGTTATTAATTCTCATTCGATTTATTTTGCTTTAATTCTATTACATTTCACTTACCTTCTTTTTTTCCGTTAAGGCTTCACTCGTATCTCCATACTCAACTCATCTTAATCTGTAACCTGCTTATTTTTCTTATACTGATTTTTTATTATTTTACTACAAACATTGTACTTTATTCACCGTCTTTATACTTTCACTTAATATTAGGTATTTGCTATATATATCTATCACATGTACTTTTAGTCCAGTGCTTTCTCCTTTCTATTTTTATTTTGAGTTGTCACCCGTGTATTTTTTTATGTATTGTAATATTCATGTATTGCACACACATCATATATTATTCTTGCTATACATATATCTATTACATGTACTTTTAGTCCAATGCTTTCTCCTTTCTACGTTGTCACCCATGTATTTTCCAATACTCATTCATGTATTGCATACACTTCATATATTATTATTCCTTTGCATACACTGTATTGATGTATTTTGTCGTATCTTTTATATTGCATTTTATTTTGCTTTACTTATATATACTTATAAGTAAAGTATATATAAGTAATATACTTTACGTATATTACTTGCTTTACTTAAGTTCTATTACTCACATTCATCCGCGAGTAAAATATGTTAATCTTTTTATAATCAAGTACCTATGTAGACGATTATCTTTTGTGGACAAGAAATACAACAGTCTCAAGATGTATTATAGATGTCTTATAGAGACGAAGCTTTATTTTATATGGAAAGGTATGGTTTGTTTAATTTTCCAAAGTAAATTGTTGCACTTATCTACAGTTCTAGATAATGTTCTAAAAAATCTTTATTTATTCGATATTAATTTAATCCCCTTCAAAGTTGTTTCAATCAGATATAATAGGTACACTTTTGCAAGCGCTTTTTTCAGTCTTCGAAGCACTTTTGGAACGCAATTTTTGGAATGGCGTTTAGCCCCTTCGTCGATTGTGTCTTTATCTTTTCAATGGTGGCAAAAGTTAGTCCTTTAATGTTTCTTTAAGAAGTCGCTGGGGGTCATGTCCGGCAAATACGGAGGCTGAGCATCTCAGGGGTGTATTTTTAGCCAGAAGTTTTGAAATCCTTTTTACTTTTTTCCCTAAGAAAAAAATTGCCAAGTGTAGGTAACCTTTTCAGCAATAAAGTAATAGTAAAACATTAATAACTTCATAGGACTATATTCCTGCCTTGACCATGAGTCAAAAATGTTCAAGCAACCATGATCTAATTTCAATAATTATAGAGATATGCGACATTAAAGTTTGCATTTTTTTTTAATATTTCTGCCTTTTTTGTGTAAAAAGTAGGACTATCATTACAGTAACTTTTATCAAATATGAAAAATTCATTCCCGTTAATACAAGTCAAATAAAATAAAATAAAACCCTCGAATTCCAATTGGATTGTAATTTCTGCAGGGTTTTTAAAATTTTATTTAACTTGTATTGAAACCAATGAATAATGTTGTTCAACGTTTTGTGAGAAATAAGTCAGAAATTTTGAAAAAAAAATGCAAACTTTGATATTGCATAACTCCATAAGGTCATGGCTGCTTCATCATTTTCGACTCACTATCGAGGCAGGAATATAGTCCTGCCGGGTTTTTAATGTTTTCCAAATAATCCTGTATATATAAAAATAAAATACTTTGTATAAAACCACTGTTTATCGAATAACCAACGTATACGTTACATCCTTCTGAGGGGCCCCGAAACTGTTGATTATTATTATTCAACTAGCCGTACACTTGTGAAAAATCACGGGAAATAATGATAATGATTAATAACGACCCTTGCGTGACCGCGCAATATCAGCTTCGCGCTGTGAAGTGGATATTGCTGATTTTACTTTTGATAGTGACCAGCTGTAACCCATCCAAAATGACGGTACCTTTAAATATCGATTCGAAAATTAGAAAAAAACTCGCAAAATGAAATTCGTAAACAATTTTTTCGTAAAAAAAAATGTTAAAAAGAAAATTTTCGCTCGAAAACATTGTCCGAAAAAATGTTTTTCGAAAAAAAATTACTATAAAACGTTACGGACGTTACACGAAGTTACGAGGACAGACAGACAGACAGACAGACGGACGGAGAATCGAATTCGAATGAGACAGAGTTTTTTTTTTTTCATTTCTTTACTTTTACATTTGTTTGAGTTAAATTATACTACGCCTGTCTCACTAGAGAGCTCTGTGTTGAGACAAGCAAAGTTTACAAGTGTAACTTATATGTAAGTACATTTATACAAAATAGGTTAAAACAAAAAGTACATTTTGAACAAATAAGTTTTTAAAAAAGATTTATAGTCGCCTACACTCAGGCACATGTAAATATATACGAATACAATCTCAATTTTTCTAATTCTACTATTATTATTCTATTATTATTATAGTTATATTAATGAATAATAATTAAGTACCTACTAACATGCAACCAAATTTAAAAGATAACTATTTGTAAAAAGGACGTGGTTATTTATAATATTCAATTTGCTATAAGTACTTTTTCTTATTTCCAGAATTTATAATTTATCAAACTGTTAATTCTGTAAAAAAAAATTGATAGAAAAAAATATTATTTTTCCTATGAAATCTCGAATTCAGTACATTCTAAATTAGTAATCCTCGGTGACTGCATTCAAAATTATTTTTTTCAATGTTTTTGTATAATGCCGCCCTTGCTTTTATACCCTTCATATATACACATATACTACTGAGATTTATTTTAATTATATCGTCGAGATTTATCTCAGCGTGTCTAGTTCCATGAACACGGGCCGTAACGTTTTACGTCGCCAGAGTTGAAGCCCGAGTTGCTGGCTTCAGCAGCCAAACGTGATGGCCTGAAAAGCAATTTCATTTAATACCGTGCACGCTACGGCGAACTGCTTAGCTTTATTTTTCTGCTCCAGTTTCTGAATTGGGTTTTTACTATCACTGAAAGTTTAAAGACTTTTGATCGTGCACAGTGCTCATGTCGGGGGGAATACAAGGCGACATTATTTCCGCAATGTTCGCTACACTAGATTGTATCTGCCGCGGTATATTTACTTGTTTATTTATTTATTAACTTTTTGCCAGTTGGCAATTTCTCCCGACAAACCACACAATTTAGTGGGACAGTTGAAATAGGTTTCCAGAATAGACTAACTAACTAACTAACTAACCATCACGCCGTTTCCCCGCAGGGTTAGGCAGAGAGGATTGAACGCCACACTCTTCTATCCTGGCACACCACTTTTGCTTCGGCCACATTCATACATCTTCTCATACAAGTTCTACGATTGTTGCGGCTTTTAACGGGGCCATCCTCAAACACTTGTTGTATCTGATCGTGCCAGGTCTTTTGCAGACGCCCTCTATTTCTGTTGCCTTCAACACCCGTCTCATATATTTTCTTAACCTACCTTTCCTCGTTCATACGTTCCACATGACCAAACCATCTCAGCACTCCTTTCTTTATTCTATCTACCACGAATAGAATATCCCCAATATTAATAATTTCGAATATGCATCTATAATCGTGACTAGAACCCAACAGCTGATCTCAAAATTAGTATAATAGCTGATTATTATTACTATATCGCATTCGTCATTTGTATTAATAATAAATCAAAATATAATAAACAATTCTCTATGTAGCGATTTCCGTCACTAACGCTACCAAACGACACAAATAATGATGAGTTGTATAAAATGAGGTACAAAAAAATTAGAATTATCTACGTAACAATGTCCATCGCTGACGCTACCAGGTGGCTGAAATATTAATAACTTACAATATAATAATGAGGTATAAGAAGCAAAAAAAGCATAATTATCTATTTAATTATATTCATCAATAACGTTATCAAGTTGCGCTACTCTAGATTGCGCTGTTTTCACAGCCTTACCTGGCGGCCAGAATATGTAGTACAAGTACGTAATTTTTAACAGGTTATAGCTCGTTACAATATTATAGCAATATGTAATATTACAATAACAAAACTCCGTGATAATGTGTAGGAGATGGATAGGGACAAGGAACAAGGAACTTAAAAAAGAGTAACCTGTTGGTCTTGTGGTTAGGACTCTCGCCTCGTGATCCAAAGGTCGCAGGTTCGAATCTCACTTCAGACAAGCAAGTTATTCCTATTTTCGTAGCACAAGCGTTTAGCTTAATTTGAAAATAGTAATAATATTGATGTGACACGAATTCCGTGTTCGCATCTCTATTTAAAAAAAAAAAAAAATTGCGAGTAGATTTTGGGAATGGTGAAATTGAATCAATGCCGACTGCACTGGAATGAGGAGCAGAAGTCAGTATTATGAACGGGGATGAATAGTGAAGTACTGTCAGCTAAACGAAGGAGAAGACCGGCATAAGTAGAATATTCAAGTTGACTTTTTATTCAAGTTGAGTTGTTAGTTGACTCATTGAGGTGAGTGAGGATTCAAAATGACATTATAAAGTAGAGATAAAACATAGGCGAAAGAAACAATCGAATGAGTTAAAATATGCAGGTTTCCAGGAGTGCCAAAACAAAATTCAGAATTTCGTTTGTTTACGAAATATCTCTTTAAGCTTTTGTTATTTTTATCTAATTTTGGCACCAGTTGTTTTATATGCACTCACCCGTTCTACGCATTTGATTCGGATTTCCTTGGCCCAACATAGAATTCTCCTGATTTTTCAAGGTCCCAACTCTCCCGACGTGACTCCGTGTGATTTTTGGCTATTCCCCATGTTAAAAATTCTGGTAAAAGATATCCATATTATTATTATTGATATTCTAAAGCACTGGCAGAAATATTAAATAAAAAATGCATGTTGAATATTGTACAAATTTGGAGTAGCTTATCTCCATAACCACTGATATTAGGAAATCGTTGCTTTAACATTTTTTTTATTTATATGAATCCATATTTACATTGGTTTATATTTTATATTTATTACAATATTCAATACAACATTTTACATTATTTCTTTTACAGAATATTTTCGATTCATAATTTAGACTTAAATCTATCTTCAATTATTGCGGACTTCTTATGTTACACCGTGTATTTGAAGAAGCGTCTCAAGTTTCTCAAGGTTTTTCACGTAAGAAAGTACTCGCAAATCTGAATTCCCAGATAAAAAATTGAGTGAAAGTGTCAACAATGGTTTTATGGTGCTCTGGGGCCTGCGGTGCGGTCGGGCCCTAAAGCGGCGTAGCGCGACCAATCGGAAGTCTACATACCCGACAAGCGGGACCAATAACGAATAGTCACCGCAAGACACAGAGATTTTTTTCACAAAAAGATCTGTGCTCTTTGCAAAAAAGGTGTATGTGTGATGATCTATATTTTAGAATATTTCGAGTTTGGTCAAATCTTTCAGAACAGTGCTGGATTTATGTCACAGAGACATTATTAATCAGTTAATGTATATTATAGATATCTCACAGAGACTAAGCTGTATTTCTTATGGGAAAATAGGTATAGAAGTCATTTGGGTGTACATAGGACTTGTGACCTATCTTGTGGTTGGCTTAAGTGATCACTTTACGCAATGTAACATTCGCCATTTCCACCCCTGATAGAATATACCATGCTTAATAATTTTTTGGAAGTTGTATATATGTTCGAATTCATTAAATTCCGTAAATCAATTGTAGATTTTCTCATTAGCGACATTAACGATATTAAAATAATTAGCGACATCTGTGGGGATTTAGGGGAATGAAAATGGCTTTGTACAGGCCGCATGGAAAGGCGGTTACAACTCATATGTGAAAGCTTGCCACACAATTTGAACATATATACAACTTCCAAAAAATTGGTAAGCATGGTATATTCTATCATGGGTGGAAATGGCGAATGTTACATTGTGTAAAGTGATCACTTAAGCCAACCATAAGATAGGTCATAAGTCTTATGTACACCCAAATGACTTCTATACCTACTTTGCCATAAGAAATACAGCTTCGTCTCTGTGAGATATCTATAATATACATTAATTGATCTATATTTTAATTTTTAAAATGCGTGGTTAGATAATTAACTAATAATGGAATTAAAATTCTTCAAAATGATTGCATGAATAATGTAAATTTGGAAAGGGTTTAATCTGTGAACGATTTAGGGTCACACTAGACTTGACCTTTAAATTTAATATTCGCATAAATAATATAGTTTATTAGTAATCGAGAGTACTATCAATTAGTAATTTAGAATACTAGACCTCATTCTTCGAATAAGTAAAAATTTTAATGGTTCTCAAATAGCAATAACCTTATATTCATTTTTAATTCATAGTAATGGATCGCCGATATGGGCACCACTCTATGACAAATATATTAAAATGACAGAATCCATCTATAAAAAAAATTACTAGAATATTAGTTTATAGAGAAGATACCAAAAATCAATTAGAACCATACCGAGACAGATTGATTCACTTTTATCTAATGTCCTTATCTAATAGAAGAATAATCGCTAATTTAATGATGCTTACGCAACTCATTATAACGTATAATATTCTTCAATTACAAAGCAATATAGGCATATTTGTAAATCAATTCAAAAATTCAAAAAAGTAACACATAAAAACCAAGTTTTTACGATACTCCCTTTATCATTTTCGGGTTTCGTGTCTACCATATGCGTCGGAATCTCCATACAACTTACTGATTTGTATGAAAAACCATTAAAAATTTGAAAAATCCAAAAATTATACTATAATTATTTATTATTTTTGACAAAAATTTTATCGATCTTCTTGATCGTCGCCACGTCGCCACCTCGCCACTACTTGCAAAGTTTCAGCTCGATTGGATCACGGGAAAAGGGTTAAAAATCGATCCAAAGTTTTTTCGTCAAGCAAGCAGACGCCACGAGTTAATATAAAGGGAGTAAAAATAAATTTTATTGCAATTGACAATACGATCATTCATGCAACAGATAAAACAACTTCCTTGTACGATTACACCTTTTGTAATACAATAATGTAATATAATATTATATTGTTTAGATGACATTATGTTATACAGTCATACACAAAAAACTGTATGGACATGTCACGTCTGTGTTTGTGTTAAACTACATAAAATAAAATAAAATAAATATTTTTAGGCACGGTTTCCTACTGCGCGCTATTTCCATTTGCAGCAATGTAAAAAAAAAAAGAAAAATCTTACTACCTTGTACTTTTCTTACTTGCTCGCCACACGCTACACTACACACTCATAAATGAATTCCAAAAGATTACGTTATTTTGGATTTCTTCCTCACACCGCACATTTCTGACCATCGCCTTTTATATCAACTCTATCAAAGTTTCAATTCATGTCTGTTCACAAAGAATAAAGTATACGGGATGCTGAGTCAACATAATAAATCTTCTGAGTAAATATTGTAGCGAAGCGGGAGAAAAGTTCCCATACATTGCTTAAATAATAGCGGTATGTTTGGAAAGTACATTAACACACTAATTTATTGTAAACATTATTATAGAAATGCGGTAATATGGTTCTGTAACTGTTAAATAAAAGTGATCACTTAAGTCATAGCACGTCGAAAGGTCCACGGACTTTTGGCTCAACGACAAATGTCCACGAAAAAAGCTCCACGCAATCAAAGATCCTCAAAACTATCAAAATTATTTTTTTAATGAGCTTCAAATCTTCTTCTACATCTTATCCTATTGGGTCAGGGTCCCCTCACCGCATAGGAGGTTTCAACTCTTCCTGTCTTGGCTTCGCTCTCCACGTCAGCCCAATTTAGTTGCAACTTCGCTTCGCAGCAGTCCTCCGACTGCTTCCGCCAGCTCCTCCTAGGACGGCTCCTTGGTCTTACCACCGTAGCTGTGGGATCGGGATCCCCTTGAAATCGACGGTGGTTATAAGCTCGACTGTCAAGATTGTGACAAAGTGTATGCGGGACAAACAGCGTGTACGATTTCAAAGAGGGTTGATGAGCGTAAAAGAGCATGTAAACTCGGTTATCCGGAAAAATTGGCATTGGCTGAGCACTTTCTAGATACGGGCCACCATTTTTCATTTGAGTCAAAAATCTTAGGAAAGCCCAAAAGTCACCACATGCGCCTGGTCAAAGAAGCAATTGAAATATACAAGCACCCGGTAAACATTAATAGGGATGACGGTCTTAAGTTAAAAACCTCGTGGTATCCGGCGCTGCAGGATAACTCATATCGACGATCCGCACAGTCCGACATCCGTTAGTAGATACACAATGCACTACATCACACCCTGCTTTCGACACGGTACTGCAATCCAATACTTAACCTAACACAAACTTGGACACACCCTGACTTCGGTATGGTATTGCAAGGCAATACTTAACCTGCACTTCAACACACACCCATCACATCAGCCCTGATGATGGACCCTGCAATGGGATGCGAAACTTCGGCCAGAGAAGTTACATATACACCACAGAATATCCCAGAAAACTATACACAGAAGATCCGAGTTATAATTTCTGACTAACGAAAGAATAGTGTATCAATTACGTGGTTGGAAAATTCCGAGAAGTTATTACTTTTAGGCATAATAAGTGTTATATCTGTTTAACATACAATATCAAACTATTATATTATCTAACATATCCATTGAAGTGAAATAATTATGAAAATTGCGCTACAAAAATTTTCAATTACTTTTATTTATTATCCTAAAAATATTTTATATTTTTAAAGAATTTTCATAAAACGTGTTATTTTTATATTTCTTAAAAAGATAATTTATTCTTAGAAATGCCTCGATTCACGTTTCGACCAACAAACCCAATCCTATTTGTGTTCATTTTATATTTTTGGATAAATCGTTACATATTTGTATCTTTATTTAGCTGTTAAGTTCGCTCTGTCGCATTTATTTCCTATTTGGAGAAATTAATGTCTAAAAGCGACGAAATACGCAATACTAAATCGAAACATCCGTGCTGTTTTCCCGTGGGAAGACCGGATTTAGTACCTCACGTTCCTGTTCTGTCCTGGATACCTACCCCCGCCGTGTGCTTTGTTATTTGTTACATTTAGGGATGTTTATGTAGACTCTAACTCTATTTATGTCTTGCTTACGTATTATTTTTTTTGGTTAAATAAGCCTAATGTGTTCCTAGTTACCGTAATTAGACCGAAGCTTAGTTGAGAAAATAAGGAACCTGTATATTCCAAAAGGGAACTAGAGCAGCACCTTACTAACGGTTAGCATGTCTCCAGTACAAATACTAATGATGGTGTTTTAACCGGTGACACACTAAACGTTATTTGAGGTTTGTAACTGGTTGTCGTTATCTTCGATACAATGAGATACAAAACTTAAAAAACAGTACCATGCGTAACCGGTTAAAATAACAATTTGACTTTCTTTATAAATTAATACGACATTATTGATTTTTGGCCACAAATTTTAAACCTTATAAACTTTGTCGCTTTATCTTTGTACTACATTTTTATGACTTATAAGCATATTATATAATCCAGGGTGTCCCGAAGTTGACTGAGCGCCAATTTTTGCCGATTATTTAACTTTTTCACGCAGGGCATTGTTAATGCAATCTAAAAAAAATCTATCTCTTTTCAATCCACTATCACCATTAACTTTCATCTGCGTTGCCTATCTTCGTAACATTCGGATTTTCGCACCTAGAACCGATATTAAAAACATATTTTCGTAAAAAATTCCTATTTTAAAATCTTGTCCTGCCTATTGCAAACTCACCCCGTACTGTCGTAGCTACTTTATCTCTACGCAATGCCGTAAGATACCATAACGGAGAACCAAATCATTTATACGAGTACATACTTGAAAACAAATTCTTCTCAAATAAATTATTTTAAATGGACCAAACCTAGGTTGTCATGCGCAAAAAACAAACTATAAATATAGAATCAAACAAAAGATTACAGCGGGATTATAAATTTGCATGGGTTTCTTCTCGGGTTTCGCGGGCACCCTGGCATTTTGCCAAAAAATACAAAACTGGCGTGAGCGAGCCATTACCAGAAGGAAATCAATATCTATGGCGTCTTTTCGTCTATTCAAAACGACTTTTTAAATATAAAAATTCCCTTTACAATCTAAATTAAGAATTCAATATCTTAATATCACACGTTCAAAATTGTTGGAGATGTTAAATTATATTTTTGTGGCCTGAAACCCATTACGTAAGAACATGTATACAAGGCTATTTTTAGTCCAAGGGGATCTTTTCTCGTTGGTCTGGATACCTAACGGAAGAATGACGTTGACGCAGATTAGTTACATATGTACACACGATAATATAAGCAATCGACGCAGATTAGTTACTGATATACACACGATAATATACATAAGTAATCGACGCAGATTAGTTACTGATATACACACGATAATATACATAAGTAATCGACGCAGATTAGTTACAGATGTACACACGATAATATACATAAGTAATCGACGCAGATTAGTTACAGATGTATACACGATTATGTAAGTTATCGACGCACGTTAGTAGCAGATGTACACACGATAATATAAGCAATCGACGCAGATTAGTTACAGAAATACCTCACAAGATAATATAATCGACGCGGATTAGTTAGATAATGAACGCTTATTACCTATTATTCATAGTTAATTTAATTATTGAGCATTTATATTTTGTATTATTTTTAATGTATATATAATTTTTTAAGAGCCTTTGAATCATATTGGCATATTTTATATAAGTACACCCTAATGCACTTCTGTTTCATGTAAATTATTTTGTATGTAGTATTTATACTGTCTACGATTGCTCTAAAAATTTACAAGTAATAAAGTAATAAAGTAAGTCTAATATATATATATACAGGATGTCTCATATCTAGTAGCAAAAACTTCGCAGAATTCTTCATTCAGTTTTGAATAGATAATATTCTTAACGGTGAAATGTCGACAGTTACGGAGATATACGACATTAAAGTTTGCATTTATTTTCAATATTTTTTACTTATTTTCAGTAAAACGTTGGACCGTCACTACCGTAACTCATACGGAATATTAAAAATTTATTCGCTGCGATACAAGTGAAATAAAATTATTAAAACCTTGTTGAAATTTAAAAATATATATAGATATATATATATCTATATATATATATAATATATATTATATAGGTTTTTGTCATTTTGTTTGACTTGCATTAAAGCGAATGAATTTTTAATTTTTAAGTTTCTGTAGTGATACTCCAACATTTTACACAAAGTAAATCTGAAATATTTTAAAAAAATGCAAACTTTGATGTCGCTTATCTCTGTAATTGTCTACATAATATGTATTATTACCCAAAGTGTAAAGAATATTTTGTATACAAAATTTAATGAAGAAACCCCCCCCCCACGAAGTTTAGTTTTTGTTACTAGCTACGAGACTCACTGTAGATAATATTTAGTGTGTAGAATATTATACACGTTATTTATTATTGGAGTCACTTAAAAAATAATATATTTAGTATTTCTACTAATATTAAATAATCTATTTTTATATTTTAAAACAATCTGCATTTCGCCATTTCTTAATTATGGCCACTACCTACCAGCTGTCATTCCCGTTAATATGTCAATCCTTTTACCGAAATAGTTAACTTTTTCGCCATATTGTTTTAGTGAAACTGCTTTCGTATTTTTATGAAAAAATTTATATTTCAGTGTGAATATAAGTTGCATTTATATTAAGGAAATACAATAGAAGTCAGAATGCACGGCGAAAATTGTCAAATATAACCTCAAAAACAACGCCTAAGTAGGAATGTCAACTGGCAGGTGCGTATAGTGAGTACATAAGATTGACATTTACGTAAATATATATTTTGGAAAAAGGATCGAAATGAAATATTTATGTAACAGAATATTTTGATATGTTTAAATCTGAGTAGTACCTATTATGATATTACTAGCTGTAACCCGTCAAAAATGACGGTAATTTTACATGTCGGTTCCTAAAGAAAAAAATTAAAAAAAGGAAAGAATAGAAAAAATAATAAAAAAATAAATTTTATAATATAAAGAAGTTATTGACGGTACACGAAGTTACGACGGACGGACGGACAGATATGAAATTTTGTAATTGGGATTTATAATCAGACAGGAATATTACGATATTTGGAGTACAAAAGAAAAGGCAGCAATATCCAAAAAAAAATAAACGTAATAATCGAGGATTACTCATTTATAATGTACCGAATTCGATATTTTATAGGAAATGCTTTTGGAGGGGATAGATACATTAAAACTAGAATTCAGTACATTTTGTATTAGTAATTCTCAGTAAGTGCATTCAAAACATTTTTTTTAATTTTTTGGATATTGCTGCCTTCGCTTTTGGACTATCATTACAGTACTTTATATCGAGTATGAAAAATTAATTTCTCTAAAACAAGTCAACTAAAATAATAAAAACCTTCCAATTACAATTGGAAAAAATCTGCAGGGTTTTTAACATTTTATTAACTTGTACTGAAACGAATAAATTTGATACAATCGATATTAGTTACAATCAAGGCAGGAATCCACTTGTAAAGTATTAAAGACTAGCTCTATAGCACCCAGTATAAGATTCGGAAAATTAATTTACACGAAAAATTGGAAGATAAGTATGAATTAATGATATTATGGTGAATCAACCCGACTACGATCGGGATACTTGAATGCTTTAGCACAGTGGTTCCCAAAGTTGAGAGGACTGCGACCCACCAAAAAAAAAATCGATTTTCGGGACCCACCTCCTGTCTTACATTTTCCCAATACATATTGTAACTATGCAAAAGACTGTTCAATTAACAAAAAGAAAATCGTCATAATATAGTCGAATTTTTTCATTACGAAAAATATTAATATGCGATATTTTAATGGGAAGGATACATTTGTTGCCTATTTCTTGTCTTTTTTCTATTTTAGTCACTTTTAATTGCAGTGAATTCGATACGTCAAATTTATTTTCGTATTTAGTCTTATTAGAAACCATTGCAGAAAATTTTACTTCACGTAAGTATGTGGTAGTGAAGGGGTGGAGGACTTCCATGGCTTCGTCAGGCAAGCAGGGATAAGTGCCAGCAATTAAAAGCCAAAATTTTGCTAATTGCTTGCGATTAAAAGTATTTTTCAGCGATATCTTCCGATAAATCAATAAGCTCTTCAGTTGCTTTTGTTGACATTTCTATTGGTATGTTGTCTTGAAATACAAATCCAGTTTATCCTGTCGAACTTTTTCATCTCTTCTTCGAAGTAGGCGTTAAAGTTATTTGTCAACTCTGTTAAATGAGTGAGAATTGCAGACACTACATTGATATCTGGTTGCAATTCGTTTTCTATAATAAACTCGACATGACCCGGACGAGACGTGTTGCGCGGTGTTGTGACTGCGACCCGCCTAATATCCGCGCACGACCCACCAGTGGGTCGCGACCCATAGTTTGGGAAACACTGCTCTAGCACAATGAACGTACTATGTATACTAATAAACGCCGATGTACGCTAACGACCCGTGTGAACGCAGCTAGCAGCGAAAGCCAATGCTTCCTTTTGAGCCCCGGACCTGTCAACAGCTTTTACAACAATCAACAACGGACGATTTATCAACAACGAATCTATTCTTCATCTCAACCTTCTATTAAATCACATATCCCACACTTACCTCCTTCAACAGCAGTACGACATCATCTTATTTCTTGCACCTCCTTACGTCCGTCTCTACTCCAGAAAATAGCTATACAAATTGAAACAAGTATACAAATAGAAAATAGTATTTGAATGAATGAATAACTGGTCAGAGAGGGTATTGCGTAAGTTTAAAGACTTATTAGCTAGTCACAGGTGTAGTCAGAAAAGTAACAATACGCAACGCAATTTGAAAAAAACTAGAGTAGAAATCTTTTCATTTATGAAAGACAATCTAATTAGTATGTGTAAGCCGTGCGTACGATGCACATTGTTTCGTTATGTTGGTGTTTACTAGTATAGACATCAACATAATGAAACATCTTTAGAGATTTACAAGTTTTCTTCAGCTCGAAGTCGTGCCCAAAATTGGAAGAATCTTTTCCATGGATAAGCTTTGCTGTAGATAGATTTGTTGCCGCATTCGTGCGGTATGCTGTCTATAAAATACCTAGTTTCCAACAACTAATAGCGTATACTTTACGCTTTTCATTAGGAGTGGTTTATTTGAGATTAGTATTTAAGTAACAGTTTTATCAGTCATTCAGTTACCAATCATCGATGCAATCAGATACAAATCTTAAATAACTGTACCATGTGTAACCGGTTAAAATGACGGTGTGACCATCACTACTTTTCACTATTGTGGACTGTCCACGTATTCTCTTCGTACAAGATCATTTTAATGACAAGTATGACCTAGCGTCATTTTTTGGAGAAAAAAATCTAAATTAAATATTCATCTGGCAGAAAATTATGAAATATTAAAATCTGAATAATACGTTTAATTTTTGTGATAGGAATATTAAGAGATTTATCTTTTATTTCGGTTTTTTTTTTCAAAATATATGCTTAGGAAAAATTCATGCTTCTTGTTCTCAATGCACGGCCCTGTTAGATAGGCAATGTTTACAATTCAAAGAAAGAAAAGAAAAATATCGTCCAAGCTTCAAATAATAATTTATTCTGGTAAGTTAGTTGGAAGTGTCTTTGCAGTTTCATTTTTATCTATCTTAATTCAATCGATTAATAACTTGGCAAACATATCACTTATAATTGTAGCTAAGATAGACGAAAACGAAATATTTTTCACTTGAATAATTGTAATAATATATAATAAAGGTAATAGTGTTTTTTTACAAAATGTATTCTAGTTATATGAGCATCCGTTGAAGATAGTTTGAAATATATAACCTTGTTGTAGAATAGAATTCCCTCGGACTCGCCCAAGTTATAACGAGAAGTTAACGTCGCAGCTTGCTCGACATGAAACGAATTCCACATCGCATCGATTATGGGGAGACCACCTTGAAATCATATGTAAATGTTTGTTTTTTGCCACCACAAAAGTTCACCTCCAAAAATGTATCTAACTGTTCTATAGGGAATTTTAAATAAGCCGACGCGAAGGGTTTTTCATCCGCGATCCGATAAACCTTTTATTTTACGTTAATCTGACTAACTTTATATATCACACCACTCCATGAACTGATTTTCCTCTTAGATTAAATTAAATCAAACGAATATCTTTCGTTATACGTTAAACTACGGCAAAAATGTCTAATATATTTCGAAGACAGATTTGTATAAAAGAAGTAGATAATATACAAATAATATAATCAATATTTTTTAAAAATGTCAATCTACAACATAAAAAAACATAAAAAACATATTAAAAATGTACCATGTATTTATTGTAATTAATGCACTCTAATGATGAATATATTTAATCCTATGTAAATTATACCTATAACTAAATATGCTATGTACTGATGCAAGAAAATGGAAAAAAACGTGCCGACAAGCTGTTTAAGGCTTGGCACGATCTACAATAATAAAAAATATGTATAAATTTAATAATATATTTTTTTAAATCGTTTTTGACAATGCCACTCCGTTAGCAGATGATCGCAAATGATGCATTTCATTAATTATCAAAATGATCATTGGAACATTTAGTAGTCTATAGTAAATATGGAATAAGAAACAGTGTCATATGTGTGAGTGAAGTGCGCGTAGTACTCACTAAAAATTAGATAGTATGAAAAATTTACTTGCCAACTACATAAAACTCATAAAGAAAAAGATAGAGCGAATACGGCTTCAGCATGAAAATATTTAATTCAATACGACTGTCTTACTGATTCAAGAAACAAAGTAAAATAGGAAAAGTTGTTTTGGTTATGATGTTGTATACAGAAACAGTTGAAGATTTGAAGTTGTATACAATTAAAATCCCTAGCCCCTAGCCGCAGTCACGGATTACGTATAAAATTTTAAATCGGATTTTCATAAAATATTAATTATTTAATTAATATGTGGGGATGCGTGCGTTCTGTTCCTTCGTCAGTTTTTCTCAAATGTACAAAGGTAGGGCTCCACCCACGTTTGCAGTTACCAATGAAGATATTGAAGATAATGGGGTCACCACCCCGTTTCAGGAATGACAGGAATTCGTCTTAAATCGCGATGTGTTTGAAGCGATTTATTTTAAATAAAAGTGGACAATTTTACAGTTACAATTTACAAATAGGTAATAATGCAATTAATTCAGGACAGAGCCTCCGGCCTACGCCGGGGGTAGTTGAGAGACTGACATATCGGCTATGAGCCGCACTGTGATTTATGCTGTTCTCGAACAAAGAACTTTCTTGAAGTCTGCACGCGTTCTGTATTCCTGCTGATGTCGATTGAGAGTTCATCTACCTGGTGTTGAAATCTTTGGCGTTTCATACTGGTGCCTTTGTTGTTGGGTGTTAACCTTACGACTGTGAACATTCCTGCTTGCATTTGCTCTACGCTTGCATTTCGCGTAGTGAATGCCCACTGCCCGTCTAAGCATTCTATGATAGTCACGGAGTGGCGTAACCCTTGCGTCTGTTTGCTGCAGAGGTGATTCCTGCCTCGTGTTTATACTATATATTGCTTAGTTTGGGGTGGCTATTTTATATGTGACTACTACAAGGATTTTGTTTCCCTTTAGTAATGCACAGCTTTTTTGCTTGTATGCGCTGCACACCACTGCGTAATAGGATGGATTCAATGAAATGCATAAAAAAGGTTCAAACACCTCGTGTTACCTCGATGAACGAATCTCTAATACAATAATGATTAGAGTTAATATATTTAACCTTAAAATAAAAACTTTGGATTGTTTTAAAAGACATACAAAATACCCGGTTATATCGAGTTTTATCGAAAAAAAAAACAAATTTTAATGAAAACATACCTTTAAAACGAGCTTACAGTGTTAGCACATAATACATAAACGATTTGAATAAATTATAAGAATCACTTGGAAGGATTTACAGAAAAAATCTATCAATCAAAAATATACTGTCGCGGTGTGGAAAACTATTTTTAACAACTTTTAATTTAAGTATTTTATTAATCGTTTTCACTTTCTGTGCACCTATCGTATTACTAAGTATTGAAGCTTACTGAACATACATTTATCAAATCGATGTTTGTTTTGAAATATATATTACGAAGTGTCTGCTAGAAAATAAAGAACTAATAAAATCGTTTTCATGTGTTAAAATTTTCACGCATTGCCAAGAATTTTCTTTGACAAGTCCGTCGCTTAATTTTATTTCGTGTGTTGTCTCATTTATTTTCTGTGTATTTTTTTATAGATATATAGTGTCGTTTTGTTATCGATCGAACATTCTTGAATATTTACTCACAGGCTTGAAGGTTAAGAGATTATCCTCATATCAGACAGTATTGTATACAAACACATTTTCCATAGTACGGACACTCATACTAAAAATGAAATGGGTAATGTCATTAACACGGGATAAGTTAAAGTAATATTTCTAATATATAATATCATTTATTTATATAATTGATCAAGGTACATTCGAAGCCGCAATTGTCCATAGCAACGCTTTTAGTTATGTTATTTATTACTTCCTTTCTTTTAACTCAATGGCGTCTGCTTGCTTGCTTGACGAAAAAACTTTGGATCGATTTTTGACCCTTTTTCCGTGATCCCATCTAGCTGAAACTTTGCAAGTAGACTCGTGGCGATAATCAAGAAGATCTTTGAAATTTTCGTTAAAAAAAATAATAATTATAGTATAATTTTGGATTTTTCAAATATTTAATGGTTTTTTCATACAAATCAGTAAGTTGTATGGAGATTCCCACGCATATGGTAGACACAAAACCCGAAAAAGAGAAAGGGAGTATTGTAAAAACTTGGTTTTTATGGGTTATTTTTTTTAAATATGAGATCTATTATAGGTATGTGTTGTTTAAAGTGATCGAATCAAAATTTTATTATTTTATGTTTGAACTTTAGATTATTAAAAAAAAAACAAAAAAACGTAAAGTACAAACATACTTCAAAGCAAATTGATCATTTTATGCTGTTTTTATTACAAACTCAGTAGGTACGAGTATATTTAATTTTATTCTTGCAAATATATATATTTGATACATAACAGGATTTTATTTAGAAGCGAAAATATGTATGGCAGGATTACCTTTATGAATCGCCGTTTGATTGAGTACAAACAATTAAGCACAGGTAATATTTACAGAAAATATTCGGCAATTGTCATTTGGTTGGCTCTACCAAATTTAATCTTTTAAGATCCTCCAATAATATGGATTTGTTAGTAAGTCAACATAAACGAGATATATGCTGTTGGCTGCATCCAAAAAATTCCCCTGCTTTAATGTGGAAGCTAAAATTTCAAATCCATGCAAAAGTGAATTTATAAATCTTTCATTTAAGAAAGACAATCGAATTAGTATGTATAAGCCGTGCATACGACGTACATTGTTTCGTTGTGTTGGTGCTTACGGGTATGAACACAAACATAACGAAGCAATGTGCCTCATACGCATGGCTTACACATACTGATTCGATTGTCTTTCTTAAATGGAAAGAGGTCGTCCATGGATCCCATAGTACATGTTCTTAAGCGCGAATCGCTTGGTATTTCTGCCACCAAATCAAATAATATTGTGATTAATATTCATAAACGCCGAGATCTTTTGCTATGTAAATGATTATCAGACAGAAACTTATTAAAGCTTTTAAGACCTGTGTATTGACTACAAAAAGCAGACATTAACCAGACGGTTCAGAAATAAGGCAAATGTGGCACATCTTTGGGCCGATTAAAGAAAATGAAAATGAAATAGCATAGGCCAGTATCTATGCCTTACATGGGAAATCAGAGGGAAAAAGGATGCCTGGAAGAACCCCCAAAATATGGAGAGATACCTGAGATCCCACATCACAAACTGTGCACAACAGTGCCTACTAGACTTCAGCTAGTACAAGTATAAGAAAAAGAACCGAATCTATGCAAAAATAGTTGGACTTGGGTAGTTGGGTCATCTAGATAGGATGAGCGAACAGCGAACACCGATGTCACTGCTAAACACTGAACTACCAGCCTACATGAGGTTAGAAAGACCTAAGCTAAGTTGGAAAGATCCAAACAGATATCTTTGCAATGAAACTCTCGAGACTAAAAACACTGACTATTATCGTACAAATATTAAGTAGTAAAAAGTAATTACTATAAACAAAAAAAAATTCAGACCAAATATCTAAACTAAAATTTTTGTTCAGAATTGTATGTTGCACCTAAATAACGATCTTACCATCACGCCGTTTCTCCGCGGGAGCAGGCAGAGAAGATAGAGCGCCACACTTTTCTGTCCTGACACACAAGACTCGTTTCATCCTTATTCATACATCGTCGCATGCATGCTTCTAACAGGACTATCTTTTGGTATGTAGTTAACCTGGTCATGCCTATTCTTAAACCACCTATTCGACCTTTTTTTTAATTCTATTCGCTATCTTTTGTTACAAATGTATACAAATTATGCATGTTTCGTTTAGAACACCCTGTGAGTGAACATAAATACTAATTGCGGGGTAAGAAAACAACCCCAACGGAACTCGAGATAGAGAAAATTTGTTCGGTACTTAAAACTTCCGATAAATTGTCAACAATTACAGTAATTACTGTGGCCTAAGATAAATACTTTGTTGGAATTGTAGGTTCTGACGTTATATAAAAGGGTGTATATTTATTTAATTCCTTTTACGGTCTGATAATTCTGTACATAGGGTATGTTACAGACGGCTTTCAATAAGGTCTCCAGAGAAACATTAAACTCTTACGTTGTGTTGTTGCCGCAATCGTGGAAATGTAATTGCAGGCTACAATCCACAAATCCCAAAACAGCTCATTAAGATAAATCGTAATAGTAATACTATTATACAATAAAAAAGGTGTTATTTTTTTATGTGTATACAATGCATAGCCTTTTACAAGTAAAAACATAAAACATAATATGCATTATGTTTTTAATTGTGAAAGGCTTTGCGAGGGTAGAAAGCCAAAAGGTCGTTTGTGATTATTTCAAACTCTACAGGAGAGCAAAAGAATGTGTTGTCAATCTAATTTTGTCAATATATCTTTTATTATTAAAAGATTTCCATGTGTGTTTTGGATTTACAAATATTTAAATCGTTTAATAATAAAAGAAACATTGACAAAATCAGATTGACAGAACTTTATTTTGCTCTCTTGTAAAGTTCGAAATAATCACTAACGTCATTTGGCTTTCTACCCTCGATATGTACATTAGTGATAGCAATGACATGAAAAAAAACATGTTAATAGAGTAAAAAGGAGAAATAAAAACAATATTTAAATAATTACAAAATTAGAGTTACAATTATTTTATTTATTTTCATTTTATTTTAAATTATTGCTAACAAGATAATAGGTGCAAAATATATTTTTACAAAAATAATGCATAAATAATTCACACTCAACCCAATATCCCAATTATAAGTGTCTTCGACCTGCGTATGTCTCTTTTCCTTGAGAAAAGCCATGAAGACTGATATTTGAAAGATGTGTCTAAACCTCTTTCAATAAGGCCTTTCTATTTTATAAGGTGGTGCCTTGTTTGAATTTTAATTTAAACAACAACACTATTTGAGGTGATTTTCCAGGTGATTTGCATCAAATTTCTAATAAATTCTGCCTAAATATATCGGCAGTGAAGGTTTTTAAAATAAATACCATAATATTCACATATATTATCTGTTCCATGATCATGTTGAGGATTTTTTAATTTGTACCGGTTGTGGGAATTATCAACCATGCTAGAGCAGGCTTCATTTCACCCCTATAAGAAGGTAGAGGGTTGGGTGTGATGACGTGAGGATGGGAAGATTAGGGGTGGCCTGTTGAGATGGCAAGCTTAGTCCAAGCCTTGAATAGTCCTGAATTGTTGAAATAAGAAAACATAAAGATTTCAAGTCTTTCCAAAGCACGATGAACGATCTTCAGAAAGTTAGTGAAAGAAATACTTTTTTTTACTTAGTATTAAAAGTATAACGAGTAAAGGTACTTCGAAACACCTCAAACGAATGCTTGCGCCATTTGAGAGTACCTACGTAAGTGCAGGATTCTCTTTGAGCATTCATTGTAATGCCTTTTCAGCGATTTCCTTTGATAAATCAAAGCTCGGGGTGGTGAAAGGTGTATAAACATCTCGACGTGTCATTCAGGTATTCATTTTATAAAATTTATTTTAAAAAATACCAAGATAAAATTTGTTTACAAAAAAATTCGTAGGTATTTTTAATAATATTACAAATAAAGCTTTGCGATAAAAATAGATGAATTTCAATCAAATTAAACGCAGAAAAAGACTCATTTTATCGTGCATGTCATAATCCCCAATATCGCCATCCCCAAAAATGATAATTTCGAATGTCCATCCGTAACCGTAACATAATAAGAAACATAATACATATATTAGTGATAAAGATCGCTAGCAACTAAAAAAAAATCGTGTTATGTAAGATAAATACAGAAAATGACACATTTACATTTATTACAAAAACAGAGAATAGCTATATCGAATCATGCTCGACAGCATTACTAACATTAAATTTATGCGATTTAAGACTTACATAAAACATTTCTATAATACTGTATGTAGTACCTCTAAGTCTCTAAATTTTGGAGAGTGGCGAATAATGTTCCGGATTGGTAATGTACAGAGGAAAAGAAGATAAGGTAATATACAGAAGATAAGAATAATGTTAAGTTGGTACTTTATATTATTCATTTTCCTTATATAACTTTTTAATATTTTGATTATCTATACTTCTAAAGAGATCTCAATTAGCCAAGATCAAGATCTTAAAAGAAAAGCCATAATCATGCATACTGCCAGTGAAAGACGTATGGCCCTTACAAGGAAAAGTGTAGAAGGGCTCAAATGCATGCAACGATCCATGGAGAGATCCATGCTTGGAGTAAGCCTAAGAGATAGAATAAGAAATGACGAAATTAGGCGCAGAACTAGAGTAGTGGATATCATGGTGTAGCGAAGCTAAAATGGCACTGGGCAGGACATGTTGCAAGGCAGAATGCTACAAGATGGCCTCCCAGTGTTCTGAAATGGAGACCTTGGGAGATAAAAGAGGCTTCGGAAGACCTCAAAAGAGATGGGCCGATAATATAGCCGCTGTAGGGGGAAAGAAATGTCTACATAATTGTAGCCAAAGAACATGGAAGGATGGAAAGGGAAGGAAGAGGCCTATATCCAGCACTGGAGAGATGAAAGCTGATGAAGAAGAAGAAGAAGAAAACAAATAATAAAATTTTTAAAAATTAAATGTCAATCTACAAAGTTGCTCAACCAATTGAAAAATTTATTTATTTAATTTTCGAACATTGACATTAGCAAGTGTTACTTTATCGAAACGTCGGCTCAAGTTTCGGTAACGCGATCTAATCCAGAAAACACATATAATCCACATAAGTAGGTACATATAATATACTTTTTTAATTTTTCTACTTCTTTGTTCATCCCCTTCCATTTGTGCTTTTTAAATGCTTCAAAATAAAAAATGTTAGGAAATTAATACCCGCATCAATAAATGAATTACATAAGCTTTTTACTATCCATAGAACTCTTAAAATTTCTTATTTTCAACTCTCGAATGCTCTATTTAAAGTTTTCCTTTGTAAAACGATGACTAGAATAATTGTATGGCCGCCATGCTCTCTAAAACGACCCCTTTTATCAGGAATTTTCTTCAAAATGGCTACGTTGACGACGTTTCAAAAAGTTATGGAGATATTAAATTTTTATTTCGGCACTAATGTGCGCAGCAACTTCTTTATAGGAATTGATATTATACGCATTCGCCGGGTTTATGTAAGTGAAGCAGTAATGTAGACACTTCTATGGTGGTAATGTCGCGGAATGTGGTAGCGACAGGACGGTATAATGCAATTAAATTAGACAAAATAATATAACTCGAATCTTTTATGTCTGAAACTGTACTTAGGGAGTGAAATTTCAGTATGCAACGAAATGCGCGTGTGTGTGTTATTTAATACAACTCTATTTTAAATTTTATTTCCGCCATCTGGGCAAATATTCCCGATGGTTTTTATCCTCGATAGATTTTGCCGCTGAGCTTAATGATGACTATCTTTTTGCCGACGTAGAACAGGAATCTGGAATCTGTGGATATCTCTTTAGTTGTCAGTTCGTTGTTGCGGCTTTTTCGTTTCGCGCTTCCTCACTTTCAAATGGTTCTGCGTTTCGTTGTACTTTGGCGATTGTGCTGTGAGAAGTGATGCGTTATTTATTTATAAACGTCAAATAATTATAACTTCCAACGTATATATAGCTACATAATTAATTTTTAAATTTTATATACCCCACTTTCTGGGAAAAATTCATTTCTCCATGCCTTTTTCATCCTTCATTTTGGTATAGATATATCTTCGTTCAGATGAGATACAGCTCGTAATAAATATTCATATTCTTGATCCTGGGTTGCTCTCATTGCTGAAATCAGGTATTCTCAATTTTTACTCCCTTTCTTTTAAATCGTATCGTCTGCTTGTCTGCCGAAAAAACTTTGGATCGATTTTTAACCCTTTTCCCGTGATCCAATCGAGCTGAAACTTTGCAGGCAGACTCGTGGCGACGATAAAAATGATCTAACAATTGTCGTTAAAATTACAGTATAATTTTGAATTTTTCGAAATTATAACGTTTTTCAAATTGGAAACCATACAAATGAGAAAGGAGCCCGACGCGTAGAGAAGGCGTGAAACCTGTTTCAACTAGTCTGACTCGAGCCATGGGTCCTATCAGACGGTTTCGCCGACGCCGTGCCCCCCAATACCAATTATTACGTTTTCAATTTTCTATAAGTTTTAAGGATAATAATATGCATGGAATAGATTTTCCACATGAACTTAAAGCATAATTGATATGATGGAATATCAAATTGGAAACAATAGAAATGAGAAAGGGAGTATAATAAAAACTTGGTTTTTATGGGTTAGTTTTTTTTTCATTCCATCTAGTTGCAATGCATTCATCCTTCATTTTGTCACTCTTCCACGTCTACTGCTGCCCAAAGTTACACCTAGCTTTGCTAGGTTACCACTCGTAGCACATATTTTGGTCGAAATGTTGAAAAAACCTTTACCGCTGTCGAGGCACAATCCCTCGATAGTGCTCTTGACTTTAGATTCTCTATTGGGAAGTTTGGACACGAATCATTCTCTAATAAGTACCTACTGTTCCGCTCCGCCGTATTGGTGGTCTCCCGATTAGTCTCCCGATTAGTTTTTTCTCCTGTCGGCCGGCTGTGAACCCTTAAACCAGAATACACCTAAAATATGTCTGTGTTAAAATTTTGACTCCCGTGTGAATCAAAACCCATCCGTTCCGGTGCAAATATAGAAAAAAATTGGTTTGCGGTATTAGTAGTGGGGAAAAGCCCTTTCCGATCAAACAGAAAAACAATCTAAAAAAATACAATTAATGGAAATATTTGATATTATTTTATGTACTGCTTGCCAAATACCTATATATTCTACTGATTGACGTCACCCAAATGCCTTTTTCAAATGAAATAGTCAATTAAATTAATATCCACACGGTCTTAATTTACCAATATATATTTAAACATAATGTTTCATCTAATTTGTTTTAAATATCATAGAACTATTTTATGAAAATTGTAAAATCGCAATAAAATGTGCTTTTTTCATTGAATACGAATATTATGAAAACACATTTACAAGTTCATGAATAAATTATACTTCATTTTTACAGTTGCGATTGTATACAGTTCCTTGATAAATAAAATCAAACCAAATTATAATATATATTACACGTTATTTCTCTCAATTTTTTTTTCAAGAATTTTCATAATTCGTCGTCATCTTATTAATCAGCTGTTTTTATATCCCCTCCCTAGATAAGAGCCTTCCCAAGTGGTGTCAAATATTATTTGCTACGAATTTCCTCATAGTTTGATGATTTCAATCAGTCCAGTGGGCGGCCTGTTAGCCTCTTGATTTCCCTCGGGTATCACTGGATGACTGCGTTCGTCCAACGATTGTCTGATGCGATGCTACCTATTTAATAGGGTTTAGTTATGAAGGAACTATGTTTAAACAATCGCAGCTTCACAAACAAAACGTAACTTGTATAATTGATGAATAGAGGTTGTAGAGATTATTAATGAGTTTCATTAAATTTGGTGAAAAACATAAATTTAGTTAGAGTTAAATTATAATTTTACTACTCGAGTTTCTAGAATATCAGAATTTCTCATCGACATATAAAGTATTAAACTAACTACATTCAAACATAGAAATTATAATCACACAGATTAGGTAGAAATACAAATAATAAATTGATAAGGCACTGATAAAATAAGCCAGAGAGAATCGTATGAAGGTGGTTGTAACGGAAATATTGAGGGAAGCAGAGACGATTCAATAAATATAATATTGTTTAGCAAATAAAAACCCGAATTAAAATTTATTTTAATTTCTAAACATTCAAAATTAATCATTTTATTCCCTTTACGCGCGACGAGATGGAGAAATTTAATGGTACATTAATGAAAATAATGATCATTGTCCATGATGTGGTTCGCGAATTCAGAAAATTACTTCTATTATAGGAAATTAAATTAAATTAGTCGAGGGTGGAAAGCCAAAAGGGCGCTAGTGTATTTCGAACTTAGGAGAGCAAATGAAAGTTCTATCAACGTGATTAAGTCAATGTTTCTTTTATTATTAAACGATTGCCATATGTGTTTTGGATTGACAAATATGGAAATAGTTTAATAATAAAAGAAACATCAACAAAATCAAATTGACAGAATTTTCTTTTGCTCTCCTGTAAAGTTCTAAATAATCACTAACCCCTTTTTGGCTTTCCACCCTCGATATTACTAATTAAACAACGATGCTCTTTTGCTGTAATATTGAGATTTCTAGAAGTTTTACCGATGTACAATTTCCGCACAAAGTTTTGAAATTTAAAGTTTTAATTAACAATCATAATTTCCGTACCTAATTTTCTTCCACTTCTTTTGTTTAAATCCTTGATCTTATTGACAGGACAGTCATGGTCTTATGACGAGAACGTCCAGCTCTCAATATTTTTGCCCCTCTAGAATCCCGCGCACCACGGCTCTGAGAAGTCTTGTCTGGTCCATTCTCTCGACATGGTCCCTCCAGAAACGCCTTCTCTGCCTGCTACATCGTACAAGTTTTGTATGTAGCAGGTTCTATGGATTTCCGCATTGGGTACTATGTTTCTGAGGGTCTTGCCCGCAATGGGTCTTAGGGTCTTCATCTCGGTAGTTCTGAGAAGGTGTTTAGCTCTCACCGTGTCCGCTCTTGCTTCGTATCTAATTAATTAATCATATCATTTATATTCCCACCTAATCCATGCAAAAATCTATATTTGAATGTAGTCAGCTTAATACTTCACCTGTCGATGAGAGATTTTGATACTCTCGTAAAAAAATGAAATGAAAATATTGTTTAAGTAACTTAGAGATAACATAGTGTCACGAGCTCTTTGCTGTGGGAGGAAAATGAAACATTAAAAACTTTTAAATATTACACAGAGTTACTGGACATGAATTTAATCGGAGCACCGTTGTTTCCGCACTTATTTTTTCTAGAATACTTCATACAGGTCACTAATTCACGTCACCAGAATCATTCCTGTACTTTTTGTGTACTGCAAGGTCCTTCCGCTCAATTTCGCGCATAAGTACTCATTCGCGCCGTATGTCTGTCGCTTGTTTTTGGTCCTTGGCAACTCGCATGGTTTGCTTTTGTCTGTGTAATCTCAGAAACGCCATAATAACTCTTTATACATAAATGTCAGAGTTCGCGATGCAACGAGAATGTTCGAGTAATTTCTCCATATTTCTCGTGTTTGTGGGAATAGTCCAGTTGATTCGATATTCATGTGGGCGTTTCGAGAGACTTCGATAACGCGCAGTTACCATTGTCTTAGACTCTCGAGACAATATTTTAACCCAATTTTGTGAAAACATGACCTTAACATTAAATTGCAAAATTATGTTCTATTAAATTAAACGTAAAATATTATAAAAATGGGTGTGAAATCTTGGCGCCATTTACAATGGACCAGGCCTTACAACCTGTATGAGCTGGTTTAAGTGATCACTCTACTTAATGCAACATTCACTAATTCCATCTTAGTACATCCACACATTATCAAATTTAGAAAGTTCTATATATAATTTCGAAACAAGAACCTTTAATATTTTACTATTATCTCTGCTAGAGACATATGTTGATTTTTTTCTCATTAACAAATTAGTATACAAAGCTTTCGTAACTAGTAATGATTCCTCTGTATTTTTTTTTTAAGTGGTTTTTTTTAAGCAATATTCCTTTTAACGTGTATATGATATTTTTTCGAATTATTAAACATATCTACTAGAATGCGCCTGAACATCAATATTTTCAATTATTATTAACTCCTACCATGTATTTATTTACGTCTTTTGAGTACTGACTCATCTCACATGTTTTCAAAAATTGTTCTTTCAGAAAAATGCGAAATTTTCCTGAAAGAATAATTTCTTATCTCACACAACATTTTCTATATTATTTTTCTCGGAATCTTTTTCTAGAAACCTTTGTATCACAATGTTTTTACTACCCACAAAGATGTTGCAAATTAAATTACCTGCAAATACGGCGTGCTCCACTCGGAAGAAAAAACAGGAAACACAAAATATTCAACGACCATAACAATGGAATTCAGTTTCTTCCGTCTATCGCTATTAAAAACAATTGAAATCATTTTACTGGAATATTTTATTACATTTAGTCGTAACGTTGGGAGGCGTACGATAATGGTCGCTAAGTGAGGAGTGACTATACCCATTATAAAATGAATCCTACGCCAAGGACTGTTGCGTATCCCGTCATATTATAATTCGTTGACCTTAGAGGGTTGTGTATACACTATATACCTGCTAGGCAATATTATATCACACATAAGCTAATTTATATTATAACTTTTAATTTTATTTCCTAATATTTTTCTAATTTCTCAACCCTTAAAAGTGTATTTTGTAACATGCTAGTTGCCTTATAGTCACAAAATGTTTATGCATTATACTTTGACGTCACACTGGGACTATCTATCAGGATCTTTGATGACCTGGTGATAAACTATATTTAAAAAAAATTAAATAGAGCGAATGCTCATAAAACGGTCTTGGTAATGACGTATCGGTCCTACTCATGCGTCGCCAGGTTGACAATTTTTTCTCTAATGGTCATCTCGTGTCGTGAAAAATGCTGCTCAGCAAGGAGAGTCCTGCAAAAATCCAATCACTGTTCCTCACTCATAAAAACAACTCTATTAGCACTACACAGAAGAAGAGATAATCACGTAAACACATAGGTATTTTATTTTACTCAGACTGATACTGTTACATAAGATGTTTTACTTTCACAGCCCGAAAAAATGATTCGCTTCATTACGCCGTATATATGTATCTAATATTTCCATTCGGCTGATTTTTGTGGATACTTCCATAGGCTTCAGTCACCATACATGAAAAAATTTCTCATACTTCATTCCTGAAATATTCCAGAATCTCGCAAAATATTTTTTTTTTTTTTTTATTTTTTTTTTTTTTTATTTATTTAAAAATCCTTGTTTACAAATAAGATACTTTATACTAATTTAACAATAGAACATAAGATAAAACATAAGATAATTTACACATTTTTTTGTTTTGTTTAATTTGTGGATTATGCCACTCTACTAGGCTAGGCCTGTCCCAGAGTGGCGTTATAGCACACAATTATAATTTTTTTTCGAGTTCGTCAGTAGTATTTATTTTCATAAGGTAGTTATTATGTATCTATAGAGTATCAAGTGGAATGTTAGTGAAAGATGAGTTAGGATTAGGAGAAATAGGAAATATTGTGGAGCCAATTTTATTTACTATTCTATAATATCACACACATTCTGCTTTATCTCAATAAAGAATGCCGGGTTCGTTAACCGATAGTAACAAAACATTTTTTCAGTATTTAGATTTTTATCCTGCGGCACCCTTGTAAGAGATTTATCTCAATTCTTTTAACTAAGCGGCCCTCGTAGCCCAGTGATCACGACACTGGCTTCTCACGCAGAGGTTTAGGATTCGATTTCCGGTGAGGTCACAATAAGTCTATGCGATTTACTCAAGTTTGGGTGTTTTTGTGATGGAACCTTCAGTAATTGGGCCCCTTGGCCTATTGAGACGTTTAAAAAAAGAAGAAAAATTGTACAATTTTTAAATAATCAAATTTCAAATTCAATAGTTAAAAAATCCCAAATGTCATTTAACCACCTTTCTATACTAAAAATTGATTTAAAAAATACATACTAAAGAATAAGGATATGGATATATTTTTTAAATAGAGTATTTATTTATATACTGATTTGCAATGATTGTGATTATTTTTATATAGGAAAAACGTGTAGAAATTTTGAAGTTAAGTTAAGGAACACTTGAGTTGTTTAAGTAGCGATAATTATTCCGAATTTTTTAACCATTTTTTGGATATGGATCGTTCTTTTGATATTAATAATTAATAATGATTTACAAATTTTACCTACAAATTATACACAGTTTGATAAATTAGAAATTTTTGAAATAAGAAAAAGTGTTAATAGTAAATTGAATATTATAAATAACCATGTCCTTCTTTCCTGCTATAAAAGTAGACACAACATGTCTTTATTGCCTTTAAGAAAAAGTACCTACCCAAGTAGTGGTCACGATCTCTTTTCTATGATATTGGTAACTGTCAAAGTGTCGTGAAATTAATTGCGTTAATTAGGAATGCTTAAAATGTTAATATCGTTAATTTTAATTTTTAATAAAATAATAATATCGTTAATATAAAAAATTATTATTATTACAATGCAAACGTGATATTTCATCAGTATAATGCTTTTAGTTAAAAACTTGATCATTTTGTGGATGACGTTTAAATCAATTTGTCAAGACTATTTGATACCTGAACTAATATTACTTAATTTTATGTTCTTTCGTGTTAAACGACCTGCCTTGTAAAGTAATAAATTATATTTTCAACATTAAAAAATTACTCTGATAAAAAAATCAGCCGCAACTGCGCAGTCATCAACATTGAACACGAAGCAGCTATAAAAATAACTAGCCAAACAACATTCTTATAACTTTCTGCTAACATTTACTAGTATATTACATCATAAAAAAACATTCGCTTATCTTTGAAACACATACCTAAAATAAATATTACTTTTTCTATCCTACACACAAGCTAAAAAAAAATGTAAAACCTATCTCAGAAACCATCTTTAAGATGTTCAAATAAATACATGGCTTGGCAAAAAAGCTTTCTGAAATACTTTTATGAAAAACCCTAGCGAGGCTGTGGAATAATTTATATATTCATAAGACAAGTAAGAAAAAATGTTAAAACACGGCCACAATATGATTTTATTGAATTGTTACCGATCGGTCTTATTTATTGAAATTGAAAGTTTCGAGACGTGAGTAGAATTTTCAAAGCCATTTTTTTACTTTTATACGCCAAATCATTTACGCGACTGAAAATTTATGCGTCCGTCATTTTGTACGCCAAGCATTTTATGATGGTATACTTTATACGGTAACGATAACGCACGTTGTAGCCACCTATAAACCATTTTGAAAGAGATTTTTAAATTAAAACATATTTCATAATGTGACTTTCATGTTTTCATAAAACTTTAATTTAGCGTAACGTAACTGAAACTACCATAAAAGTCTCCCCATAAGATTCTTATGCGCCAAATTGTATAAAAAAAGTCAAGATATTATATTGTACCTTTCACTATTTCACGTATGTTGTACGTATGCTATATATTAAATATCAAATGTTAGTTCCGAACATTGATATTCCGTTCATCAATTGCACTATGCAGATTCATTGAAATATTTTAACATTTTAAGTTTAAAAAACAGACGCACAACTCTTGACATTTTTAACTTGTATAAGATCTGTCGAAACCAATTTAATTTTCCACCCCTATTAGCACTTATAAACATCCATGTCCCAGCAACAACGTGAACACAATGCTTCTTCCACATTCCTATTACTCGTACCAACTCTGGATTACGCTCACCCATAGTGGGACTGTGCCGAGTCTACAACGATTTGTTCTCCGATATTGACATTTATCATGTGTCTCTATACCACCTAAGATCACAAGTTAACATAATTCTGCGGCGCAACATTGAATTAATAATAGATTAATGATTACATATTGATTCAATGCTGCGATGCAAGGTATAAATAAAGTTAGTCTTACCTTAATATGGTATATTTTTAACGTTATTTTATTTGTTACGTTTTAGTCACTACTGTTACTACTTATGTCTTTTATTTTAATTTTCTTATATTATTATTATGTATTACTTCAAAATTATTTTTATGTGAAATATGTTAGGACATAAGTTAATAAGTGTATTACCATCTATTTACACTCTCATACATTTATGCATATCATTTTCTTTTATCTGTAAATATTTCCAAATAAATACATTGGTTGAATTTAAATCACCCAGTGTCTTATAAAGGTATGATAATTTAATTCCTTTCGCTTGTCTAATTTTCAGAATAACGAGGTTTTTGCGCAAATGTCAAGTGTCTCTATCAAACTGAATGTTTTCTACGCAGGTTTGAGTTTTTATATCAGTCTCGGATCGGTCTCTAAAACATGATTATCTCGAGATCAAAATCTCGACAGTGTAATTGGTACTGATATTTCTTCTTCTTCTTCTTCTTCTTCTTCTTCTTCTTCTTCTTCTTCTTCTTCTTCTTCTTCTTCTTCTTCTTCTTCTTCTTCTTCTTCTTCTTCTTCTAGAGCTTGTTCGGTTATAGAACATTGGGGATCATTTTATTGATCATTATTTGTTTGCGTAGCCCTAATAGGTGGACTGTGGTTTTCCAGAACCATAGGCTTTTTATTTAGGTATTAAAACAAACGGATATCTTATAAGAACCGTATGGAAGTGTGGAGATTCGATTCTCGACATTTTGCAGGAGTCATATCACAACGTCTTCAGGAGAGTGTCCTGTCGTCGCGGGGATCAAGGACTCTCCAGAATCGTAAATCAATCTCAACATATCCATATGTCAAACGACCGTAATATATATTTAAGATAAATTATAGAAGTCTTAAAAGACGAAGTTTTTATATGGGAAACGTTTATGGAAGTCATAGGGTGGTCCAGGGCTTATGAACTGTACGTGTTGGCCTGATTGATCACTTTACACAATGCGATGTTCATCAATTCCACCGCAAGAACATCCACTTATCTTTTTAATTATAATTATTATATACTATAATTATCTTTTTTTTTTAAATTCTATAATATATCGTCCCTTTAGCGGTAAAACTCACAAAATGACATTGGAGTCGTTTTGAAATAATGAGGTTTTAGCATTCAAAATGTGATATTAATATTATTGAAAATATTCAAATTATAATTTTTTCCATTAAATAATTATAAATAGGTATAGAATATTCACATATATAGAATATGTTTTTGCCTGAAATAGGGATGGAAAAAATAGGAATGTTTGTATTCATAACTCAATTTGGCCAATATTGCGGTTATTGAATTTTACCTCTAAAAGAACGATTCATGTTCTAAATCAGTTTCTTTTAAATATTTAAATTAACTATGCTAGGGACATCTACAGTCCTTACCATGACATAGTATAAATACATTGATTAATGATATACTACTATATTTTAAAATTAAACGTCGCATTGTGTGAAGTGATTTTAAAGCCAGTTCATACAGGTCATAGGCCCTGGGCCACCTTACAAAGACTTCTATACAAGTTTCCTATATAAATAGCTTCGTCTGTATAAGTCTTCTATAATTTATCTTAATTAATAATTATCCTGTGGACAAAATCCAGTAAATGAGTTCTCTGAACATAAAAATATTGACCGTCATATAATTCATTAATAAATTTTTAAGCCAGGATTTCCTTCGTCTTTCTCCTACTCGCAATTTCGCTTTGAATTACGATTCTGAATGTGCCAATTTTATATTTATTTTAAATTTCGCATCCAAATCGTCGCCCTTCCAATCTAGCCTATTTTTAGAAGCCGTCGGCTAATTTATCTCAACTAAATCTCCGAGATTTACCTCGTCATGTGTCGTCCCGTGCACAGGGGCCAATGCATCTTTTGATGTTACCTGAGTTGGGTTTTGTTAATCCTTGCGGAGTTCTTTTGGTTCTTCTCATGCAGCAGAACCGCATCACACGGCCGCTGAACCCGGTCGGACGATCGCTCCCCCTGCTGCGAATAATGAACTCCTCGGTTCTTTGTCTGCCCCAAGAATCCTGGTTAATAGCCCTTCACCATTCGGGATTTCGCTGAAGTTTGATATTTTTAGTCAACTTAAAATAACTTTGTTTTAACCCTTTACGGATTATTTTTTGTTGCCAAGCAGTCTCAGAACGGGCGCCTCTTCTCCATGAAGGAATAATTAACTTATATATTTACTTTTTTGATTCTGTAATTAATTGATACGTGATGAGTAAAAATAAAGAAAAATTACAGTTGAAATATTATTAAAAAATTACATACAAGAAAGCAATCAAAATAACAATCATAAAGACAGTGCACATTTTAAAATAACTCGGCAAATTAATGGTATAAAACATTATATTCAGAATATTTTTAGCTTGTTCAAATTTTTCAAGAACACATTTCTGGATTTTATCCATTTTATCATTAATCTACATGTATATACCTAAATATTAAAGATTTCTCATAGAGACAAAACTTTTTATATGGGAAAGCAGTTATGAAAGTCTATTGGGTTTTAATAGATTAAAATTGAAATAATTTTAAGGCGTATTCTAGTGTACATGTCAATATTCATATTTCAAATGGATTTGATAAATGTCTTTAATGAAATGTATCAATTTTCTCACCGTTTTAAAATCATGAAAAAACGTAAAAATTTCTTGCAAATTTATAACATTACAACTTTATTTGTATTGAATATTTCTTAATTTCCTTAGTACGGATTCTAGATAATGAAGTACATTTTATACGTGTAAAAAACGTAATATGCGTACATATAAATATTCATTAAAAATTAGCGCCGCCTACGTCACTAAAACGGTTTTTGGCCGCGGCCTGTCGATTAATGCTTATATTTTATTTGGATTAATATTATATACATAAACAAAGAACATTGTGATGTCCGCTAACCATGGACTTCATTTATACGACTGTATCTGGAACATGTGTATATAGCATTGAGCGTGAAACCAACAAAACATGATCAGGTGAACGTCGCTGTCCGAAGTCTTGTGTAAATAAAGGATTCCAATAAGGCAAAGGTCAAAGTTTCTTACTTACTAAAGGTCAACAAACCTCTAGTGTTAGACTATAATGAAATATACAGATAAGATGCATGTGGCTGAGTTAAAGGATCTTCTTCTTCTTCTTCCTTAGCCTGTTTCTCTCCACTGCTGAATGTAGGCCTCTTCCATTTTCTTCCACTCATCTCTGTTTTTCCCCCTTTGCATCCAGGTTCTTCCTGCTTGCTGGACTATGTCATCAGACCACCTTTTGGGAGGTCTTCCGACGCTTCTATTTTTTCTCCAGGGCCTCCATTGTAGGATTCTGGGTGCCCATCTAGTATCCTCCTGTCGAGCCATATGTCCAGCCCACTACCAATTTAGTTTTGCAATACAGTCCATAATATCGGCAACTTTTGTTCGGCGTCTTATTTCTTCATTTCTGATTTTATCTCGAAGGCTTACGCCGAGCATCTGCCTTTCCATGGCCCGCTGTGTACATTTTAATTTTTGTATGCTTCTTTCTGTAAGTGTTGCTGTTTCTAGTCCATATGTCAACATCGGTAGGATACATGTATCGAACATTTTCCTTTTCAGGCATATTGGGATTTCTGTATTTTCAGTTTACCAAATGCTGCCCAGCCCAGACCTATTCTTCTTGGTATTTCTGCTGTTTGGTTTTCTTTCCCCAGCTTTATCTTATGACCAAGGTACACATATTCGTCAACTGTTTCTAATTCCCAATAGTTAAAGGATCAGTATGTTTAAATTCTTGTGAATCGATCAATCTTGCAGAATCAAAATGTTTAGATTCTTCTGGGACAGCTTCTAGGATGATCGAATGAAGCGAATGAAACAAACAGTCGTTTGACGTTTCAGCTTTGAAAACCGTTCATTGTACTAATTGATTCACAAAGTATTTATTTTATTAATTGAAATTTGCAATGATTCAATTTAAAAATATTTTTAACCATTATAAAATAAAGGGTGTTTTTTTAGAGGCGGACATTTAATTAATGAAAAATGTTTCATATTCATATTTCAAACGGATTTGATACATGTCTTTAATGAAATGTACCAATTTTCTCGGCGTTTTAAAATCATGAAAAAACGTAATCTTGCAAATTTAAAACATTATAACTTTATTTATATTGAATATTTCTTAATTTCCTTAGTACGGATTCTAGATAATGAAGTACACTTTATAGTGTAAAAAACATAATATGCGTACATATAAATATTCATTAAAAATTAGCGCCGCCTACGTCACTAAAACGGTTTTTTTCCGCGGTCTGTCGATTAATGCTTATATTTTATTAATTACTGTAAATAATGTCCAGTTTATTACTTTTATGTAATAACAAAGGTTCTATCTAAATTATTGCTCTAAAAAAATTGCAGTCTATAGTATGCATTCTGATACAAACGAATAATAAAAACCCACATTTTCGTAAAAAAAAAAAGTCGAAATATGCATTTGCAGTGAAGTATCGCCTTAAAGCAGTCATATCCAAAAATGTGGACTAGCGATCGAGTATACATAAAATATCTTTTAAAGAATTTTAAAAACTAAACAAAAGTTTTTTTTTCTGTGGCAAATAATTATTATCATTGTACACCTATATAGAAATTAATGTAATTACAGTAAATTCTTTATTACTCGTTGCTAGGCCTCATGTTTGTTTCGGAGCAATCCTGACATTGTTTAATAAAATACGGGGCGAAGGGGTGATTAAAGAGCACTATACTGGCATGCTAGTATTTTATTAACTTTGTAAAGTTAATAATTTCACATTCACGAGGGATGTTAACCCTGTAGGACAGGTATTGGCTGGTGGAATGTCTGCATATGTCATTTAACAACCCATAATCCGACAGGCTATGACCTGACAAACCCCGCACTGCGAGATAAGCACCACCCCGATAAATTAGATTATCCAATTTATGTTTGATCTTAACATTCGAGGGAAGACAGGCTCCGCGGCTGGGGGTCGGGGTGTTAAGTGTCCGACGGCCCCCGCGAGGGAGGTTGCTAAATATTAAAAGCTCGCGAATACTCCTGAAAGCTTCCACGCCTTCCAGGATTTCATGTTGGCACATTATGATGATATTAAATATATTAGCACTTAGCAGCGTCATTTTGTACGAAGACATTGTTAATTCAATGACGGTTTAGATTTCCCTTTGATGTTCTTATTTATTACAGCTTCTGTGTACTCAGAGTGGGCCAAGTCGCGTTATCGTTAGAAGATTTTTTTCTTTTAATTTAATGAATATATATTTTACATGATATTCTACATAGCAAGATGATTTTTTTACATTTATTTTTATTTTATTGTACTTATATTTATTTACATTTTTTTTCTACATAAATTTTATCTCTTTACCTCTCAAAAAGAGACTAACTCTTGTGCTTGGAGAGGGTAAACACATATACTCGCAGTGCAAACATATCCATTGTAGAGGTTTTTAACGAGCCCGTCTAATAGTATCTGGTTTACCTGGTTTATTTTAGAGCCATCAACACTCTTTCTTTCTTGCATCATTCATTTGATTTCCTAATCTATATTAATAATAAATAATAATAATAATTGGATAATTTGGATAGCGCCGTTTTCGCGAAATACTCACCTCAAGGGCGCTTTACACAGAGAAATTATTATCTTACAAGACAACTTACTGCTAGAAAAGAAAAAACTTATTTACTATTACTTATTCACTAGGTGGCATACAAGAAGTGGAATTAAAATTGAGTACTATAATAGTTTGTGAGTCCCTGAAAGAATTATGTGTTTTCGCGGAGTGCACAATATGAGTGGAAAACATTAGCTAGCGTTGTTGTGGTTAGATTTTATAGGATTGTCTAAATAAATGCGTCTTAAGTTGTTTTTTGAACAGTGGTAAGCTGTCAGTTTGTCTCAGTTTGTTAGGTAGTTTGTTCCATAACTTTGGTCCAGCCACCGCGAAAGCACGATCACCGAAATTAGTTTTGTGGACGCGATTTACTTCAGCTAACCTATTTGTATTAGATGTTGATGCTGAGCGAAGTGTTAGTTGTCTATTATTTGCGGAGAATGGAATGCAGAAGTCGGTTATGTATTGAGGGGCCATGTTGTGAATAGCCTTAAATATTGTAAGGCAAAGCTTATATTCAATCCTCTCTGGACATCTAAGCCAGTGAAGGTTTTGAAGATGGTTTGAGATGTGCGCAAACTTTGAAACGCCGGTAATGAGTCTTGCGGCGGCATTAAATACAGATTGTAATTTGTTTATTTCCTGTTTCGGGAGATGAGCGTAGATACCATTACAGTAGTCTAAGCGAGAGATAACGTATGCATTTATTAGTGATTTTGTTGCTTCTGTTGGGATGCTTTTGCGAATAGATTTAATGCGGCGTAAATGATAGAATGCAGAGCTGGTTGTGCTATTAATTTGTTTACTAAGAGACAAGCTTGAATCCAAGTAGACTCCAAGTAGTTTGACATTAGTTTTGGGAATTATGTCAATATTTGAAATAGAGAGTGGGAGTTTTTCCAACAGGTGTTGGCGTCTTCGGGTAGCTGTCCAAAGGAACTCAGTTTTGGTCGGGTTAAGTTTCAGTTTATTCGAGGACATCCAAAGGTTTACGTCATTTATGCACTGAATGATAGATTGTTTTAGTATGTTTGTATCGTTTGGAGAACAATGGAAGTATAGTTGCCAGTCATCAGCATAACAGTGAGCTAGAAGTCCGTGTGTGGTAATGATATCAAATAAATCTTTTGTGTACATGATGAAAAGTAAAGGACCTAATACCGATCCTTGTGGAACACCTGTCTTCATACAAACCGGTGCTGATTCAATGTTATCAATAACTACCGTTTGGAAACGGTTCGAGAGATAGGATTGGAACCATTTAAGCGCTGTACCGCGTAGACCGTAAGATACTTCCATTCTTCTCAGCAAGAAGTCATGGTCAATTGTGTCAAAAGCGGCACTCATGTCAAGAAGAGAGACGAGTACTAATTTGCCCGTATCTATTGCGAGTATGATGTCAGATAAAATTTTAAGGAGTCCGGTTTCTGTAGAGTGGTATTTTCTGTAGGCTGATTGAAATTTACTAAATAAATTGTGTGCGTCCATATATGCATTCAGCCGCGAAGACACAATTCTTTCAAGCAGTTTAGCGATAAGTGGGAAATTGGATATAGGTCTGTAATTATTGAGGTCTTCTGCATCTAGCGTAGGTTTTTTTTAAATTGGAGTCACTATTGCACTTTTCAGAAAGTCGGGAACTTCTCCAGTGCCTAACGACATGTTGTAAAGTTTACAAAGAAAAGCTAGTTCTTGTATGCAGGATTTGAAAAGTCAAGTTGGTATGGGGTCCAGGGCACAATGTTTGGTTGGAGAGATTCTCGTAATACGTATAATTTCTGCGATATTAGTGTCTGACAGAGTGTCACATATAGTGTCACCTGGTACGAATGAAGGTTCTGTACTAGATAATGTTGAAAGCCTAATTTTGTTTATCTTATCTTCGAAGAAGGCTGACATTTTGCTTGGGGTGATATTTATAGAAGGAGTTTTGTATGCTTGCGGTTTTCCTAAAACGGTGCTCAGTGAATTCCACATTTTTGGAGGGTTTCCACTCTCAGCAGCGATTTTTGTGGTCCAGTAAGTTCTCTTTTTGAATTTTACTTCCTCTCGATATTCTATTTGTGCAGCAATCCATTGTAATCTTTGAGCTTTGGGATGAGGTTGCTTGTATGCTCGTTCTAGTTGACGCATTTTCCTTTTCTTTGTTCTGCATGCTTCGTCGAACCATTGATCGGAAGTTCGCAAACGGCGTTTTTTGGTGACCTCCGGGGCATGCTTATTTAAAAGTTGCGATAAAACTAGATTATATAAGTTAATAAGTTCCTGAGGGGATGAATTCTGTGATGGTTTGAAGAGATTTGTCGTTTTGAGCTCGGATATAAATTTTTCGATGTCGAATTTTCTCCAGTTTCTAGATTTGACTGTGTGATATTGTGGTGGTTGTCGGTTTGTATTTATTTTAGTTCTAATTAATCGATGATCGGAAAGACCGATATCGATAACTTCCGGAGGTTTTTCTTCGTTTTCCGTTCTGGATATAAAGACGTCAAGAAGCCCTCCAGCATCATGAGTTGGTTGCGACACTCTTTGCGTTAAGCCAAAGGAGTTAAGTAAATCTTTAAACCGGTTGCTTGATGTATTGAGTGCCTTTTCCAGATGTACATTTAGACCCCCTGTGATGAATAAATTAGTATATGAGGCTTTTGTTTCTAAAAGAGTTGATAACTCACAGAAAAATGTGTCAGTCAGCTGCTTTGAGCCGGGCCGGTATATGGTGACAAAGGAACAGGTGGAGCTACCAGATGATATTTGGCAGCCAAGACATTCAAAGGTGGAATACTTCCCCATTAAATCCTATTCATTGTACTGCGATATTCAGACATCTCTTTATCGCATCAGTATTAGTATCAGGTTTCCACCATGTGTACCATGTGTGTTTTACCTTAATTTGCTAATAGAATTAGAAAAAATATTTAAAAAAATCTATAAATATATTTCATAATCCATTTCATCTAGGCAGTCGTATCTTTAATAGATAATCACTACATTACTTCATTTCGTTTTCGTCACTTAATTTTTTACTCAATAACGGTGCGTATTTCTTTTGCTCATGCAAAACCAATTCCTGATTTCTCCCTCAAAGTAAAGCAATAATCAGAAAAAATGAATATTTTAAATTTTACAGGCACATAATCCTCTATACAGGGTTATTTGGAAAACATTAATTACTTTTTTAAATTTAATTATTCATCATTTTTCTTATTTTTATATCTCAGATCCACAAAATATCAGAAGTATATCCCTGCCTTCATTATGAGTCGAAAATGTTCACGCAGCCATGACCTAATATCAATAGTTATGGAGTTACGCAATATCAAAGTTTGCATTTTTTTTCAATATTTCTGACTTTTTTTTACAAAACGTTGAACTATCATTACAGCAACTTATATCGATTACGAAAAATTCATTCGTTTCAATACAAGTTAAATAAAATGATAAAAACCCTGCAGAAATTCCAATTGGAATGTTTTCCAATTCAAGGAATGATTTTTTCTTATTCGATGTAACTTACTGTAATGATAGTCCAACGTGTTACAAAAAATAAGTCAGAAATATTTTTAAAAAATGCAAACTTAAATGTCGAGTATCTCTATAACAATTGATATTTATTTGGTCATGGCTGCTTGAACATTATCGATTGTCTTATACAGGAATATAGTCCTGCGAGTTTATTAATGATTTCCAAATAACCCTGTATACTGAAAATAAAACCACTCACGTTGTCTTTTGAAGATTTTTTATGAAAAGTCTCCTACGGCTTTTTTAGATATAACACATCATTAAGAGCCTTTGCCGATATAAATGGATTTATAAACTCTACACACATTCTACGACTCTGAATTCAATTAAACTGCCTACAGAATACACAACTTTGTACAATAATATTCCTTGTATTCTTCTAATACTTACTCACTTCTTTTATATTTTCTACATTTCTTACGCGAGGTCACCCCTACGGCGACGGGCAAAGGTAGTTACCAGTCTCTTACCTCTCATCCTATTCGACCCATACATGATGCTATACAAAATATATCTCCTCCTAACAGAATATACCTCAGAATAATGTACTGTCTTATTAGATTTTAAACGTGCGAAGGCTTTACGAAAACCTTGTACACCTTGTAATGATTTTAATAAAATTCTGTACCAGAATGATTTTTCTAGATATCCTGAAAATGAGGGTTTGTTATTAGACTACTATACCTTCAGCAACTATTATGCATTTATGAATGTAATAATCAATAAAACCTATTTCTTAATATAATTTACTTAGAGTATGTACAAACTATACAGGGTTATTTGCAAAACATTAATAACTTCACAAGACTATACTCCTGCCTTGATTAAAAATTTATTCGTTTCAATACAAGTTAAATAAAATTATTAAAACCCTGAAAAAAATCCAGTTGGAATGTTTTCCAACTGGAATTCGAAGGTTTTTATTTTTTTATTTGGCCTGTTTTAAAGGGAATAAATTTTTCATACTCAATATAAGTTACTGTAATGATAGTCCAACGTTTTACAAAAAATAAGTCAAAAATATTTTTTTTAAAATACAAACTTTGATGTCGCATATCTCCTTAACTAATAATAATAGTCATAATAGCTTAAACATTTTCGACTCATAATCGAGGTAGGAGTATAGTCCTGCAAGGTTATTAATGTTTTACAAATAACCCTGTATACTCTAAAATAATTTATTATCAAACGGACGGAAACCGTGGTCGATAAATTAATATGAATTGGCAATCTTTACGTATTTTAATAAAGATGTGTAAGGTACATACTTACCTACTAACACAGCGAGCACCAAATTTCACGGCCAAAGACCGACTGAAGACCGTGTCAAGTAACTGCACTGAAACAGCATAAAAAATGTAACAACACAAGCAAAAATTTTAAATCGAAAATTGGGATTGAAAGTTGTGATTTGTATTTAACAAATAGGCACATCGAAATATTTACCTTTAAATAATTACAGAAGTTCCTGTACGAAGCTTTATATTCTTACTGATAATGAAGGCGATATTGGTATAACAGGCAAAAAAACTATCTATAAATATATAAAATATGTTAAACTAGCTGTATCCCTTCAAAAATGACGGTACTTTTACATGTCGGTTAAAAAAAAAAGAAGAAGAAGAAAAAAATGGAAAAAGTTTTTACGAGTTAAACGAAGTCACGACGCCGGCAGCACCGACGGACGGACGAACAGACGGGCGGACGAACGGACGAACAACGAAATTATTATAATTCGGATTTCATGGAATTCTAAATATATTACAAATTAGACAATGAATATAGTACATGTAGCTAATTTAGCAAGAACTAACAAATCAAAATAGAAAAGCAGGAAATGATCGCTGGACGTGTGTTTGCAGCATGATCAATAGAATTAAGAAAGGGTTGCTAAAATGTTTTTTTTATATTTATTTATTTGTGATACACGTTTTGAATTGGAATTTTACATAATGTTAAACATAAAGTATTCATATAGCATAGCTATCTATGTACAAAATCAGATAATTACAAGAAATGAAAGAATATTAGCAAGATGAATACAATAAATAATATATTATGTATATAGACTAACTATAAAATAGAAAATAATTAGATTTGTCTAATATGTGTACAGTGCTCGAGCTTTAAATATATCAACAGAGCTTAATTGCCTTGACGATACAATCTTTGTACAGGCAAATTATAAAACATACGAACGAGGAAAGTAATGGCAAAAAAATATTTGATAGTTGTATTGGAAGACAATAGAAATAATGGGCATCCATAAAGGATGTAGCTTGATGAGGTAAACCAAATATTGGATATCGGCCCTGTTTAAAACAACCGAAGACTATTCACGATAAGATAAGGTGTTCTATCCTCTCTATTTCCTATAAATTTATTACTCAGACCATTTACTCATTTAAATACGAATTGTTATAAATGATCGCAGTTGTTTTTACCGAGCAAATCCTCAGAAAATAACAACATTTATTAAGTAGAGAAATTTAGAAATGTCTTACATTCAAATATACGACCCCAATTATCTCCTCCGTTCTTGGAACTTGGAGCGCTATCAGCATTAAGGCATCACCTGCTCTGGTGACGTCAGAAGGCAACCACCTGCCCCTAAATATTGCTTCACCTCCAGGGTGCGTGTGAAGGGCAGATTGTGCAAAGTTTCCAACATTAAATTACAGATGATTTATTCAACTCAACACGAACTGCGTACTATCGATACCCTCAACACCAGCTTGTATTGGCTTATACCCTCACTAAACAAAATTATTGCGCGGGAGTGATTTTTGACTTCTTATTTGTAGAAAATTACTGTTAGGTTGAATTATTAACATGACAATTACTTCATAGAGAAACATGATTATTTAAATTATTTCAATAAACATGCTAAATGATGCCGATATGTTCGAAAGGCGGGAGGGATATTTTTACACTGTTGGAAATTTGGAAAGTATAGGTGAAATATTAGGAAATGTGTTGTTATTAATTTGTATTTTTTTCGAAATAGAAAGCCAAACAGATACTGCCGAACTTAGGGAAAATCGTCTTCGATCAATTTTTAGTAGAAAATATTCGTTACGTTTTGTGCAAAATATTGGACGTCAAGGAGATTTCTTTTACAATATTTCTAACTTTTTTTCTGTATAACTTGTACTATCAAAATAAATATATAATAGTAACTTATAATGAGTATTAAAATACATTCACTTTAATATCAGTCAATTTTTACCATTTTTCATAAAATGTCGCGATACATGAAGATAAAATACAATTAGAATTTTAAAAATCGGGCACGAATGCGAAAAGCATAAAATTTTAAATAGAATGACATTAACCACATTTTTTTATGTGAATATAGATTATGTAGTTTGATTTTTATAAATTTTAAATCCATTTAAAAAGCATTTAGAGCAAATCGTTCATATAGCTTTATGTTAATCTTGAATGGGATATTTGCAGTTCCTTGAAAGCTGTTATTACCTGCCTCCACAGCGTCAAAGCCTTCAGCGACGGCCTTTTTACGTTCAAACCCTGCACACCTGTGAGGAATAATCGAATCACCGACCTCGAAAGAAGCGGAAACAAAATGGCTGTGACAGGAAGCTCGCTCCTCGCCTTCCCGCCCCCCGCCCACAAAAAGATTCCATTTCTCTCGGCAATTTTCGTTTCAACTTTCCGGAACTTCGGAGGCTTTGTGTTGGAAGTTTATGACCGTCATTTCTGCGAAATTAATTGCTGCCTAACATTTTCTGAAATCTAAAATTGAGATATTTTTTCAGTAAAACTTAGATTTTTTTGTAATGTCTTGGATCGTGTAGCGTGGGTTTCTCATCACACTGCACGATGGTTTGCTGGCCACGAGCTTATTCTCATATAGAGAATATTCCAGAGACAGTGTTAACAATCCCGTCTTGACCCCTAATAATAGTTCATTTCAATGTCTCCCACAGCCCATGATCCCGTGAAATATTCTATAAAGTAAGTTCAAATATTATTTTAAAAATTTGTAGAAATCATTTTATATCCTAATCCCTATCCTATCCTTAATTACTAGCTCTGCCCGCAGCTTCGCCCGCGTGGAATTCTGTTTGAGAATAGGTATAAGAGTATCAGTGAAAAATCAATATAATCTAAACTACTCGTTCAAACTATGTTGTGTACAAGGCAACTTTTATCTACATGGAATTTTCCTGACGTTAAGTAAATTAATTTTAATAAGAATTTATCATTTTACCCACTTAAATTACCCATGTATATATATATATATCTTTGCGGAAATTTTATAGGCTTTTTAAGCTCTGTAAGTTTTCTGCAGAAAGCATTCGTTTACCCTTAGGGGAGCGTTCGTAAGAAATGCATTCGCTCGACCGTTTTTTTGTCGACTTACATTGCAAAATCGGTCTCCACGAAAGGTCCCTTTATTTCAAAAAGATATTGTTCAGCGTATATCCACCCTAAAGGTCCATTTTAAATATTGGTGAAAGAATTTTTGAAATCGGATGAGTAGTTTCGGAGATTACCCCCTACATCTGAACTTACCAAATTTACGTCTTTATAATATTAGTATAGCTAGATTCCGCTAGAGTTTTGACATTCAATAGACATCTTGACATTTGACATGACACAAAAACGTCACGCGTACGTAAATAAGTACGTCACGTCTGTTTTGAGTGTTAACCATCGCCATTATAACACTCGTAAACCACCCTTAAAACAGTATACTACATATTTATTATTAGATATATCATATTCTTTGTGAGATTTGCACCCTAATATTTAAACCTCTTACGAGCATTTACGTGTTTGATCTCTTGTGGTGAATAGCGGTGATGTTGATTTCGTGTAGAATATTCCAATACAATTAATTATCATAGCTTCTCAAATGAATTTGAATGATGGATATCTGCCATTCTACGTGGATTGGATGGATACTGTCAGAATAATCAATTACATGTGTTGTATAAACTGGATATATGTACGTAGTATGTCCGAACATGTTACAGATAAACAGAATTTGATTAATTGTCAGTTCGACACTGACATCGAATTGTACGTCAAATTAAGATGTACAATCTCGACTGCAAGCCATTAAACAGATTTCAACAACGTTTGTTTATGCTCGTGTGTATTGCAAAAAAAATATTTATAAATAAATATCTCAATCAATATTATAAATTATTTTGCGTACGGAGAATACGGACAATATATCTCCAGGTAAATAAATAAAATTGTTTTATTTTATTTTTTAATGTACAGATTATTGAAGCATTATTAATGACCACGATAGATATACAGTTCTGATGACATTAAAATAAAATATAAAAATATTTTAGTACAATTTTAGTTGGAACATGTTTCATAATACATTTATTTTGTAGTTCAAAATAAAAATATTGTAGAAAATAAAATTAAACTCTATATTATGAATTAACCATTATACTTACGAGATATAAAATTACCAATTCACAAGCATAATATGTAGAGTGCATGGGTTCCAAAGATTATTTATTTATTTGTTTAAGCATACACAGTGAGTACAGAATTATATACTTTTACATTTCATTTGTTTAATTTTTCAGTAATACCTACCTAATTTAGTAATGTTTTATTGAATGCGTTTTGAATTTTTCAATTTTATTTTTATTTTTTGTTATTATTTTATATTTTGCAGAGCATTAAGATAATCGTCTGACAATGGGAGCAAAAGTCACAACTTTTTTTCACTTGCATTTTGTCATCCTTGCATCTATAATTTGATACCTTTCCATGCAAAAATGTAATATGTACAAGAGAATCTATGAGAAAAAATGGTGAATTTCGCTCCCATTGCTAGACAATTGCACAATGCCTAACAGTTTGAAAACGAAGGCATAAAGAAAAAAAAATTATTGAAAATTTGTCGTCAAATCTATTATGAATGCTCATTGCTTAATAGATAATGTGCAATAATCAAAAAATGCAAAGTTAGTGTAGCAGAAATAGAGTTAGAAAGCATTATACTTACATTAGAAAATAAGAACACAGAAATAATAAGCAAACCATACCATATGAAAAAAATAAAGCTGTTTACAATATACATATATATTACAGACAAAGATTATACTTCAACTAATATATGTATATTATGTATTCGCTAACTATGAGCTTTAGTTGCATTTCGTGTATACTTTCACTAGATAATGTATGATTCAACTAGTAAGATCACGTCGCGAACATGCAAGATCTGTCAAAATTTGAGATGATGTATGTGAGATAGTAATAACACGCACGCACTCCACACCCAGAAATAATGTTGTTAGTGTAAAATAATGCTTGGAATTGCAATTTTGTCACTCGAAACAATTACACGTGTTGAAAATCGATAAAATTTTATTCTATATATTCATAGGCTCCTTTTAATTCAAAAAATATTTTATATTCAATGAAAAGAATATTGGCATTTTAATTACCTATATTAATTAATTAATGTAGGTAATTAAAAAGATAATTTTTACTACATTGTTATGTTTTATATCTCCTTTAACATTGCCTTTAACATGATTTATTAAAGTTTATTTATTTATTTTACTATGGCATCTCCAGTGTACCGTACGTTAGATGGACATTGTGAATCTTTTGAAAGGCATCGAATCATCTTTATAAAGATTTAAGTAAAATGAAACAAAAGTGTGAAAGGATCATTAAAATATCTCTACAAATGAAAAAGTTATGGGACTTCAATGTTGCGTTGCAAGAATAATTTCGTTTCATGCGACGCGAGCTGTCCAGCGTGTGACGTCACTTGACCTAGACGACGCAGCTAGTATGCGCTTGGTGCCTGTGGTGCGACGATCTCGACTAGGTCAAATGACGTCACAGGCGGCTCGGGCCACAGTCGTCCCTTGTTAAAATACGTTTACTTAAGTAATGTATTTCTCAGTCATTTATTGACAGATTTTAAAAATAAAAAAATCTATATTTTAATTTCATTATGCTACTAAATATAGTATTATCAACATCATTGCACAGTGGGTAATTCAAGAATAAATGTCACGTCACATGCCGATGACGCGGTACCGTTAACGGAAAGTTCGCCACCCTCTACACCAGTGTTCCTTAACCTTTCTGTTACTACCCGGGTACCTGGGTACCAATTTTCGATTACAAATTTAAATCATTTTATTCATGAACGCCATCATCCATTTGAATCTTCGTTATTTAAATTATTTGAAAGGAAGGGAAATAAAGGGAAGACGGGCATTGCTATGAGAAGTAGTGACATTCTAAAAAAGCTATTTAACCACTGTTTAAATATCAATTTTTGAGGTACGAAGCAAAAATAACGTATGCAGGAACTTCCATCCAGGTTGAGTACCCGGGTACCTTGGGTAGCAACTAGTGTGAGAAATTCCGGGTAGTAACATAGCGGTCCATATATATATGGGAGTCCGAAGACTCATCTCTGGATCATTTAACAATAATAAATCAATGAAAATCAAAACAGAAACAGATTACAAGTGGAATCCGATATGAGATTACAATTTAGTAGTAACATCAACCCGAATATCACTAATTTACTTGCAAAAAAGCAACACCAACCTTCACATTAATTAACCGTTAATTTATGTGAATTTTGGTGTTGCTTTTTTGCGAGTTAATTATTGACTTATTTTTTAAAAAAAAAAAATTGTATTTGTAGTACCTACTAAAATTAATGATAAGAAATTTATTGCTGTTTTTTTTTTTATTAAGGGGTCCTTGAAAATTGTGCTTGATTTCCTAGGAGTCCGTGGCTGAAAAAGATTAGGAAACGCTGCTCTACACAATGCTCGAACAACGTGCAAGTCAGCATGATATTGTAGTACTAAGAAAATAAATGTGTTTTCAAACTGATGGATTGCATAATGAGAAATGCGCTCACTATAGCTCGTAGATTAAAAATATGCGCGTAGATGCAAAGGCTATTTATTTAAGTAAAACTTAAGGTAATACCCGAAAAATAAATATTTCTATTTATAAATAATTGTAGACGCTCAAAACATATAATAAATAACTAGACTTGCATTAGTGAAAAGTCACGGGATATAATAAATGCAAGATTTTGAATCTGAAATTTCGTGAGTATAAAACCATTTGCTTTTTTAAATTGACTTTATTTGCTTAAACCTAAAACTTAATATAAGAGATTGCGTGTCACACTCTAATTATCGAAAGTTATTCCAGCAAGTTACGGACGTTACGGACCGAGAGAGAATATTTTTTTTAATTTTCAAAAGACGCAAACACTTTGTGGTGTGACATTATCCATAATTAAGTAGGTTAAATAATAAAATCTTTATTTTTTCACCTCTTTATTTTCGTATTTGTACCGACCGGGTTTCCGGTATATACCGAGAGTATATATGTATAACCAATACTAAATATAAATTATAATATTCAAGAGCGCATTCTTATTGTGAAGTTACAATTTTTTCAGAACAAAGTTATGTGAAATTTAAAACCAAATTTATTATCAATTATAAAGACATACAGAAAAATCAAATCAACGAAAAAATATTTGGCTGCTACCGAATAAAATAAAAAATGAATTAACGATTAATTCTGGCGTCCCCTAGCGGCAGTTACACAAAGTAATGTGTGCCTACCGTACCAGAAAATGGGGATTGCTCTAAAAATGCATACTATATGTTAATCAATTAATAAATGAGACTTACGTATAAGGTCGATATATTCACGAAAATGTAGGAGGCCGCTATAGCGTAATTGGATAACGCCCCTGCCTTGGATAGGAGGAGATCCGTGGTTCGAATCCCGGTAGCAGCCAAATATTTTTACGTTGATTTGATTTTTCTGTATGTCTTTCTGATTTGATTGATAAATTTGGTTTTTAATTTCACAGAACTTTGTTCTGAAAAAATTGCAACTTCACAATAAGAATGTGTTCTTAAATATAATATATGTGTCCACAAATTAAAAATGAATTGACGAATTAATACAGTTTGAGTAGCTTGTCGGTCTTGTGCTTGGGATTCTCGCCTCGTGATCCAAAGGTCGCGGGTTCGAATCTCACTCCAGACCAGCAAGTTAGTCCTTTTTTCATAGCACAAGCGTTTCGTTTAATTTGAAAATAATAAGAATATTGATATGACACGTTTGCGTGTTAGCATTTCTATTTTTAAAAAAAAATTAACGGTTAATTCTGGCGTCCCCTAGCGGCAGTTACACAAAGTAATTTGTGCCTATTGTACCAGAAAAAGGGGATTGCTCTAACAATTGATAATATATGTTAATCAATTAATAAATGAGACTTACAAATAAGGTAGGCCGCTATAGCATAATTGGATAACGCCCCTGCCCCGGATAGGTGATTCGAATCCTAGTAGCAGCCAAATATTCTTACGTTATTTGAATTCTCTGTATGTCTTTCTAATTGATTAATAAATTTGGTACCAAATATAAGTACATAAACTATGGGCTTATACAGAGTTATTTACTCACAGGACTATATTCCTGCCTTGATTATGAGTCGAAAATATTCAAGCAGTCATAGCAGTCGAAAATATCAATAGTTATGGAGATATGCGACATCAAAGTTTGCATTTTTGTTTCCAGTATTTCTGACTCATTTTTTGTAAAACGTTAAACTATCATTACAGTAGCTTATATCGAATACGAAAAATTCATTCACTTTAATACAAGTCAAATAAAAAAATAAAAACCTTCGAATTCCAATTGGAAAACATTCCAATTGGAAAATGTCAGGGTTTTAATCATTTTATTTAACTTGTATTGAAACGAATGAATTTTTCATAATCGATATGTGTTACTGTAATGTTAGTCAAACGTTTTACAAAAAATAAGTCAGAAATATTGAAAACAAAAATTCAAACTTTGATGCCGCATATCTCCATAACTATTGATATTAGGTCATATTAGCTTGAACATTTGCGACCCATAATCAAGGCAGAAATATAGTCATGCGAGGTTATTAATGTTTTACAAATAATCCTGTACACTAATTACAAAGTAAAAACGTACATACTTTTATTGTAGAATTACATATTATTCATTTACTTTTTTACAAAAATTTGTTCATTCATGCGGCCCTTCACGGTGAATCTGTACAATACATAAATAAATTTATTCATAAAGCCGAGATGGAAACTAATATTATATCATCTTTCATCTCGGTACCTAATGCCATTGTCATCTTAAGAAATCCCGTCATGCATAACCTAATTCCGAAATTCCAAGAAATGCCCCAAATTATTATCTGCCTGATTAGATTTTTGTACGGTTGCTCTATTGGATTCCAAATTTCAGAAGAAATTTGGAATTCAATTCAATGAAATTTGTGTCACCAATGAAGAAAGAATTCATAAATGTGTCCTACCGGTTATAGAAGAGAGGGCAGCCATTGCCAGACTTACGTTACAGTATTAAACGTGAAATATTTTCTGTGGATGTACCAAAGATAGATAGGTAAGAAGGTTTGAATATCTTGACATTTGAGTTAGTAGGATTTTTGTAGATGACAGGCAATACACAAAAAATGCGTACATAAAACGTTAAAATATAATGTAATATTGTTAAATAGTGGCCAGAATAAAATATATAAAATTCACATTTTTTATTATAAAATAAATGACATGATTATTTATAGAGTTTCAAAGCATCTTGGCTGATGAAATGACACGTGAAAAGCGTCCGACAACGATTAAGCAATTATATGCCAGAGACATGAAAAAATAGACATTTTTAGACAAAATACAGCAGGATTTATTTGAACTGTTATAATTATATTTTTTTTTATTTAATACGTAATACCAAGTACAAAAACACTTTTCCATTCCATTCCATATTAACGCATATGGAAATAAAAACAAATGTTTTTTAAGTTCTACCTTTTTAATTTTCTGAGACGCGTTTCGCCTTATGAGGGCATTATCAATCTAAATAGTATGTCACATTCAACAACTTGTATTTATATTAAAAGTATTAGAAAGAGATGCTTTATAATTTTAAGATTTAATTAAGGTTTTGGATTTTGCACGATTCTAAGAAACAATTCTGTTCAAACACAAATGACAAAAAGGATGAAGATAGATTTATGTGATATTCTTGGTAACAAATTATGTTTGTGCACTAATTAATTTGTTTGTGCATTAAATACTCCCGAAAAGGATTTTACACTCCCGACATTTCGAATAGATAACACTATTCATTCTCAAGGGCCTTCTATTTTGAATCCTGCCCAAAACCTGACGAGTAAACCCGACTGTTCAGGGCAAGAGCCAGGATGAAAGTGAGTTAAAAATCTTAATAGCTGCTAAAAATTATTGATTTATTTGTTTAATAACCGACTTTGTGAGCGGGTAATGACTTTGCTAATTGGGTTTTCTATTATTGTTGGATTTCGTGGGTTAATTGTCAAAGGTGGGTTTTTTCCAGGAATTGCAGTATTTTTAAATATTAAAATATTAATTAGTTCAGGTGTTTGGTATTCTTACGGAATCGTTTCTACTATTCATGTTATTTTTATGTACGAAAATTTTCATACATAAAAAACAAATAAACCATAAACATGAAAATAACGTTGAGTACGTTTTGTAAGTAGAATGAGAAACGATTAAAGTTAAATGGTTCAGGCGTAGTCGTTAGTATGAGAGGCGGAGGAAAGAAGTGTGACCGAATGTAAGAAATTTCCTCTTAAAAAGAGGGCAACTTCCAAAGCTTCAAGGATCATTGAGCGTATATAATTGCAATAAAGTATACATGTAGATATGTGAAAATTATGTAAATGAATAGTAATATAGGATTATGTGGCATTTCTACCTACCGTTATGCAACCAGATCGGGTGTCCCAAAAAATGTATATACACTTTGAAGGATTATAAATTAAATGTTCATTGAGATTTATTCATGTTGTATAATTAAAACTAAATAAAACAAATAAAGTATTGGATTTATTATGTGTAGTGTTTTTGTTATTGAAGTCAATGGTATTTTTTTTAATATTTATATCAAAATTATTTTAATAACGACAAGGATTACTGGAGTATCATAAATGATATCACCAATAAAAGCAAAACAAAAGCGGATATCAAAAAAATTTCGTTTGCTAACCTATCCATTGATTCTGAAAAAAATCCCGGACAATGTGTTAACGTATTCAACAACTATTTTGCTAATGTTGATAAAAACCTAGCGGAAAAAATCAGCAATTCCCAAGATATTATAGAGGACGATGGGGAAACTGTTGGTAATCTTTACTCAATTTTCAAACCAATAACCGCTACTGAAGTTGAAGAATTCATAAAGGAGTTAAAAACAACTGCAAGTCCTGGGTACGATAATGTCACCGTGAAGATCATTAAATCTAGACCAATTGCTCATATCATCAGTCTACAGACAGGAATATTTCCAACTAATTATAAGAAAACTATAGTTATACCAATTTTCAAATCTGAAGATCATGAGGAAATAAAAAATTATAGACAAATATCGCTTGCATCAAACATAGCAAAGATCTTTGAAAAAGTTGTTAAAAAACAACTTAATAGCTATATCCAAAGCAAAAATATATTAAATCCGCAATAATTTGGCTTTAGAGATAATTTAGGCACTCAGGATACGATTGCCAAACTAACATCTATTACAGTAGCCGGCAAACATCTTGAAATTTTACGGCGTAGTGGGGGGAAATTTTCGCATATATCATTCCACCAAAGACACCCAAATTTCGTCTTCTGCGCATTCCCCCACTACGCCAAAGAATTTCAAGAAGTTTGCCGGCAACTGTATCTATCATATTCTCGATAGTGAAGGAAAATGTCTAGGAATTTTTGTGGACTTGAGAAAGGCATTTGATAGCATATCACATTCAAAACTTGTTTCAAAATTAAAACAAATAGGAATAAGGGGAATGGAATTATTCTGGTTCCAGAGCTATCTTAAAGAACGAAGCCAGATAGTGAGAGTTGGACGTAAACTAAGTGGATCACTAACTTCATCTTTTGGTATTCCGCAGGGAACAGTCGTAGGTCCAATACTATTTATTATTTATGTTAACAACATGTTCAAATTACTTCTTAAAGGAGAAATTGTATCTTATGCTGATGATACTGCATTAATTATAAAAGGAAAGACATGGGGTGATGTAAATACAAAAGCAAACAGAGCTGCTTACATGTTAAAATCATGGTTTGATAAAAACTTGTTGTCTTTAAATGCAGAAAAAACTGTATATGTCCCGTTTTCTATTACCAAAAAGGATTCACCTGAACATATTCATATAAAGATCTACTCCAATCAATGTGATGACGACAAAAATTTTAACAATGAAAATTGTCTGTTTTTGTCTGGTAAGAGCGTATCAAGTACTTGGTGTCATAATTGACAGCAATCTAAAATGGAAAGAGCAAATATATTCCAATCACTAGGATGTGAAAACTCATATACCTATTCATAAAGCTACGAAGTATCTTATCAATAAACATGCTGAAGGTGGTGTACTTTGCGTTTGCCCAATCCATTAAGTCCTTTAAGTCTAATATACTACCAGTGAAAATAGTTCAGAGAGTAATTATCAAAGTGATTTTGAGGAAACCCTTAATATTCCCAACAAAGGAACTTTTCAACATTTTTAACGTCCTAAATATTAATCAAATCTATAAAAAATTTGCGATACTTCAAATTCACAAAATATAATATACATCAATAATAGAGGCTTTATTTGTGACTTGTGTGAATGATGTGGGACCTCGTCCGTAAATACCCCATGCTATCCGTAATTAACCCAACACCCGTCCGTTTTTACCCCAATGGCTACGGGTAATTACGGACAGACAAGGTTTTGTTTTTGATTAAAAATATGTAGTTGTTGCTGGATCTCGTAAAATAACTAATGTTGATTTTATAGGTAAATAATTCGAGAGTAAAAAAAAATACTTCAAATTCACAAAATGTATATCAATAATAGAACATTTGGATGTTTTAGTAATAGACTGAGATCAGCTGGAAGTATTTTGATACCTAAATGTAATACTAGCACAGTCCAACACCATTTCTCCTATCAAGGAGTATCATTCTTTAATACTCTTCCCAATGAAATGAAGACGGAAAAAAATTATAGAAAATTCAAGACTAAATTGAAAAATCTTCTACAAAAAACCATCACAATAACGCAATGAAAAAAATCTTATCAAATTCAATCTATATATACTTTTAAATGTTATTACAATACCTTCTTAATTATTAATTTTTATAACTTAATTTAATATCTCCTTATGTATATCTTATTTACTTAATCTAATGTCTTACATATTTGTATTCTTGTACTATTCATATCTTACTTACTTAATTTAATGTTTTAATTTTTATAACTTAATCTAATATTTCTTTGTCTATATCTTACTTATATAATCTAATGTCTTACACTAACGATTACATTAACAATAGATATATATACATATATGACAATGCCCCCACTTTTAAACATGAGAATAAATTCTCATTTAAAAGTGGGTAAGCGTGTAATATTAATGTGTTTTAATTATATTATATTGAAAACAGACACTCTTAATTTTGTACATTTACCAAATAAATTGAATAAAAAAGAATATCAAATAATTAATTATCCTCTTGTACTTATCCTAGAAGGGTTGGGGATTCAAAGACTCAGTAAGGCGCTTACATCTTCCACTGCTTGGAGCCGCTTCCGGCTGCCTTCCTTCCATTATCAATTCATTAATTTATTTAAAGCTCTTTAAAAAATATATTTTTTGAAATTTTGTTAGACTTAATGTCGCATGCATCTTTTGTCGCGTGGGCTTTTTCGCGTGGATCTATTGTTGCGTGGACCTTTTGTCGTGGAATCCTTCTTCCCGCAAGATCTTTAAGATTCTTCTTCAACATCTTGGTATTCCCCTCTCTAGCATTCACAAGACGTGTCCAAGGCATCTTAATTGAGACCTTTCTATGGGTAGAAGTAGCGATTTCAAAAAAAAAAAATTTTTCAACATCAAAATTTCAATATCTATAACTATTAAGAATAATAACAGTTATAGATATTGAAAAAAGTGAATTTTTCATTCCAGAAATCATTCATGCATTAGGGCTGTTCGAAATTTAAAAAAAATGTTCAGTAAAAAATTATATATGTTAATAGGTATAACAAAAAAATTACGTTATCTTTAAAACCTTTTATGTTACATCTTCAAGTGTCTTTCCTTTACAGTCATTTTGATGCTTACAATGATACAGAATAACTTTTATTCAAATTGTTTTTAATATTTTAATTGATGTATAGGTATTATGACGTGCGAAAAATTGCTCGCCAACAATCGCTCACCCACGGTGAACGCCAAAATTGCTCGCCAGGAAAGTTTCTCGTCAATTGCGTGACAGGATGTTTTAGTTCTTGTTTACATAACTATAGATAATATAGATAAAACAACACGTTTATTGAAAAACAAATACATATGTTACTTTCAATTATTATTTACAAACAATTTTCCTCAACTAAAAGTATTTAAAAAGGACAGGGTAGGCTATCTGGTGGCGAGCAACTTTCCTGACGAGCAGTTGTATGCCGAGCAATTTTTTTAGCGAAAAATTCTGGTCGATCAATTATTGATGAAAATTTTCCGGTAATCAAAGAAAATTAAGTATTGAAAATCCAACATTTCCGGCAAACCTTTTTGTTTGAGTATAACTGAGGATTTAAGGTGTCAATCAAATACAACAATGATTTATTTCTAAAGAATATAACAATCGCCGAAGAAGAAAAAACTAACCTATGAAAACCAAGTTTTTACTATACTCCCTTTCTTTGTAAAATATAACGATAATTAAAGACGAATTAAAACATATAACATAACACTAAACTTACAGGAATTTAATATATTTCTAAAATGTCAGACGTTTTGAGATGTCAAGATTTTGATAGATTCAATTATCATCAATATCGTACCTTATGAATTTCCAGCGTCAAATGATTTAGTCAGAATCAGATTTGAGTAATGTAGAATTCTTCAAAACTTCAAAAGCAGAAATCTAAAAGAAATAAATGATTATTTTATTTACTCCCAAAATACCCAATCTTGCTGTCATCTGTGAACCAATTGTTATAAATTTTCGAAATTCGTAGCTATGTACCTACCTATTATACCGACGGAATAATTCAAATTTTAAATATTCCGTGGCGTCGTCGTTAGGCCGCTGATGGTAGTAATCAAACATTTATATTGTTTCCAATTTTAAAAAACCATTAAAATTTCTAAAAATCCAAAATTATACAATAATTATTATTTTTTTAACGAAAATTTGATATATCTTATTGATCGTCGCCACGAGTCTGCTTGTAAAGTTTCAGCTCGATTGGATCATGGAAAAAGGGTTAAAAATCGATCCAAAAATTTTTCGTCAAGAAAACAAGCAAGCAGACGCCACGATTTAAAAGAAAAGAAGTAAAAATGATCAGGAAGTTGGCATTAAGTGATTTTTTAGCATAATAATGCCCATCCGCATACATTGATTCGATATTATTCTTCATCTGGCTTATTTTCCTTATCTTTCGCTATCAAATTTTCCGTTGTATATCTAACAATTTCCCAGGAATATCCTTTGCCATCTTTTTCCTATAATTAATCTTCCTTATTATATTTTGTTTATCTTAAACAGCGGGTTGAAATACAAATATATTACCATCAAAGTGAATTGGATTGTAGTCTTATGTATTTATGAATTTATCGCCAGCGCAGATAGACGCCAAAACCAAAGCAATCAATCTTCGAACGCGGCTTACCGACATTGACAGGTTAACGATTATTGAGAATCCCGAATTCAAGTAATTTAAGTTTCATAATTAGTTTAGTCAATCCCTTGAAACTTCTTCAAAAAATTTGCGTAAATTAAACCGAGTCTTTAGAAATTTAATTATAACTTCGGTTGACAATTTAACCCCGTAATTCAAGATCGTTTAAAACTAAAAGTTTTGCATCGAGATATACTATACACGTCTCATAGAGACGAAGCTATTATTTTTATTTGGGAAAGTAGGTACGCAAGTGTTTTTTGGTGTTCCATAGGGCTTACGACGTATCGTATGGCTGGCTTAAGTGATCACTTTACACAATGTAACATTCACCATCTCCACCCATGATAGATTGCCACATCTATCAAACTTTTGGAAGTTGTATAGGTTACACAACTTTTTTCGTATGTGCGTAGGGAATGCGATCCCGAGTCGGGAACCCTCGAGATTATAATTTCCGATCCCGCGGGATCCCTACGGATCGGGATCCCGAATACTTTTGTGTTTTTTTTTTTTGTTCGTAGAGCTGAATAGCAATTACCGACAATGCCTCGCATTTTTATATCAGCAATTTATAAAATTTTCATTATTAATCATTCCATTAAAGTTTTTTAGGCTTTTCCAATCATCAATCAGTCAATGTAGTAGAGTAAAAACTACTATTAGTAGTTTTTTTTACTATGTTAGGTTGATAAAATATAGCAAATTTTATTCAAAGCTTTTTTCATTATTTTAATGTGACATGAACATAAGTTTTAAGTACTCACTAAAAGTTCTATAAAAATATACAATTAAACATAAAAAATGCTGATCAATCCCGATAACCTCATCCGATTTTTCGGTCCGGGTTGATCTCGTAAAATGCCTCGAGATCTCGCGGGTTCGGGATTGCATTGCCTATATGTGAGTTGTATTTTTACTACCGCCACCTGCGGTCCAAAGCTTTTTCATTTCCATAATCCAACACAGATGTCACTATTGATAATGAGGTATCTATTACTAAAATATAATTCCCATACGAAACAAGTTGTGTATCTTAAACATACATACAACTTCTAAAATTTTGATAAATGTGGTAGGTAGTCTATCATGGGTGGAAATGGTCAACATTACATTGTGTAAAGTGATCACTTAAGCCAACCGTATGAGAGGTCGTAAGGCTTATGAACACCCAAAAATACTTCCATATACACTTGCCCATATAAAAATATAGTTTTGCCTCTATGAAACATCTATAATATGTAATCTTGATTAATGATCTCCCCCTGGGGATAAAATCCTGTATTGTGTTCTTGAAAATTTTGGATATACTCAAAATATTTATAGTTTTAAAAATAGTTTTGCCTTAAAGCCTTGTTTTAAAGTTTAAAAAAAAAATAGTGTTTACACTTAATTGGTAGATATCTACACTCGTGGTTACGGGTTCTGTATTGCATCTGTATGCGTTTGTGACCTATATTCAGGAGAACGAAATGAAAGTATATTATCACATTTATTTTTAACAGTTTTTTAAAGTTTTAAAGTTTTAAAACGTTTAGCATCGTACTTTTTGTAATTAGAATTTGGGTATAAGTATATTATTTTATGTATATATTATTTTTACTGCATTTTCTAAGTAAATACCAACCCTGTAGGTACTGAATTTATAAAGAAGTTAGGTAAGAAGAAGAAGCATTCAGTACATTGAAGTATTAGTTGTAAGTAAACATAGATTTTGGAGAAAATCGTAATTAAGTATTTACCTTACGAAATTTTATCGACATCATATTTAAATCTGGTAAATTATAGAAGTTTCACAGACACAACTATATGAGAAACGTTTAAATTATCATTGTCAAATGCATTACACGAACGCACACCATAAATAAACCTGTCGCCACTGCTAGGTAATTTTTTCCTGCAATATGAACAGGTAATTTGGCCTGAAAATTTAACGTGTTCATATCGGGTTTGATCGTAGCCAATGAACATGAATCCCGCCTGGATACACGACACACCTCGCTATCCTGAATATATTTATCGAATTTCCGGGTGCTTTTTTTACTCTCTGGAATCCCCTGATTTCATGAAGGATATTTAATATCAAAACAACATAATATTATTTTAAATATTACTTCACTTTATTTGAAATATAAGATATTCGCTGTGCCCGCGGCTTTCCACGCGTAGATTCTTAGTAACTTTTAGTCATATTTTATCAATTTATGTATTATTAATATTATCATATAGATATTTGTCGTCGCGGACTTTTTTATACAACTTTTTGAGTTCTACAACTTCTCTGTAGAAAGTATTTAAATATCTCGTACCGTTCGCATAAAACGCATCGCTCGATCATTTTTTCTTCGACGTTAGTTGTAAAACAGGTAACCACGAAAAACGCTTTTACTTTATAGGATAATATATAGTCTATCCACCCTAAAAGTCCATTCTAAATATTGGTGTAAGAATTTTTGATTAGTTTCGAAGATTACCTCCAACATCCAAATTTACAAACTTTACCTCTTTATATGTATATTAGTCTAGATATAGATTTTCGTGGTTCTCAGTAAATAGTTGAAATATTTAACTGGATTATTTCAACATCTCATTGTAAATCTCTACATTGGTAGAAAGCAGAGTCATGCGTAACTAAAATTTTTGCAAAATAAATCTAGATAACATATGTGTGGAATTCATACCACAAAGCAGAAAACCACCAATCTAGGCCACACACACACACAGTGGCAAAGAATGTCATGTAAGCAAATAGAGGCGCGAGCAAGACACGCGCGCGACCTGCGGTTCATTACACATTGCACCGTCAGCATTTCGGACGATTTCTTCACACTCACACAGCCGTACTCCAAGACTCTTTTGTACGTAAATCATATAAAAAGAGGCACACGCCCTAGGCGTGCATGTCAGTCCTTCGTAGACCTCCGGCGGGTGGACGGAGGCTATGGCCCTTAGAGTATCTATCATTGTCTTTATTATCATACTCATGTATATTTTGTACTTGTTTTATCGAGATAATAAATCATCAAATATTCTACGCCTTTGGAGCTTTTCCGTCGCATGACGGTGGTGACCCGAAAAAGCAACTGTTCCAAACCAACTCCAAACCACCCAAATATGTATATGATTTATATGTTCTGATACTACTGTGTTCAATAAATATCGAACCTTTGGTCGAATGAAACACATTTATTCATTCACACCAACTTACTGTAATCTCATTCAATGTACCTAATCTCCTTGGTAATACACACATTTGTCCCAACGGTTGGCAATGCTTCTCGAACCCAACTTTTGGAATTCTGTTCAGCTGGGCCGTCGCTTTCGCTTTTGCGGCATTTTTAAATTGGAGAACAGCCAAGAATCACACGGAGCCATGTCGGGTGAGTAGAGGGAATAAATATTTTCAATAACGGAAATTACCGAATACGGGTGTATTTTCTACAAAAACATACTTCTGAAATACTGCATTCCTTTCAAGTGAATACAATTTCTAGTGACAACATAGGCCTTGGTATTTTTACAGCAATGATATTAGCAGCATAAACTACTTCTATGCCTAGTGCCGCCACTGGTCTACAGATAATTAATTTTATCTCTTCTTTGATTTGTGATATTGCTTGAAGCATAACAAATTTCAACAAGCTTGATCAATAATATAATTCAATTAAAATTTTCGCAGAATTAATTAATATTTTACACGCAATAGTAAAAGTAGCGTACTTTTTATACTGTATATTTCGGCCGCGAGTAAGGCTGTAAGAACAGCGCCATCTAGCATCTTGGCGGCGTTAGTGACGGACATTTTTGCATGGAAAATGATGTTTTTTTTCTATTTACCTAGTACTAATACTTTAATACTATTTTATAGTTCATCATTATTTGCGCCATCTAGTAGCGTTAATGACAGACATTGATGCAAAGAGAATCATCTATTTTAATTTATCAATTAATGAAATGCCAAATATTTTTTCGTTGATTTGATTTTTCTGTATGCCTTTCTAATTGATTAATAAAATCTGTTTTTTTTTATATCTATATTATACTTGAAAATTTATTTAAGTGCATTTCTTGTCCAGAACAAAGAGCACTGCTCTCTTCTCCCGAATCATGATGAACTTTCACAATAAAAATTATTCAGCGTATTGTCAATTACTTAATTTAAAATGTAATTACTTGTATGATGGAGGCGACAACCTTCGATAGTCGTGTTTATCTATCCAGATGGCACTGTTTTGGAATCGCTTACACGGCAAATATGACGTCCCCTTCCTTGGGCGAAGTTGCCAACAGCGCGTACCCCTGGCATTACAGCACCCTATTTTACCGATAATCTCGACACAAAACAAACGAAAATAAACCCAGCAACTGCCCGGGCCCCGCTCCCCGTCGAGTTGCCGTGGCAACGGCGGCAGCGTCTCACCACCGAAGGATTTATCTCTTTGATATTATAACCTTCGTATTTTTTAAACAAATTGATTGACTGGAGCACCCGAGAGCGAAAATTTGGTGGGCAAATTAAATTCTGGAATCGTTTATTGAATTAAACATGGAAGCTTCATCTTTGTTTTACGATCAGCGGGATCAGACGATTGTGGAATTGCGGTTGAATTTCTACGATGACATTGATGTCTGTCGCCACATTTTTGTCCATGGCATTTCTTGGGCGTTACATGGATCAAAGAATTAACCATATTAGAGACCTTTCACTCTCCCTTGGAAAACCATTTTTCCGTGGTGTACCTACTCAGGTCTAGACTGGCGATTCGGATATTTATGCATCAACATTAATTCTTCTTCTTCTTCTTCTCTCAGCCACAATTGTTCCACCGCTGGACATAGGTCTCTTCTAAAACCTTCACAATGTTTTCTATCTTGGGCTATTTGTTGCCATCTTCGACCCACAAGCTGGACAATGCCCTCTGTCTACTCTTTTTGTGGTCTCTCTACTCTTCTTTTTTTGATCCAGGGTCTCTGTTTTAGGATTTTTGGTGACCATCTACCACTGTCATTTAAGCTTTGCTATTCTTTCTGCCATGTCGATAACCTTTGTTCGGCGTCTAATCTAAAATGAAATAAAACACGTAAGAATCATGGTGATGGCCACGGTATTGGCTTTGTGGATAAAGAAAATCAAGATAATTGTGTTATATGATTACGATATCACGATTTTGCACCATTTGCAAGCGTTGTTTTTGCTAAGTCAATTCATGAAATGACAAACCAACTGTCGAATTGGCTGTCGCTGAAAAAAGTATTGCCAGTTCGTAAATAAACCCTTCAAAACCACCCCAAATTTACACACTAATGACATAATCTTTCCAATGATTTTTATGTGTTTTATTTATTTTTTAAGTTTTTGTACTTAACATAACGTAACTTCAAATGAAAACCTTTCATTTGAAGTTAAGTGATTGTTTTATTTGCTCATTTTCAATGATATTATTTTATATCTTTAAATAAAATCTCTTTGTTTAACATCACTTTATTGAGTTTAACCAACTAGTTTCGGCTCACAGCTGTCTTTCTCAGGGTTGAATATTAACTAACCAAAAAACAGAATCACAAACAATAAAGAAAACATTAAGGGAAAAAAGAGACAGAACGTCAACTGTTGTGTATGTGTGTGTGTGTGTGTGTGAGAGAGAGAGAGAGAGAAAGAGAGAGAGAGAGAGAGAGGGTACGGGTGTGTGTAGTTTATCAATGACTCTAGTTTAATTTCATTATAATTAAGATAACGTATAACCATAACATTATTTTGTTTAGATAATTTATCTATTTGATAAAGTAGGTACATTATTATGTAAAAAAAAAACGAGCGAGCCTTACAGTAGTCGCATACGATGTGTAACATTTGACATCTCGCCTTGGTAATAAGCAACATTAACATTATGTCCTGAAAAAAATGATTAATGTATTATTTGAAATGATTTTTTATAACGAAGAATAATTCTTTTTAATGAAAATTGTATTTTTTATTGAAAATTGTATTTTTTCTTTCTACTTTTTTCTTCTATATAAACTGAATAAATTTTGTGTGAAGAAATAAAAAAAATATATGTAGAGCGTCTTGTATTTCCTGTTACGCTTTTCCGTCCATTTTCATGAAATCACTCCCACGTATTGCAGGAAAGCGAGAGGAAAGATATTAAACATCAAAAACATATTTAATAATATCTCTGTCTTTAGAAATGCACCTTACACTCTTATCTTTAAAATTAACATTTGGCTCTGTGTTAGGCATTTTCTTTTAGATAGATTTCTTTCCATTTACATTTCTCATAAAAAAAGCTACGTTTAATTAAATATTAAAAGTAACTTACTACCTATTGTCCCGAGTGACAATAAATCTCATTGAAATAAAGTATGTAGCATCCCAGCATATTAAAAATTAAGATTAGCGCAAAAAAATATTGAGTTTATAAAATCGCGTGACTGGATTTTCATGCCGAGCACACAGATAAATCCATCCCCCTCTTCCTCCCTTACGTGGGAAAAGTAATTGTCTGCCTCGAGCCGGCAATTATTACCGGGAATTAGATGACGCGTGGGAAATCATGGGAAACATGACACTCTCGAATTAGCATTCTTGTAAAGATCGCTCGAAATAATAACATTTATTAAAACTGAAGCATTTAAAAAGCGCGAGAGTTTAGTCAAAATACTAGCGAAGGGAAAAACTTCATTTCAAAATGAAGACTACAACACACACACGTTCACCAGTTTGAAGACTACAAAGTGTACACTACAATTGTAGTAAAAACTACTTGAAGTGAAGTAATTGTAGTACTACGAAATGAAGTGAAGTAAATGAAGTGAAGTAATTGTAATAATAATGAAGTGAAGTAAATTTTTAAATGAAATGAAGTATTTTTTTCCCAAATAAAAATTTGGTGACCTAAAAAAAAAAAAAAAAGGTCGCCAGCCAGATTTCTTCGTTCGATTCCAAAAAGAGATTTCTTCGTTTACCTACATCAACATCCCAAAACTTTCTTCATGGGTCCCAAAATTTTTCAAACCATGGGGGGGGTTACAGATTCCAGAGATTTCTTCATATATCTACATCAACTTTCCAAAAATTTCACGTAAAAAATACACTATTTAAAATGTGTTTCTCATACTTTCGATAACTTTGAAGTGTATGTACTTTGTAGTGTTCGCTTTGAAATGAAGTGTACTATTTGAAGTTTATACTTTCAATAACTTTGGTGTTTGTAGTTTGTAGTGTGCACTACACATCAAAATGTGCGAAGTGTGCACTTCAATGTAGTGTAGTACTACATTGTAGTAGTGAGTACAGAGCGGACCCATCACTACAAAATACTGATTGGATAAAATATTACTCAAACATTTCCGTTAAAACTGTATCATTTGTGTCTAATTTTCAATTTATTTTAAATGTTTTAATTAACAACAGGGCGGGGCATGTGTCAATTATTGCAGCGAAGTTCATCACCAAAACATTGTGTTGATATACCATGACTTCCCCGAGGATCGAACCTGGAACACAGTGCCATACCTACTGGACTACAATAGAAGTCATAATTCAAAACGAATAAATACATTTTTTGCTATTTTATACACAAGCACGACCTGAGTAAATACATTAAACTAGCTGCAGCCCGTCAAAAATGACGGAACATTGGTTCGCGTCTTTGCTAAGCCTTAGTATATATTTATAGCATCTTTTTGGCGCTCCACGGAGAGACGGCCGTATGTATGCGGCCGTATGCAACATGCGTTGAACGGCGGGTTCGGGTTTGGTGGTCCGGGGTTCAAGCCCCATCTCCGGCTGTTTAATTTCGTTTTTTAGCCGTGAATTTAAATGAAATTACGGAAGTTACACGGTTACGGGGACAGACATACAGAGGGACGGACGGACAGACAACTTTGAGTATTAGGGAGAATACGCCATGAGATATTATATTGAAACAATTCATGAGACTTTTAGAGTGCGTGTACATGGATGAAACTTACCTCTCGCGTCTCGGAGATGTTTAAATTTAGATAAAAAAAATATGATTAAAAATCGGTAAGCAATACTGGGAACCGGTTGGATGCACTGAAATATGCGAGAATATTCGAGAAAAAACAATTATTATTGTAAATTGCTTGATTGCTTCGCAGCAGCGGCGGTAAAGTCTTTTTCCTCGCGGCTGCTTAATAGTTGCCCAATACTACAGAAAGTAAACGGGTGAAAATTTACAATCGAACAGTGATTCGAATGAACGTAGACCACCAGCAAATAAAACATAGCATAGAAAAAATATCAAAAGCTTTCTATGGTTAAGGATTTCATTTAGATTCCACTGCAGCGAATCCGTGACAATTTAATAGATAACCAATGAGAGCACGCTCTGGGCTCAACTCCGTAGTGTAATTTATGCGAGTTTCGGGACAAGTTTCATCAGTGTTCGCAGGCCCGCCGATAGAGGGTAGACAACTCTATCGGGCCCGAAGTAGAAAAGTACTATGTACCGTACCACGATGTACCATATGGTAATAGAAGGCATCATGAGGATATGTGTAAGCTTGCCAGCGAACGAACAAAGGAATTTTTTCGCTGTTCGGCTTAGATAACATTATAATTGTAACAAAATAATGCTCGGATACCTTTCGCACTCACTTTCATCTCGGCCCTATTCCCAGTTTTTTTATCAATATAGTTTTTTTTTCAGCGAACTTCACTCATTTTTACTTGAGGATGGGTTGCAGAAAATACTGATTAGGATTTTACTAGATTTTACAGGATAGATTTTTTTTTAATAATGTAATTATTTTATAATTATAAAGTAAATTTTAATTACATCGTTAAGGAATTAAGGGGTTACTCCACCCTAGGTGAATATAATGTGGGTTTAAATTAGAACAAAATTTTCAAACAATGTTTTTTTCCAACTATCCATGAATATACATTACATTATACAATATACATAATGCAGCCATTTTATTGACCTCTCAAATACTATTCAAATAATAACTATGAGTTTTGTTGACACAAAGAATGCATGTAGATTATATTAAAATCACCACCGTCATTTAAATTTACAAGTTACCACAGAAATTTTAGATAGTGAATCCTAAAATTTGTAAAATAGTTAAAAATATATAAACTAGGGGACTATATTGAGTCAATGAACTGCGAACATTCGTAAAGTGGACAGCAAACCGCGAATCACCCAGATTAGACTAATTGGAACGAAAATAGAACCACCCCCTCGTAAATTTGTAAAATCTATCTAGTAATAGGTAATATGACAGGTGGCCCAATAATTTTCTAATCATAATACTGGTGCAGTTCAAAAAAGCTACATAAAAACGAAAGATAAAGAGAAAAATTATATCCGTAGAAAAATTATTTGATTTTCAGCGGGTTGTCAACCTGAAACATTTCCTCCATTGCAATATAAATTTCGTTATGTTACCTATGAAAAAATTGAGACGTACTTACACCAATTTTCTCAACATCTTAATACTATCCTAACATATACTATTATATAAGACAAAACGGACTAGATATTTATGTATGCGTAAAATTTCTTTGAGAAATGTCATGACTCATGACGCCTGTCAAATGTCAATATTTCTAGCATCGTAGCGGAAATATTGCTTTTATTTTAAAATTTGGAAACTTTCCATGAAGAACTTAGAAGATATTATTTTATTTTTATTTATATATATTATCACAATTACAATTACACTTCTTTACATACAGTTTATAACGCCCCACTAGGTGAAACCTCTTCGGGGGCAGTTTTAATTAACAATTTAATAGTTTCATAATATAATACATTGTAATATAATATAATAAAAATGTATAGGAGTGGGGGCTCCATGCCAAGTGCGTGCCTTATGTCAGTACTTCTCACTCTCTCCGTCAAGATCCAAATCTGATGGCCACATATTAAGGTGGGCCTTTTGTCTTGACACTAAGCTCGGATTTTCTTATCACCGCATTATATATAGAACGTAAAACGCCGGCTGCAGCTCCGATTCTTCTATCTATTTCACTTTCCTGCTTCCCGTCGCTAGAAAATTCCAAGGTACTTCAATTCAATTTTGCGACTTGCTTCAGCTGGGTCTTCTGCATGCTGATTGAGCACTGCTCTTGGTCTCTTACTACGACCGTAACCTCTGTTTTGGCAGTAGGTACTAATCTTCATCCCCACTTGAGTTCACTCTTGTTGAAGGAATATATCCACCCTTATAGGTTCTCTTGTGTGGGCGCCTAAATTTAGTCTATCTGTAATGATTTATAGCTATGAATATATAGTTAGCGTTCTCCAAGGGAAATACGCAACGCACCACGCTACACAGTTTTCATTTAATTTGATGGTATTGTGCTGACTGTACAGACATTCAGATTTGTAAGAGATGGTTTAAGAGATTTCGAAATGAGAATTTTAATCTTCAAGACGAGCTCGATCGTGACACGCTAAGACCAATGGTTAAAGCTAATCCATCTATTTCAATCGAGGACATTTCAAATGAGATATGAGTATCGTTGATCAGCGTTCAGAGGCACTTTAAACAAAGTGGGAAGGTCTCCAAGCTGGGAGAATTGTGAAAAAATTATAGATATACCTCTTTCTATTTAAGAAAAACAATCGAATTAGTATGTATAAGCCGTGATATCTTTCTGGGGAACCGGAAACAAAACTGATCTAAACAGACTTCAAAGACTAATAAATACTAAAAATGGTTTACAATTTCAACTAACTACTGACACCAACTGACATCTCATCTACAAATCTACCAAAAAACTCACATCAATTACTTAACAAAGATCGAAAGTCTAAAATTTATACAAAAACAATTATATAATAGCAAATGGCAGACATAAATAAAAGACAGGGATATGCAACTAACAAGAATATCACAAAACTATCGATCACAAACAAAAGACCATTCCCTAGATTTGTCTCTTGACCTTAAGGATGTGACTGAGTTTTGTTATTTTTTTGCAATGAACTAAAGGCTTTAATACCCGTCCCGCACTTAGACGCTAAACGTAGTCGAGCAAAAAAGTAATATTTATAGACTCCTCGGGTCTCTCACATCATTTTGTATTTAAAGAAATATTAGGTCCTTACATATGAAATTGGCGTTTTGCCGTACTGGCAAATTTGCTCTCAAATATCTTCTTTTTGGTTAGGAATTGAATTGAAGGCTATTGAAGTGTTAGTGATAAAACTGTTTTAATCCACTTGAAGCAAATTGGTAAGGTGAAAAAGCTTGAAAGGTGGGTACCTCACGAATTGAGTGAAGCAAATCAACAAACGCGCGTTGACTGCTGCGTTGCATTACTCAACCGGCACAATAATGAAGGGATTTTAAATCGAATCATTACCTGTGATGAAAAGTGGATCCTGTACGATAATCGGAAGCGCTCATCGCAATGGCTGAACCCTGCCGAACCAGCCAAACCATGCCCCAAGCGAAAATTGACTCCAAAAAAGTTACTTGTGAGCGTTTGGTGGACTAGTGCTGGTGTCGTTCACTACAGCTTTCTTAAATCTGGCCAGACGATTACGGCAGATGTCTATTGTCAGCAACTGCAAACCATGATGGAAAAACTAGCTGCTAAACAACCGAGGCTGGTTAACCGCTCTAGGCCACTGCTGCTTCATGTTAACGCTAGACCACACACTGCACAACAGACGGCTACCAAATTAGAGGAGCTTCAATTGGAATGTCTAAGACATCCACCGTACTCTCCGGACCTTGCCCCAACAGATTACCATTTTTTTCGAAATTTGGATAACTTCTTGTAAAGGAAAAAATTCAACTCCGATGGGGCAGTCCAAACCGCCTTCAAAGATTTTATTGATTCCCGTCCGAATGGTTTTTTTAGTAAAGGGATCGATGAACTACCTATGAGATGGCAAAAGTGCATAGATAGCAATGGTACATACTTTGATTAAATAAATATATTATAATAAAAAAAAATCGGCTTTATGTTCCTCCCATACTAAACGCCAATTTCATATGTAAGGACCTAATATAATACAAATCAATTCGTTGTATTATAACTGCGACGCATGGCCTATCTATAACTATGGTCTTTGTATTTGCTTACCAACCACGCTCGATTTTTCGTACCCGACTCCTCAAATGAAAAGCTGTTTAATACATGTAGCAATAATTCTTCTCTTTCCTGCTGCCATTCTATTGCCTCCGCTTCGTTAATATCGCGCAAAATGAAAATTCCCGGAATTTTTTATTTCCGACTTTTTCCGGCGTGTCTGTTAGACGAATAATGTGAATTTTATTGGTCTCGTTGAAATAATTCTCCCATATTGAGGTTCCCTTTATTCACATAACATAAACGTCCGTTAGATAATGTTTATATAAACAATTATATAGTCTGTGTATGTATTTTTATCACACGATCTCGTTCATCTTGCAATATAAATACTTACACATTCTCCTACAAAGAGAAAATATGTACTTTTAGAAAAGATCTGCGTTTTTAAATTTTAATTACCTACTGATTACAATATAAAGAGACATTTCAACAAAGTGATTTGAAACATTCATTAAACATAGCACAACAATAAAAGAGTAAAATAACAAATTTAAAAAGGCTCTTTGTAGGGCTACCTAAATCGCAAGAATGAATATAATATCAAAAATTAAAAGGCCCTTTTCAGGGCTACCAAAGTAAGTCGCGGCGAGTAAAAAAATTTATAATGTAGAAAAATCCTTATCAGAGATGCCGTCACTTAAAGTGAAGCCCAAAATTGGCAAAAAAATAAGTAATGTAGACGGTGAAATAAAGTGAGGAATGAACCAATTAGAAGTTAATGTAATGCTGGCTGTAGCGTAGGAGATAGAACTAATAATGGATCGCTGAGGTAATTTGGTCGTGTGGATTTGATAGTGAGAAGAGCATGGTAAAGAAAATATATGAAGCGAGCGTTAAAAGCAACAAGAATAAAGGGCGTCCGAAAATGTCTAGCATGATCATATTACATAAAGCTGTAAAAAACTTCTTCGTCCAAATGCTGTCATCGCCTGATACACACATTCTTATGTTACGTATTTGCTGAAATCTTTTGGCAATAGCTTTGTTATTTAAAAAATTACACAGAGTCTGAATAACGAAAATCTGGCTGACTGTCTTAATTTTATATATACCTACTATTTAAAAGTTGAAATGATACAATTAGGACCCATATTAGTATTGCATTGTATTATATAATAAAGCAATCGTGATAGTTACAAACAAATGTATTTTCTGTCGCTTTCTCTAGCTTTCTCTAGGCATTCGGTCCCGTTTTAGAAATATTATCCTCGCTCTCCTTTCAACAGGGGGACAAACACTTGAGCCGAGAAAACTGTTACCTCTAACAATTCTGGTGAAAATGCTACTCATTCTGGGGCAAATATTTCCCCAAAGCGGTCTGTTGATACCAGGAGCGCAGAATACCAACCTGTGTAGCATACTTAGACTCGACAAATAACTCACATTGCTAACAAAGCGTCGACTAAATAATAGATGTTTCATTTCACATTGTCCATCCCTTGGACTGCTTTATTATTTTATATGGATTTGCTCAACGTAAGAAGTCGTATCCATCTTTTAGAATCTAATTCATGTGTAATTTGGTATTTAAGATTTACCTGCGCTTAATTTGGAAAAATATTAATTTTATTTATTTATTTATTCACTTTTTGTATAAATATTGTAACACTTTAGGCGGGTTTATTGCCAGTTAGAAATTTCTTCCAACCAAAACCAAACAATTTAGTTGAACAACTGAAATATATTTCCGGGGTACAATGTTACAGTGACAAAACTAACATGATAGCGATAATAGGAAATGGATGGGATAAGGAAGGGTTAAACTAAGTTTTGGGAAAGGTAAAATGGATTTAATCTGCTTTAGAAGATAGTTATGGTCTGTGGTGATGTGATGTTTGTGCGAAGTTGATTCCACAGCCTAGCCACTTCGTGTGAGAAGCTGATGAATTCAGTATTATGAACGGGCATGGATAGTGGATAGTGCTATTAGCTGAACGTAGTGGAAGGCCATGATTAGATAGAATGTTGAAATTAGATTTCAACTTCTGAGGTGAGTGAGGATTAAAAAGGATATTATAGAGATAAAAAAATATTGTTGTATTTCTACAATTTTACTTTAAGTTTATCACGTTTCCTAGCATTTTCTGACTAAGACCGATCTCTTGTGATATTTTCCAATTGTCTTTATTGTTGCCAATAATAGTGTTGCCAACTCAAGACAAATTCAGATAGCAAACACGAAAAAATTGTTTAAAAAATTGGCTACATTGCTAATGAAATAAAAATGACTTACTTGACTTGGTAATGAATTAAAAACGTTTCGTCAAACTCAAAAAAGATTTAAAAACATAACTATTACAAGTTTAAAAACAAAATGTTACATATAAATTTACTTCCTTAATGCATTCCTTTAAAATTTGCCTACAAGGCTTTGTTCCACTTCTTTACGTAAAAATAAAGCATTAAACACATTATATTTATATTCTATAAATATTAAGTATATTTACAAAAGTATATTTGCATAACCTTGAAGGCGCTACAAATGCGGGACCACCTTAGCCCGGTTGTTTCAAGTTGGATTAAAATAAAAGTTCTTTTAAAGCATAATTTTTACGGAAACGGATAGTTTGATTGGTGGAGAATGCAAAAATCTATGCTTTAAACGAACTTTTACTTTAATCCAACTTGAAACACCCGGCCCTGTGGTCGTAGTAGTATTATCGAAAACAGAAACCTATAATAATATTTATTTTCACCCCTAGGCGACACCGGCGGCAAACATTTCGAACCTATTCATATTAATAATTTAGTATGGCTTCTAGGAGGGCGACAATTTTAAGTAACATAAATAAAAATATTTCTAATTGGATATTCGTTGTTTCGTACTGTGGTAGACCACTTTTTTCGGTAAATTCAAAATTGATAAATGAGTTTTACTGAAAACCAGTTGTTTGTAAAACGACCACTAGCATATACCTAGCAAACAGCGAAGCCGATTGCTTTTAGCTAGTCAATATAATTTGGAAGAAGGATAAAATAATATTGATAGTGAACAAAATAAACCATTATTTTCCTAATTATGTAGGAGTGAATAGGTATTAAACTGTTCGTAGCATTGTCGTTAGAATTAAGGAAGAGTCGCTTAGATAGTTGAGAAGAAGTAGCGAAAATAACCATATATTCTCAGGATAGCAAGTTTGTAACTGTATCTAAATACAAAGTACACCGGAGTACTAGTTTATGTAGGTACGCGTTAAAGTTTCTAGAAACGTCAAGACATCGCTCAAATGTCATCACAGCAAAATTGACGAAGTGTACAATGTTACATAATTTGCTGTCAAGACATCACTTTTAAGATAGCGCAAATGAAAATAGACCCGATAGAATGTTTTATGCATCTAAATTAATATTTTTTTAAAGTTCGATTCAATGAAACATACCGTCACAAATTCAAGGCGGTGGGAGACGAAATAAAACACCTAAAATCAATTATGTTTTAATTTATAAACAATGTCACTGGACACAAACTTTAGCTGGAACGCTATTCTGTAATTCCCTAAAATAATTCTCGAGAATATTTCACTACTTTCTGGCAAATTGATGTACGTCGTTTATATCATTCACGTTTACATTAGAAAATTCCGCACGTAGGTACCCCACTCGTGACTTTAGTCTGTGGCATCGCTCGCTGTCTACTTCGCTTTCTGTTTCACTTCTGTCAACCAACTGACTTGCGCTATGCCGACGCCGCTTATACAGGAAATATTATTTCTCTCGTATAATCTCGTGTGTTCTGTCGATTTCTAGTAGTTTCCAAATTATTCCAGACCTTTGCGAAGCCGCAATTACTCGATTATTTGTGGTCGTTTTCGATTTAGAATCTACTGACGATATTTAAAAACCTTATCTTTGATAATGTTCACACACGTTCTGATCGCTTTGAAAATATCAAAGAGAAATAAATATATTGAAAAACCTCCCCCTCGCTCTTTTCGAATTCGTCTGGCGTAAAGTCAATACGGTATTATCTATTCTCACCAGAATAAACACATTTAATCCTGAGCTACAACATATTGATCATCTCCCGTCGCGCGGATGCTGCGGATATCTCCAGCTCAGATCGCGTCGAATCGGCATTTTGTTCCTCACTATTCCCACGAGGGCATTCCACAGTGGAGTAAAGTCGTTATGTTTATCATTCGTCTTCCTTCATATAAGTATGTGGAGAGCTAGGGGCTATTGTTACGAATCTTGATCGTACCACGAATGGATATATTTTAACTTTAAACTTCAAAAAGAGCAAAATGATTTTGTGGTGACATTATTAATATAATTAATAAAAAGTAACCCATAAAAATCAAGTTTTTATCATACTCCCTTTCTTTGTAAAATATAACAACAATTAAAAACGAATTAAAACATATAACATAACACTAAACTTACAGTAATTTAAAATATTTCTAAAATGTCAGATGTTTTGGGCTTTGATAAGACACTTCATGCTTTGAAGATTAAATTCTAAAAAAATTTGGCAGTCAATTTAGATATTCGACATTCGTAGTGAAGTACCTATTATGTATATCGACGGAGTAATTCAAATTTAGAAAATATTCCGCAATGTTATCGGGCCACCGTAATCAGACTTTTCTAATGATTCCAATTTGAAAAAACCAATAAAATTTCTAAATATCCGAAATTATACTATATTTATTAATTTTTTTTAACGAAAATTTAATAGATCATTTTGATCATCGCCACCAGTCTACTTCCCAAGTTTCAGCTCGATTGGATCACGGGAAAAGGGTTAAAAATCGATCCAAAGTTTTTTCGACGTCAAGCCGACAAGCAAGCAGACGCCACGAGTTAAAAGAAAGGAAGTAAAAATGTACTTTGTTTTCAGCACTTGTTGAAAATATCGACATGCTTCAAGGCCAATGGATACATTGTTTTCTTACGAAGGGACCATTGGCCCCGAAATGGTGAAAACAGAGTATATATTTATTAATTATTTGGGAGTTTTGGTTGAGGATGGTGTAGATGTGACGTATCCGGAGAAGTTACTTTTTAGGGTCACCGCCCGTCCTTGACGGGGTTCTCCAAAGTCGTGAAATTTTGGATGATTTTATTCGCTCGATAAAACAATTACTAATTATACATATGTAAGGTAATGGCGCCTATTATGGAAGCGGACCAGCCATGGACATTTTTTTAATTTACCTCCAAAATTAAACAAACGCGAAATATTTTTTTTTTCAAATGACTAGGTACACCGATCAGTTGTGCTAATATTTTAGCTGTCATACCAACTGTTTCAAAAACAGTTGGTATGACAAATCTTTGCTTAGTTCTATATGTACCTACTTTATTTTTGAGGGTATTGCAGGCTCGGCGATAGCAACATCGCTATCGTTGCCGCCTTCGGATTTGCTGGGCCGGGGTTCAAGCCCCATCTCCAGCCGTTTAATTTCATTTTTTAGCCGTGAAGTCGAACGAAATTATGGATACTGCACGAAGTCGCGGGGACAGATAAACAAACAGACAGGCGGTCGGACAGACAACGAAATTATTATGTTTGATAAAATGCGTTCATTAATTTTTCATCAAAATATACAGGTACTTACACATAAAAACAACACTACAATATACAGAATGTAGAGTAAGTGTTTTATTACTTAGCATTTGTTAAAACACTGATTTATATAATACACAGAGTGTATCAGTGTACCGGTGGCTACCCTTGCCATAGTTAGTTGACGATTAGCAACTGACTTTCGAGGTGGACACAAACTTATTTTTTTGTTGAAAACATTTTTATTTTTTCTTCTTCAAATGTAGCAAATTTATTTTGTGGTAACATAATTATAATTGTTATAAATTAACTTGTTGATTGGCTTCGAAACACGTTGATTTTTTTCAATAAATAAGTGGTTTAAACAAAGTTAATTTATAACAATTATAGATATTTATTTATAGAGCTGGAGTGCAAATTTGTCAAACATTTATTATTAAAATTGTTTAAAAAAAAACATTATTAACAATTTATATAACTAGTCCACAATATTTTACAGGGAGATTCCTGCTCAATAGCTGTGGAGATAAGCGGCTTCAATGTTTCCTTTTTTTCATTATTTATAACTAATATCGAATATTAATTAAGACATAACATAATAAAGAAATAATTTATGTAGTATTCTGGGGGGTTGTTAAACCCCAGAATAAATACCTATACCAGATTCCGGTGTTTGGTTCACTCAATACTTTAGGTAGATGACTCCACAATGTTACTCACGTGAATTAGGGCGCTCTCAGCTTATGCGGGACATCCATAGGTAAGACAAGTTATAACACTTGCTGTGGATTAATGCGGTATATTCCATAAAATACAAAGTTAAGTAAACATTAGTCAGTAAAAGTTTGAAATATTGAAAAGTGTTGAAAGATATGTTACACGCGACAAATAGTTATTCCGTTAGTACGCTGGAGGAAGCCAGTCCGTGCTGGTCCGCTGGCGAAATGGAAATGGTGATACGGGTAGTGATGGGTCCACTCTGCACTAACTACTACAACGTAGTACTAAATTACATTGAAGTGTACACTTCACACCTTTTGAAGTGTAGTGTACACTACAAACTACACACACTTCAAAGTTATTTGAAAGTATATACTTTATATAACCCCCCCCCCCTCCGCCCATGGTTTGAAATTTTTTTGGACTGAATGAAGAAATCTCCGGAAACTGAGATTTCCTTCTATTCGACTCTGTAACACTCTGTATACTGTCCCTGCCTTGTGCATATAAATATACTATTTAAAATAAATCTAACACCAATGTCCTAATATCAATATTTATGGAGATAGACGAAATCGCGTTTTTTTAATATTTCCGATTTATCTTCCGTAAAACATTGGACGTTTACTTAAATATGTAAATAATATAAATTCGTTCACTTTAAAACAAGTCAAATAAAGTTTTAAGAACCTTGTATAAAAGTTGTTTCAAAAAAAAAATTTAATATTAATTTTCTCAACGAATCCTGTTAAAATAATCTAACAATCTCTCTTCTTCTTAACTTCTATTCTTCTGTTCACAAGATAGCTCTTTGTGTGAAAATTAATGTTATCTCGAATACGAAA